>CM056596.1:7767687-8178787 GCA_029721355.1 Tegillarca granosa | reverse complement strand
AATGGTATTACAACATGCTTAGGTCTACATTACGTATTTACAAACAGATTTATTATTTGATTGTTATTTACACATTAATGTCCGACTCGTCATTTTAGATCAGAACCTATTATTTACAGTAACTATTCAGTAACTGATTTAACAATCAATAATTGTCCGATTACATTGATTGTTTTAGGAAGATTTAATTTATATTTCTTGGTAATCTTTTCGGTATTCGTATAACATACATACATGTATATGATTGTTCATACATTCAGATTCTGTGGTCAATGTCCGATAAAATAAATGAGGTCTTATTTAATATCTATCGACATGATAAAAGTTATTACTGTAAAAACAAATGAACACAGTATGCACACAGCTACCAGATACAATTATAATAATGCAACGTGCTTTAAAACCACTGCTGAGTGTGGTGTTTATTTTTTAAATTCCATCCTTTCGCTTCCTGTCCTTGGTTACAAAAACAATATAAAGTCTAGATATATAATCATCAACTTGATAAAGCTAACATTACAAGCTTAATTTATTTCTTACACGCAGAATATTGAAGTGAATGTATAAATACTTTGAATTAGACTTCGCATGTCAGCTCGGGATGAACATAAAATTGTTGATTGTGTGGACTAATTAATAATTAGTTTTAATGTAGATGTAAAATCTGTTCAACACGTAACAAAAGAAGTCAAGGACTTCGAAGTTACAACAAACCCAATATCCATGATGTTAGTTTTTCTAATCTTTTTCCATTCAAAATAAAATTGTTGATTGTGTGGACTAATTAATAATTATTTTTAATGTAGATGTAAAATATATTCAACACGTAACAAAAGAAGTCATGGACTTCGAAGTTACAACAAACCCATATCCATGATGTTAGTTTTTCTAATCTTTTTCCATTCATTCAGAAACCTCTCGGATTACACCATATTCGAACCAAATTGTACTTTTTACCACTTTCCGGTCTAAGTCAGTTACAAGAAGAATGCATATACAAAACTCTTACAGATTTTAGTACATCATAGTTTAAACTTAACGCTATCACCATAGATTTGCATTTAAAAGGTTATTTAAACCTGCTCAGGTCGCCAATTTCTTAAATTACATAATGCAAACAAAGGCATAGATGTTATTAATATTTCTAACATAATACTTAACAAACTAGTACAATCTAAAGTCTCTACTTATTTCAAATATGACTCGCTACCTCTAATTTTCTACTCCTACAATAAACCCGTTGCATTCAAGATTTTTAACTATAAACAAACTTTGCAGTGCCTAAACTTTCATAACTTTACTATGCCATGTCAAACGTTGTAATATTCTATCTTTTACATTTGAATTCAATAAACATTAATTTGGATTCATAAAAGTTAGTATTTGAATTTAAAAAAATGCATTCAAATTCAAATAATGTATTTTTGAATTCAAAAAATTTTCCATTTTGATTGAAAAACATGTATTTGAATTAAAAAAATATACATTTGAAAAGATAAAAACTTGTATTTGAATTAAAAAATAAATCTATTATGATTCAAAAATATATATTTGGGTTTGAAAATATGTATTTGAATTGAAGAATGTTTAAAAAGAATATTTGAATTCAAAAATTAAGGTATTTGGATTTAAGATAGAAGATATATTTGAATTCAAAAACTCTTTATTTGGATTCAGTAAATAAGTTTTATGTGTGCGAACAATGCTTTCTGGGTAGACGCTTGTGACGGTGTTTTTGATTGGTTGCTAAATATATCACGGGGAATTACTCATGGAAGCAACTAGATATACGGCACAAAATGTACTATATTAGAAGGGAAGGACTGAAGTAGAAATTTCCGTATTCCAGAGTTGTGTTCTGGTTGCAAATCGGAAATAAAGAAGTTTTCCAAGTAATAAAATATCACCGTCTTTCTAAATAAAACGCACGAGCATTTCAATCAAAGGATACAATGCTAAATTTTGTTTAAGACGACGGAAAGACTTACATTTGTTTCACCTTACCATAATTTATCTTTGAATTAAATTGATAATAAAAATGATAAAATGTGCCATTTTTTACATTTTGTTAGTTTAAAAGTTAACAGTATAATCATTGTCAGGAGTGGATAGTAATATACTTGCGTTACAAAACTGTCTGGTTCAGAAAATAAAACACAAACAGAAAAGAAGTAAAATATGATACACAGAGAGAGAGAGAGAGAGAGAGAGAGAGAGAGAGAGAGAGAGAGAGAGAGGGGGGAAATTTGTATTCACCTTGACTTTGCTGGTACATTATAGCAAATGAAATTGATCTATTTTATCTTACATTTTATTTTGATTTTGATCTAAAATCTAAATGTACAAAATTTTATCAACCTTCTGTGTAACTTTTTGTCTGCATGAACACATTCATTTCTGCAAATATAGCAGACTTCAGTAGATAGGCTAGCAGTTTATGATTGCCCAGTCTAACTGGGTCAGATTCTTTTAGTTTAAAGGATAATTTCCTGGTTTAATTCTTAGCAAGGGCACTTGGGTAGAATGTGGATTTATTCTAGTGTTCCTTCCCACAGTTAAAATTTGGTGCCCAACAAAATTAACCAAATGAGTTGATGTGTGAAATTTCCATAGTGGGAAATTAAAAAAAATACAGTAGAAATGTAGCAAACTTGAGATGGTCGGGTAAGCAGTTACAGAAGTATTTGATATAAGAGTATGTTTTGTTGCCTGTCAAACTGGTCCAGCTATTTAAGTCTAATGAATAATGTGCTCACTTGCCAACCCAGTTCTTAATACTCAGCTGTGGCACTGTGGGAGACTGTGGTATTTCTAGTGTTTGCTCTTTTTATGTTACACCATAATAAAAAAAGGAATTTTCTGTAGCATAGAAAGTGATCACTCAATGACACTTGGGAAGTTTTGACAATCATTTAGTCTGAAATAAATAAAGGCTATTAAAGCGGACATGCAAGCACACATAGATGCACACTTTGCCTCGACATAAGCTAACATAACAGGGCAATCTAAATAATGAAATACAAAAATAAAAGATATGTCACACACACACACACACACACACACACACACACACACACACGGTCTCTAACCTCTGTTCAAATTCCATATGTTGGAAAGAAGATTTTCCTTGCCATTTGCTCTTAGTATTTGGCTTGATGTCGGTATAATGTGATGTAGAGTATTTTTGTTAGCTCACAGATAGGCTATGTGAGCTTGTGGTAAACTGTTGTATGAACTTATGGCATACTGTAGCACATGTCTGTGTGT
This sequence comes from Tegillarca granosa, assembly GCA_029721355.1. NCBI lineage: Eukaryota > Metazoa > Mollusca > Bivalvia > Arcoida > Arcidae > Tegillarca > Tegillarca granosa. The sequence goes on along the minus strand of CM056596.1, from coordinate 8,175,520 downwards.
GCATGTGTGCATAACTCAAATTTTCAAATTCTCTGAAACTGCTGGGCAGAATTTGATGCACATGCAACAGAAGTATGCATAGTCTGGCACAATTCAAGTTTGTTCATATAGTTGTCATAGCCACAGAAACTAGATCACAGTAACCTTATGGTAAAAAATCTTTAAAAATCTCTGAAATTGGACCATTGGAGACAAAATCTGATGTGATATTAAGCTTCTTTGGACCCTAGGTCCTAAAGTTTTTTTTCTATTATGAAATTTTGTGGAAATAAGGCTACGCATATTTGCCTTTAATTTGAAAAAAAAAAATTGAAGTAAGGTTTAATTGTTAATATCTTGACAATACTTAAATATAATGACTTGTGGTTTTTGGTTTCAATATTGGTTTGACATGACCTTCAAAATGAAGTCAATGTCAAAGGTCATGGTCATTATTGTTTACCTTTATGTTTTTTGTTCATATTGGCTGCTTTTGAAGACATTTAAAGGTAATTTCAATTAAAAATGATCAGGATGATTAATAAATATCAAATTGCATATCTGTCTGATAAATCATTTGAAATGATGCCCCTTAAATGGTTAAATTTCATATAACTAATATTTAGAGATGGATGAAACTAAATTGCAAAAATTATCAGCATAAGATCTGAGTTGCAAATTTTGTAAATGTGATAATCAATTTAGGAATTATTGCCCCTGAAATGTCGAGTTTTTGTGATTTTTTGCAGTTTTCAACTATTTCCTTGAAAATTATTAGAGATAGATAAAACAGTTAATTGCAAAATGATCAGCATAACAAGATCTAACAGAGCAGCACGTTTCATAATTATCTAATCATGCATGCAGGAGTTATTGTCCCTGAATTGTATAAAAAAATGGATTTTTTTGTTTTTTTAGGCAATTTTCTTGAAAAGTAATATAGATAGTGAACACTTTATACTGCAGAAATGATGAGTTTGACAAGATCTATTTAATCTATTTCTTGCTCTTTTTGTCTATCTTCCTAAAATTTATCAGAGATAGATCAAAACTTTAAATAGCAAAATTGATTAGCATGACCTTTTTATGCACTTTGAAATTATATGGTCTTTTTGCCAACATAATCCAGGTGAGCAATTCAGGTCCTTTTGTGTCTCGTGTTTATTTTATAGGATACACATGTTGTGGATGCAAGTGAAATTGCAATGGATGGATGCAATGGATGCAAGTGAAATTGCAATGGATAATATCAGCATATATATATTTTGAAACATTTTTCACTGCCTTGCTGGAGTTGTTAAATTTTTGTGATGAAAAGGCATTTTTACTGCTAATCCTGGAGAAACAGAATTCTGTCAAGAAAAACTAAGAAGTGTAGTGCATTGCCTTGAATTTATTGAGGGTTATTTGCAGACTACAAATATTGAACAATTTAATGAGGAAAACTTGTTGACTACCATCGGGGACCTTTTTTCTGTTTTTACCTCTTTGAAAATGAAATGGGATAAAGTAAATATTGTTCATGTTTGTCCAACATCACTCCCAACATTACAAAATGATGAGATACTTAGATTTGGACACAATTGTGAACCAGGAAGACCTAGAAAAATAATTAATATAGAGAAAGTCTGCTTTTTTTCATTGGGTTTCAGTTTGACAGATATTTCTAAAATGTTTCTAATTCATAGGATAACTCTTTGGAGGATGCTGAGAGAACTTGACATCAGCTTAATTAAATATTCTGCCATCACTGATCGAGAATTTATAATTGTTTTCAAGGACATTTATGAACAGCACCCACATTGTGGTGTCAGTTTAATGATTAGGCATTTGCGTGCAAATGGTATCCATGTGCAACAAAAAAAGAGTAAGATTGGCTTTGCGTAATATTGATCCATCAAGTGCAGTATTACGATGGGGCTAATGGCAGCAAGAAGAACATATAGGGTACCTGGACCGAACAGTCTGTGGCACATAGATGGCCATCATGCTCTCAATAGATGGCATCTTGTTACACATGGTGGTATAAATGGATTAAGTAGATTTATTGTATATTTTCATTGTTCCAAAAATAATAGGTCAGAAACAGTTTTACAGTTATTTGTAAATGCTACTGTAAATTATGGCTTGCCATCAAAAGTTAGGGGTGACAGGGGATCAGAAAATGAGTTGGTTGCAGAGTTTATGAAAAATGTAAGAGGAACAAAACGAGGAAGCTTCATTAAAGGCAGATCTGTTCATAATACCCGTATTGAACGACTGTGGAGGCATGTACATTATGCAGTTATTCAGACATTTTATTCATTATTTTATTACTAAGAAAGTAATAGACTGTTGGATGTTAACAATGAAAAAGATATTTATTCCCTTCACTGCGTCTTTCTGCCTCGTATCAACAGAAATTTGTTGGAGTTTTCTGAAGCATACAATGGACACAGTATCCGAACAGAACATAATCGAAGTCCATTTCAGATATGGGTCAGTGGTATGGTACATGAAGAAAGACAAGGTCAGACTGCTGTCCGTGATATTTTTGAGCAATGTTATGAAGGTTTTGGGATCGACTATGATGAAATGTTACATATGGAATCCACCGACACCAGTAACAGTAGATATGGTGATTCATCAATGCAGATTCCTAATTTTCAATTCAACCTGCAGAATGACCAGTAACCGATTCTGTCGGACATTTTCAACCCATTATCATATTCCTAGGATTGTGGAATTGATTTTTATTCAAATGTTAGACAGTATGTGCATTCTAACAGTTCTACATAAGAATCCTTTGATTCTTGAATTCACTTTTGAGTTTGTGTATTGTAGGTGGGGGTGGTTGAATAGTGTTTTATGTTGCATCAGCAGCATTACAGCTTTTTATTATGAACAAAAATCTTTATTATCTAGAAGTTTTCTGCACACTTGTGAATGGCATGGTATACTTGTTAAATTGAGTGTCTTTGAGGTGCTAGTTCACCGGAACAGTAGTTCTAGGCTAACATATTATTCCCATGGTCGGTTATACAGACACTGGTTAAGACATTTTTAGATCATTTATCCATTTCCTGAATACTGAGCATCAGATTAAGCAGGAACTGTTTTACTATCATTCCTTTGATGCAGATGGGTTCGAGTCTGGGATCTCCTGCTCTTGGCTGATGCAACCTGGAAAACTTTAAAAAAAACCCATGTCTCCTGAAAAACATTTTCAACAGAGGTTTAGGTGAAAGATAATGATACTCAAAGGTGCTTGCTGATATCAGAAAATTATTGATTTTTATTTATAACAATCAATGCTTAAAATGAGTTTAAATAAATTTTTCTTGCTTTTATAGATCAGGAGTTAAAGTCTTCAGTGAGAATGGTATGAAAATTTAGATATTTTGGCCAATCAATACAGTAAACCGACAGTTAGATGCCTCATATCAAATCAGATCCACCTAAATGTACTAACTCTTATTGTCTAAATTATTGAAACTTGTTAAAAACTAAGGTTTTCCTTTTTGCAAAGCAATCCTGAACTGGGCAAATGATTTTGGAACTTTAGGTTGTCTTCAGTTGAAATTTCTGTCGTCATTATTTTAATAAACTTTTTGGTCTTTAGTATCAGGGATAAGAAATTGATTTTAGAAAGTGCCCAGATAGGCACGTCACATTTAATTCAGCATTTAATTTTTATTATATGATTTTGAAAAGTTTCATAAAAGTATATCAGCATTTTGAAAATGTGTTCCATCAATACGACCTTGAACAAAAGGTCTTAGTCAACCGATTGCAAATGATCCTATGTCACTCAACTTTGACAAAACCAAAGCTATTTGGTTTGGGGCAACAAGGGGATGTGGTGAAGAAATAAAGACTTGATAAAAAGCAAAAATGGAATCATGGTGGAAAATTTAAACTTCTTGAAATCATTTTGAACTTGCAATCCAATCCATTTTATGTGGACAACTATAGCAAAAAATTAACATCTTTCAATAATGATCTTTTCAATTAAGTCTATAGAAATTCATCTCTTATGGGGAAAGTCACAGTAGTGAAAACAGTTGCACTACCCTAGTTTGTACAAATATTTTTTCAAAGCTTCCAGATCTTCCAAATAAAATTGCAAATTAACTATTTTTAATTTTATATGGAACAGAAAGGTAGATAAAGTAAAAAGAGCAGTGATGTATAATGATACAGCTAATTAAGAGCTACATGTTCCACATGCAGTCTTATTTTATCAAGCTTTAATATCTCTTGGATAAAGAAATTCACTAATCCATTTATTTAGTTTTAGATAGAAAATATTATTGTCAGACAATCTTGAAAAATACAGAAGAGAAAGTTCTATATCTATATGAAAAAGGAATTATAGCCTGTTCTTTTAAATTGAGTAACTTCTGGAATGATGTATTTTTGGGGTGGCCAAAACTTTACAAAAAGTTCATCACATCCAAAAACGTTTTGTCCAAAACCTTATGGTAGAATTATTTATCACAATAAAGAGAATGGTATTCTATTCTGAAATGTTGAAATCAGAAATATATTTAATAAATGATATAGTTGGCGAAAATGGAGATTTTAAGCTGTAAAGACTGTAGAAAACATAGCATTGATATCAACCCTCTGGTATACTCAAGTCTTTTACATGCTATTTCAAAAAGATGGAAAGTAGTGTTAACTAATGTATATTACGATAAAAAAAATTAGTAATGAGAATATAGAAATTTTGAAAAAATGAAAAGGTTACAAAGGTTTTTTAAAACGATTATAGAATCAAAAACACAACATCCCACCAAAAACCCTAAATTTCTTTACAAAAAACTAAATATCAAATTAATCAAGAGAACTGGGTAGAAATATACTAATCACCATTCAAAATAACTGATGACACAAAGTTACAGTCTCTGAATTTCAAAATCAACCACAATATAATATTTGCGAACAAAAAGCTTTTCAGATGTAAATTGTGTGATACAGAGTTGTGTACTTTGCTTTGAAACCAAAGAATCTCTTATTCATCTTTTCTATGAGTGTTATCTGGTCAAAATAGTTTGGTATTGTCTCTTGGAAGATTTACCTCATCCTATTTATATGTTGATGAAAAAACAGAAAATTTTATTTTTTGTAATTGCAACATATCTCGTGAGGATATTATAAATCTTTGCTTCCACATGGTAAAGCATTACATTTTTCTATGATACTTTCGAAAGATGATATCAATCTACACTGCCACATTAAAAACTATAAAACACAACAGTTATATACTTATTTTCACTTTTCCGGTATAGCCCTCAAAAGGCTAATAAAATTAAACAAACTGGAAAAATATCAATTTTCAGTTTATTAGGAATGACTTCATTTCAGATAAATTGTTTTGACTGTTAAAATTTAAGCAGATTGTTGATCATGTACATTAATATAAGCTTTAGTAAATTCTTTTAAAAAAGATGAATAAAATATTATTCCTAAAAAACTACTGGTAATCGCAAATGTGTCCATATCATATGTATGACCCTATGTGTATTGTCGTGCCTCTAGACGTTGGATTCCTGAGATGACTTTCATTGTAAATTTTGAACATAGATTTCATGCTATCTTTCACTGAAATATAGCTTAAAGCAATGAGACTATTATATTTCACTTACAATGAGGTACAGATATTAAAGGTAAAAGTGCAGAAATTTTTATCTAGGTTTTTAATGTCTTTTTCTGCAAGACCCATGACTTTCATTCCCTAATGCTGAGTGCTTTGTGAAATAGTTACTACCCATTTTTAAGTCTTAGTCAGATCCCACTAAGGATCAAACATGTAACCTCCCATTTACAGACTTCACATTCTACCATCTGAGCAACTGAAGTGGTTTATAAAGTTTAAGAAGCCGCATGGACAAACCATGCTATCAGGTCACTAGTCAAATGGGTTTTGACCAGGTGAGCTAAAGCAAAATCAGACAAATAATATTTGTGTCAATGCTTTAATTTGGCGTCATAACAAAATGAAAAAAAATGATTAAATCTTGTTCATTAAAATACAAAATATAATTCTCCTGAATAACGCAGGATAAACTACATGTGAAAAATGTTTATGTCTCCACCTTAACTTGATGTACCTTAGCCATATACTTTTAGCAGTGATATGGTATTGTACAAGATCTACCCACAGATAAAGAAGTTTTGTCTGATAAACCAAATTAGTTAAAAAGCTACCCTTGCTGACCTAGATTCACACATTGGTGTACTGTATGTATTTCTGTAGAATCAAGATTTGTGCATAACTTGCTGCAAACTAAAAGGACTGGATAAATAAAGCTAACATCTTATTCTAACTCTTTCACAAGACAGATGACCATGACAAACACATTACCTCTCTTTTGCAGGATCATGATAATACAATAAAGAAAAAAATCAAAAACATAAAACGAAGATACACATTCCTTAAAAAAGTTGCACTTTTAACAATACATTATGTAGGTATAATGTATTAATATAAATCTTATGCCCCACTAGGGTTAATGATATTCAATTTAAATACAAATGAGTAATAATTGTAACAGCAAGTTAAAATCAAAGGACAACCCCTGCCAATGGTATCAATAAATCCATCATCACAAGAATAAAATAAATATATGGTTTTCATGGGTTGGAAACTTAAGAATTTGAGTCCTGTGACCCCTTCCCCAAAATACATCTAATAGGACCCACAAGTTATGTGGGAGTATGTCCATGAAAAGTTGCATCAAGATCAGTCAAGTGGTTTTTGAGGTATGTACTGGTTAAAGTTGTGGTGTCAAGAAAGAAGAAAAATCACAAGAAATAGTTTTGGAGACTTCATTAATAACCGTGTTTTAATTATGTTAAACAAAGCAGATGAACTACTTTTTAGATTTCACACTTACATGTATGTAATGAAACAAGTTTACTCACACAAAAATTTCTCACCTGCTATTACATTATCAATATATCAAAAACACTAGTGTACCCTAGTGGACCATCATGATTACCAAAGAACTGGCCTAATAAAAAACTTTAACATAGTCACTCTACTGCTAAATCAAGGACAAAGTCTGGGTACTACTCAGGAGCAACCTATATAACAAGTGTGCACTGTAACTGAGAAAATGACAGTCACAAAAAAATTGTCACTCAACCCCAAAATAGAGGTCAAGATTAAGTAACATTAACTAGACTCGTTAGTTAGGGGCAACCTTTATACAAAAAAGTGTCACATTGTCTTGCTTTGTTGCTGAGAAAATGACATAATTGCGAAACTTCAACATAGTCACACCACCCAATAAAAGAGGTAAAGGTGAGGTGACATCTGCATACCGAGTAGTGTTATCATATTTGGTACAGTTACTGAGAAACTGAGCTAATCACAAAACATTTATGTAGTCACTCAACTGTGAAAAGAGATGAATGCCAGTGAATGCTGATAGCTGGCAAGTACTTGTTAGCTACAGCAGGACCAATTTTGATATAACTGTGTCTCAAGCTTCTAAAGATATAAAGCAAAATTCAAAATCTTATCCTTCTGTTATTGCCAGAAACCCATACCAATGTCTCACTTTCAGGGAAATCTATTACAGATAAGACAAAAAAATGTGCTTCATTCCAAATAGATTAAACAGTGGACTATTTGATTAGAGCATAAATTTGGGATTTAAAAAAATTGCTGGAGGTTAATGTGTGCTACGTTTTAGCAAAAAGTTTTGTAACATGTTTTATTTATGGAAAAATCTTTTTTTTTTTGGATGGGTAGGTACTTTTGTGTTTCTTTACATCTACAAAACATAATACCTTGTTATAACTACCAACTAAATTTGTTTTTACAAAAACGAAATAATAATTATTTCAAAGTTAAAATGCTTACTTCAACTACTGTCTGATTACCGCAGTTTAGAACACTAAATTTCAATTCAAATATTTAAATTACAAAGGTTTATGAAATTTAAATTTTGAAAAATTTGTGTTCTGAACTAAAGTAGTCTGAGAGTAAACTACTCATCAACATTAACCATTGTAATTCTAAATGGCATTCAAAGTCAATAAAATTGTTATAACTATTTATTATAATTAAATAATAAATGAACCACTTGCTCGGGAGACAAATTAAGGGATCATCATAACAGATGAAACTGCAACTTGAATGTCTTGCTCATATCCGGCCAAATCTAAGAAAGGTACTGATTTACTATGGCAAATATGGAACTGTCCACCCAAATTTACTGCTTTAATCATGGATTACATAATTTGATTAGGAACATCAATGCCTCTTGGAAGTTCCAGTGTCATGCTGCACGTATGTGCAACTGGATGTTTATTCTGCAAATCGTTATCTCGCACAAAGTCTATTTTAAGCACCTTGAGGAATCCTAAAGGTGGCACTGCACGTGCTCCAGTCCAAAACTGTAAGACTTGTGGTATGGAAACAGCACTGTCTTCACCTAAAATAATAAAGTACAAAGATACAGGTCTATTAATCTACATGAATATCACAAATTTAGTCTTTACAAAAATAAAAAAGGTAACAGTAAGAATATCCATAGAATTAAACTGCCCAAAAAGTAGAGCTATATTGGGACTAGGGGACTTTTAGCCTGAATAGTTTGTCCAAAACAAAATAATTTAAATAATGTTGGGAATATCACTAAATGCAGGAAAACAAAACAAAACATACAATGTACAGATAAAAATGGTAACATTTGCCACTGAAAATATGTGACACACAATGCATGTAACAAAAGGTTTTAGGATGCACCCCTGAGTAACAGGTTAAACAGCCTTTCCATATGCATAAATATTAATACCATGTGGCAAATTACAAATTACAGCTTATTTGATACAAGCCCCAACTACAACCAACCCTCTTCTCTAAACCAGAAGAGGTCCGATTTATAATACAGGAACTTTATTTGAACATAGAAGGATCTGCACACAGAAGAAAGACATCATGTATGAAAGATAAACCTTGCTTTCAAAAAATATATAACCATGTGTTATGGGAATGAATGTGCATGAAATACACAATACACAATGTTGTTTAAGGATGAATCACACTTGCTGTCATACAGAAGTTACAAATTACAAACAGGAAAATCTACGCTATGCACTAAATGGTTCTAATAAATATTTCACTAATAAACAAGAGGCCCATTGGCCTTAACGCTCACCTGAGGATATGTCCAAAATTGTTTGCAAAGCGCAAAAGACAATATAATTGGTACAGAAACTTTACAAGTTTTCTCAAGTTTAAAACTGCCACAAAACTTAATCAGAAATATATCCACTCACTTTTCATTTATAAGTAGCTTATATAATATGCATGAAGTAACTGACATGCAATTAATAATTTCCAAATCATTAACAAATTTCAGTATACTTATGCAACTATGTTCTTGACCTTTGAACATATGACCTTGTACCATATATGATCGTCATGTCAATACCTACAATATTCTAATATACTTGCTTATACAGAAAGTTAACAGGTCTTAATATAATTAGCAATTTATGACTTCATTTGCAGCTTTGACCTTGACCTTTGAACATATGACCTTGTACTATATATCAAAATGATCATCATATCAATATTTACAATATTATAATATACATGCCTATACAAAAAGATTAAAGTTTTCAAGATAATTAGCAATTTATGTCTTCTTTTGCAGCTGTGACCTTGAACTTTGAACATATGACCTTGAACCATATATCAAAATGATCGCCGTCACAATACCCACAATATTCTAATATACATGCCTATACAAAAAGTTAATAGTTTTTAAGATAATTAGCAATTTATGTCGTCTTTTGCAGCTGTGTCATTGACCTTTGAACATAGGACCTTGAACCATATATCAAAATGATCGTTGTCACAATACCTACAAAATTCTAATATACATGCCTATACAAAAAGATTAAAGTTTTCAAGCTAATGCACAAATTTAGTATTTATAAGCCAAAAATAAAATTTCAGGGGCAACAAGTCTTTTATGGATTATCATATAGTTACGAAACTTGGTACCTTTTTAAATTTTGTCATGCTGAACATTTTAACAATGTTTTGATTTCATATATCTGTTAATATTTGCAAAGAAAATTGCCTAAAACTGCATAAATCACAAATTAGGTCATAGCCTTGATTTGTGACCTTGACCCTTTTTTAAAGGTCATTTAAAGGTCTGTCGGTCAGGTGAGCTAAAACACTTCAAAAATACAGTATCTTTAAAATTAACAGCCTGAACTTATGATTTATGGAGTCTTTAAAAAGAGTTAAACTTAGAGATGGGTCCATAATGAGTAATGTTTTTAACTTTGTATTATATGGTACAGTTAACTCGTATTTATTTGTCCTACAATTGTTCATTTTCAGTTGTGTCTTGTATAGTACTGTTTGATTTGTTACATGTAACAGTTAAATCTACTTCTGATTTATATAAAAACAATTACATTCTAAATATCAATTTCATTTTTCACACCTGATATCCAATTCTCATTTATTACTTAATACTCATCAATTCAGATAATTCCTTACCGACTGCATTTGTGACAACAATGAAAAGTTGCCCTTCAACTGCTGGTAGAATAAATTCATCATTTTCTATCTTCACTGCTATCTATCTTCCATCTAAGTTGTATGTAAGTCCTATTGCACCAGGATATTGAGACATTAATGTCTGTTTGTTAAGTTTATTATTTACCAAAGGTACATTTGTAACCTGTCCCTTGGGGTGAAGGGCAACTTGTATAAAGGGTGTCAAGGAAGCCATGAGTTTGGACGATGTCAGCAGATTTTGAAAAACAAGAGGCTCATTAGGTTAGTGATACTTATCTTGGCTATTTTCGCTTTTCAATAATTGGTAAAAATGCCAATACAGAGAAGTCAATAGATGGGCCATTAACTTAACCTTTAACTTTCTAGTAACAGTTCAGAATAACTAGAACTCTCAGAGTCGAATGTGTCACCTGACAAAAGATTGAAGGCAACAGTAAAACTGTTAATCAGTTCTTTGTTTCACATTTATCAGCACTGTTTTTACACATAAAAAAAGTTTTAAATTGTAATTGCAATTAAACTGAGAGTAAATGTGTTTAAACATTAAACAAGCAAAGGATTATGACATCAAAATTTTACTGAAGAACATGCCATGTTTACAAGCTACATACATATTGTAGTTGGGAATGTTTTGAGTTTGAATATGTCTAAGATGGTCATTCACAACAAATTATCAATAACATAGTCCCGTGAACACAGTGACATTCTTTTAGAAATCAATGTGAAGGAGAGTACAAGATGTTGAAGTTATTATGCTTCAAAAGCCTGGCTTTTGGCCTAAATGTAGAATATTCAACAGAAACATTCTGCAGCAGGCGGCACATCCGACTGGCCAAGTTAAAGTCAAAATAAACTTAAGGCAACACATATCTGTTAAAATTAAGAATTGCAAATAACCCCCTCCCCCTCCTCACACACACACACACGCACACACACACTACATCATATCATAAGCTCAAATGGCCTTTTAAATCAGGTGAGCTAGAACAGTAAATATATATATGAGACTAAGAAAGAATTATAATGATCAAATTTTAGAATGCTTACAGTACACAGTACAGGCTTATGAAATCTGACTGTTTATCTCTACTTTTTTGCTAGCTAGTCTTGCTGTGTTCAGATCTTACACAGGTAAATTAGGACACATAACAGCATATCTCTAAAAACAAAAAGAATTATTAGGCGACCTCCCCCGCATTTGCACGTACAAGCACTTTATGTAGATAAAGCATGTGAGATAGATGTAAAGTGTTTCGAGAGCTTATGTCCTTTCAACACACAAATCTGGATTTTGAAATTGGGGCACTGACATTTGTAGTCATATGGTACAATATTAATACTGAAAACGGTGCCGGTGGTATCTAACATTGTTGGACTATGGCGTTAGCAATTGTGCCCCCCTCCCCTTTAGTGAAATGAGTATCTGTGAGCCTGTGTTCCCATCTGAGATACAGGCGAAGTTGAAATTTAATCGAAGTGAAATTTGAAATTGAAGCCAATGCTAAAAATACAAAAGTTTGATATAGGCCACTCTGCAATTTTTATACTTACTCAGCGCGGTTGTGTAACACTTAATTACTAAAACGCTCTTATGAGCATTTCCCCGTGATATATTTAGCAACAAATAAAAACCGCCGTCACAAGCGTCTACCCAGAATACATTGTTCGCACGCATAAAACTTATTTTTTGAATTCAAATGGAGTTTTTTTAACTTTATAACATTTTCTCTTTTGAATACCTAAATTTTTGAATTCACATATTCTTTTTAAACATTCTTAAATTCAAATATATATTTTAAACACAAATATATTTTTTTGGAATCCAAATAGATTCAGTTTTGAATTGAAATACATTTTTTGAATTCAAATGTACATTTTTTTTTAATTCAAATATATTTTTCTAAATCCAAATATATTTTTTGAATTCAAATAGTAAATTTCTTGAAGTTAAATATCAATTTATTGAATTCAAATGTACTTTTTTGAATTCAAATACAAACTTTTATGAATCCAAATATATAATTATTGAATTCAAATGTAAAAGATGGAATATTGCAACGTTTGACATGCCATACTTTACTCCACCTACCTGTTCTTGCTCAGCGTCCCGATATATTTATGTACCAGCTGGGCAAGTAGGAACAGGTGATCTTAATAAAATTGAGAATACTAAATTAAGATGTCTTCTTTCTTTCAAAAGGCTCTAAATACAGGGAGGCTTTACCTTTTACTTGGGGACAGAATTTCAAAATTATCATGGATTCTGTTGAAGAGTATGCTAGAGGTTGGGCTAAATTAGAAGACGTAGAGCTTGATACTTTATCAGGCTGGATTAAGACAATTAGAGATTTAATCAAGTCAAGGATTGCCAAAATTAAAGGATCTATGGGTACTTAACCTTTTTTAGTGCTCAGGGACCCTGAGATTTCTGCAATCCTTACTGACATTCATAACAGGTATGTTGTTGTCCCAGCTGATAAAGCTTCTAACAACATTATTTTCGTTTGTAAGAAATTCTAAGTTGAATGTCTTATTAAAGAGCTTGGTTTAGATTAAGGCTTGGAGGTTTAAACGTGTAATCGGTTCCGTTTGGTATTTTGACACTAAACGTTTAAGAATTTGGTAACCGTTTAAACGTTAATTAATAAATTGATTTGTCTTCCCCTTAATTACTTCCCTTCTAAAACTTTTAAATGATACAGAATTTAAATTTTAAAGCGTTTAAAATTTAACACGTGTTGTTAAAATGAGTGAAAAAAAGAAGTCGGGTGTTTGGAAACATTTTGTTGTAATTGAAAGTTCTGCGGGCCAAAAAGTGCAATGCATGCTGTGTTCGAAAATTCTGTCATATTCAGGAGGGAGTACTGGAACAATGACAAACCATCTAAAATTAAAACATGCAGCCTTAAATGTAGAATCGGCTAAGAAAACCCAACAAACTTCAATAACAGCATATAAATCCCCAGTCCTAACGAAGGACAAGTGGATCCAAGTGACACAGAAAATAGTTTTGATGTGTGCACGTGACCTCCGCCCACTCAGTATTGTAGAAGGGGAAGGTTTCAGAAGTTTTTGTAAAGAACTTAACCCAAGCTATAATGTACCAACTACGAAAACAATATCATCACATCTCACACGCACTTATGAAATTGAAAAACAGGCTTTGATTACACAATTAAAAGATCAAACTGCAATTACTTTAACTTGTGATCATTGGTCAAGTCTGGCAATGGAGGGGTACCTTACTGTGACGGGTCATTTCCTAGATCATAACTTTACAAATCACAATTGCGTACTCATGACCCGAGAGGTATCGGATCGTCATACCGGTGTTAATACTGCCAAAGAAATTCAACAAATATGCACTGAGTATGGAATTGAAAATAAAATACTTGGTATTGTTACTGATAATGCGTCTAATATGGTTGTTTGTGGCGAAAATTTAAACATGGAACATCTTAGATGTTTTGCTCACACACTGCAACTCTCCGTGAATGGCGCCTTGGAATGTGATCCAATGATTGTCAAAACTCGAATCTGTGCTAAAAAGATTGTGACTCACTTTCGTAAATCTGTTTTTGCAACTAGAGAGTTACATGACCGCCAGAAACAAATGGGTGTACCTGAAAATCGCTTAATCAATGATGTTCCAACGAGATGGAACTCTACATATGATATGTTTGAACGTTTGGTTCAACAGCGTCTACCCGTTTATGCAGTATTGCATGATCCAAAAGTCACCAAACCTGCCGATGCGCGTATTTTAGATATGACTGACAATCAGTGGCAAGTGATAGAGGGGTTAATTCCCGTTTTGAAGCCTCTATATATGGCAACTAGGGTAATGTGCTCTGAGGAATATCCAACACTGAGTGGAGCTTGTCCCATAATTTTTAGCATTATTTATCACCACATGAAAGCTGATAATTCTGATATCCCAGCAGTTCGAAAATTTAAATCATTTCTTATTGATGATGTGAAAGAGCGTTTTGGGCTGACTGATGATCGGTTGGATGAAACATGTAGGGGTCTGTTGATGTGTGCAACATTTCTTGACCCTAGGTATCGTTCTTTGCCTTTTTTGTCGGTTGAAAAACAGCAGATTGTTGTAGAAAGTGTTAAGTCACGTCTTGGTGAGAATCAGCCCGAAGTTTCTAGTACTTCAGCTCAGAGCCAGGAAGATGTTAAGTCACAAGCTTCAGATACTGCGAGTGGGTGTAAGCGCTCTAGATTAAACCAAGATGATATGAATTTCCTTCTTGGAAATTATTTTCAGACCGATTGTGAAGTTGTAACTGCTAATGACGTTGATTCAGAGATAGCTCTTTATAAATCTGAACGTCCAATCCCGACTAAATTCAATCCATTTCAGTGGTGGAAAGTTAATCAGTCTAATTTTCCACGTTTAGCATCTCTAGCTAGAAAGCTTCTGGCAATCCCTGCTACTTCTGTTCCTTCTGAACGCGTGTTCTCGACCGCAGGGGGCACTGTCACTAAACTGAGGTCGGCACTTGATTCTGATTCAGTTGATAAACTTATATTTTTAAACAAGCGCTTCAAAATGGCTGATCAGAAGGTTCCAGTTCCAGTAAAAAGTGAAAATCCCCAAGAACAAATCTGCATTAAGCAGGAAAATGTAGCAGATATCCAGGAATATGAGCATTCACTGAACAGTGGTGCAATTAACCCCCCACTTCCTCACTTGCCACTTACCATACTTACCGAAAGTGACTCTTGAATAACTATCAAACTGATGTTTCAGTTGTTAATTTTAATTAACTTTATTTGCCTGGATGAACATGATGAATGAATTTAATTAGTCAATTTTTACTGTCTTAACAGTTCACTTTTTACTGATTTAACAGTTTTGTGTGTTTTAACTGTTTGTTGTTGTTTAATAAATTTCATATTAAAGTTGGTAAAATAAAATAAAAATCGTTCAGATCATTTATTAATTCATGGTGCTCCAAGACAAAAGGAGGAAACTACCAATACATTCAGTAGTTTTGATATGACCCCTAATTTGTGCATTATGGGATGTCACCTGTGTCTTGTAAACATGCACTTTTAACAACCACTCTTCATGGTTTACCTGTGAGTTTTCGTCGTATATTGGATTATTTTATTAAACTGAGAGAAAATGGAGCTTTTATTGATTGAAATATAACACAGAGAAAGGTATTTATCTGAACATTTACTTTTAATAATAGAAATTCAGTAAAAGATTCCAATATACGTCTGTTATTTACTTGTTATTTAGCTTTGTCAAAATTTTAGCGGTTAAACGTATCCGTTTCGGTTAAGGCTGTCCGTTTAAACGTTTAACAAATTTGCTAAACGTCCAAGCCTTAGTTTAGATAGTACATCGGAAAATCCTACTTATACCAAAATTAATTTTACCAAAGATGAAGTTCTTTCAAATCATAGGGAAGTCCTTTAGTCTTTTGGTATCAATTTAAAACAAGAAGAACTTGACCTGCCTTACTTGTATTTGATTCCAAAACTTCACAAAAATCCATACAAGGAGAGATATATAGCAGGTTCCTCTAAATGTACTACTAAATCATTATCAGTAATTCTAACACAAATATTGACAGTCGTCAAAGATGGCCTTCAGACTTATTCAGAAAAAATCTATTCAACATCTGGCATCAACCAAATGTAGATTCTCAAAAATTCTAAAGAACTACTTGACCATTTTGTTTCTAATACTTTATCTTAGGTAAAAAGTATAAAAACATTTGATTTTTCTACCCATTACACCACTATTCCTCATGCTAAATTGAAATAACGTCTAAAACAAATCATTCACTTTTCATTCTTTAAAAAAAAAACGGTAAACCAAGATATAAATATCTTGTGCTCAGCAGGCATTCTGGGTATTTTGTAAAACACCATACAGACTGCAAACAAAAATATACTGAAGATACTATCAACAAAATGTTAGAGTTTTTGATAGACAACATATTTGTTGTGTTTGGCAATATTATTTTTAAACAAACAATCGGTATACCAATGGGCACAAACTGTGCACCTTGCTTGCTGATTTGTTTCTTTATTCATATGAATCAGAATGTTTACAGAACCTTGTCAAATCTGGAGAAAAAAACTTTCGCTAAATCATTCAACTACACATAAAGATATATAGATGACGTTCTTTCTCTAAATAATCACAAATTTGGAGCAGATGTGAATGTCATCTATCGAAGTGAGCATGAAATGAAAGACACGACAGATTCTCCATGTTTTGCTTCATATTTGCACTTATACCTCAATCATGAAACCCACTAAAGGTTACATCTAAAGCTATTCCACAAACGTGAAGACTTCAATTTTTCTATTATCAACTTTCCGTTTCTTTGCAGCAATAGCACTGCTTCTCCTGCGTATAGTGTATATGTTTCACATTTAATACGGTACGGTAGAGCTTGTTCTCACTATGGGGACTTTCTGCAACAAAGGAAATTACTTACGATTAAATTGTTGACACAAGGATATTGCAAGCCTAGGCTAATCAATTCCCTTAAAAATTTTATGGCCTCCATCACAATATTGTTGATAAGTATGTAGTCACTGTATCCAAACTTATACTGGATATATTTGACTTATCATAATTCTTTGTTCCTTTCATTCTCAAAATTGACTTGCACGTAACGGGTGTAGCTAGCTAGACAGGAGGTGCTTACCTTATCTGGAGCACCCGGCCTCACCTGTGTGATGGAAGTTCACGTGTATAACATATTTTTCAAGTTTACAAAGTTTTACTTTGTTTTTGGGATTGTGATATGGACAAGGACTGGTATGTTTGTTTTATTTTAAGGTGGCAATTTTATATATTCTTAGAATTAAGGTTATAGGCAATAACATCAGTAAAAACGTGAAACGCGTGACAGAGAGACTACAATCAATTCAATGGGGATTTTCATAAGACAAAAAAAATTTTAAAAAAAGAAAAAAAAAAAGAAGAAAAAAAGAAACCAAAAAAGAAATCAGCCTAAATTGCTGAAAGTTGCCCAATTAATATAACTCCAGACTATGAATCATTTTACACAATTTTCAAGTAAATAGACAATTTTCAAATTTAATACGGCTTAAATGATAATATAAGGAACAGACAATGCATCCGGAATGAAATTTTGTATGTTCGATTAGTGTTCCTGCAATCGAGAAAACTTCAAAGATGCCATGTTAATTGGAAATGTAATTGACAAAAAATCTTAAAATTTAGTAAATTGACCTTTATTGTTTAAAATCCATTATAAACTAGACTAAGATAGTCCTCTCAAATATTTCAGAACCTTTTTTAAAGGCAGGGGATAAAAATCGAAATAAATTGAAAGATTGCTTTATTTACTTTTAAAACAATAGTTTGAAATCAGTTTTTAGAAAACCAGCCAAAACAGCCATGAAGACGACATAAAACATGTTAATACATACCAAAAATATATATATTGCAAGTCAGAAAGTTTATTTAAGTAAAATTTATAGGACTTGTTATTTCTGACGATAAACCCCTGTACCGACAATATAGGCTTGATAAAGAGTTGTACAAGATCAGAATATTGGTATTCATCATAATAAATAAATATTTGATAAATAAAAATAAATACAAAAATAAAAACATGTACAAAAAATTAAATAGATCCATTTATTAATTACGTAAAATAATAAAAAAAAAAAATGTATGTCAGTTTTAAAAAATAAAATAACAAAAATAACACGCTCATAAACTTTTTAACAGACACATTTCTACTTTGCAAAATTATTGTAACAAAGAACATGATTTCCGAATATGGACAGGTGCTGAAAATAATCACAAAGTATATGTCAAGAATACTGTCAGAGAAACACTGAGATCAACATTTAACCATTTGTAAATAAATATGTACATTTAAAACCATTCTTATTTCACTAAACATTCTCTGAATACCGTCGATAAATATACAACTACAAAAGTGTTGAAGAACTGTCCTCCTCACCAAAGCTATTTTGGTCACCGTGATAATTTTCTCTAATAAGAAAATATATAAAAACCTCTATAAAAGCAGCAATTATAAAGGGGTGAACGGTAAACAGATAAAACAGCGTAAAGTGTACAACTTTGTCAACCATGAATAATAAATGAACATTTTTAATCTTTCTGGCATTGTTTTAGTATCTTAACTTGAAAAACTAAACAGTCAAAAACAAATAAATAAATAAAAAGGAAAATAAAAATGGTATCAGCATGTTTATGCATTTTAGACAAACATACATTGGACCCGGTTAACTTCTTTGTATACAACAAATAAGTTTAAAAAAAAAAAGTTACTAAGCCGAACAGGAAACAAATAAATATGAAGAAACTTTTATTATTCCAGTTTGGATGACATTTTCATAAGGTGTGCAATCACCTTTATATTGCAAAGCGACTTTATTGTTACAGTTTTTTTTTTTAAATGAATCAGTCAAAACTTTTTTGTAATAAATAAGGATATAATGTTATATACCGTGAAGACACGGATAATTTTCGTAGCTGCTGATTGCAATGCGTTTTAAAGGTAATAACAAAATGTTTGTTACAAAAATAATGATGATAAAACCGGGAATGTTGTCTTTGATGACATAATTGATCACATTCACGCAAATGATATCGTTTAATATAACATTAAGATAAATAATGTAAAATTTAAGCTTTTATTTGTCTGCCTGTTAACAAATAATTTTATATTTTGGTTTGGGCTAGAGAAAAACTGACCGTAATAACGTAATAAACATTTTTTTTCATAAATAGTATTACTCCTTTATGGACATTATCCAAATGGTATACTGATTCCTTTCATTGGGATATAAGTTCAATCTATTTCGAATTAAAAGTAATTTCAAAGACAGATTTTAAGTAATTTTGGATATATCACTTCGAAATTGAAAAAGGACAAAATAACCACGAACGGGAAATGATCGGAAGATATCATAGTGTTAACTTTACTTTCATAGTGTTAACTTTACTATTCTGGAATAATATAAATTTTTAACGTTTACATTTTAAAATTATAATACTTAAAAAATAAATAATAAAATATAACTAGTTAGGAATTTGATAATTTTTTGTTTACTTGACTTCCAAGTCGTATTACTAAGAAGTTTTAGTTACAATGCTAATAAACTAAAAAAAATCATATGTTTAAATAATGAAAATATTACACAATTTTGTGAATGATTAAATTCTTAAGGGCTGCTTTTTTCAAATAATATTATTTCAGTGAAACAAATTATGTTATCGATATCATTTAAATTAACTGTTCTTGGTTATTATTGTGATGTAAAAGGGAGATGTAAAATAACTATTGCACATGGGAATTTCAGTATTTATAACATTGATTCTTCAAATGTCGTTTTTTCTGATTTAAGTACCAAAATGATTCAAAATGGCAAACACATTGTTTTGAGGTTAAGTTTGAGAAGTATTGAATGTATTCACAGAATATATTTATTTATTTTTTCCAATACAAATAATGCCACAAGAGATTAATTTTGACAACTTCTTGTGATATTCTTTGAATGATTATCACGGCAGACTTCTGTGTGATGTAAGGGCAACGCTACAGCTTAAAAGATAAACATGACATCTTATAAAAAAGAAAAAAAATATTATTTTGCTTGCGAGTTGATATTGATGTGTGTATGTTTGTGAATGAGTGTATGTTATATTCAGAACATATCTGTTTTATATGAATTAAAATTAAATGCATATGTGCAGATATTTATGTATGACGTAAAATATTTAAACTTGTCCTTGTATATATTATACTGCAATCCATAACAGTATTTTAAATAAGTTTTCTTACAGAATTTAGTAAATGAAAACCAAAATTTGATTTTTAACTTAATTAAATTATAAAATTCATTAAACAATGATGTTAAAGAGTTATTACTTTACTGCTCAAATTATCCAAATTATTTTTAATATCAGAAATCAGTTTTAGAAACAAATTGTAAGTACAGTACTACGTTACAGTACATTGCATTACCATCTAAACTTACTGAGTTGAACCCAGATCTAGATTCTCAAAGTACGTCTACAATAAACTAAGACATTGTTTTAAATCTATTTCCCAATAAAAATCAACTAATACTATTATATTGTTGTACAAAAAGGTAAATTAAATAAGATCTAATAATTGTGAAATAGATTATAAATTTTCAAATGCATAACATTTTATCACTTGCCTATGTTATTCACTTAGAAATGTTTTAAAATTTGTCATTGAGCATTTGCAAAATATTCCTCTCAGCCCGGTATCTTTGACTATTTGATCTATATATTTTAGTAAATATGAGCTTTTCAGCTTATTCATAAACTATTAGTTCTAGAATAAATCACACACACACACACAAACACACCCACGCACACGCACATGACGGGAACAACTTGCAAACTTTGGATTTCTTCTGTAAAATATTAGCTTAATCGTACTTACATCATTTACCTTTGTTCTTTATGGAATTTAAACAATAATGTTTCTATAGCAATTTCACGTAAACATGCATCCTAAAAGTACAAAAAGCTAGTTACGCATTAACTTTAATACACAGAAATATTTAAATCAAAGCCCGGTTGATACATTGTGGCAAAGTTATCAAACAGATATTTCTGGTAGACAAAGCTAAACTATGACAGAGAATGAACATACCACACTAGCAAGATAACAATCAATAGGTATTTAATTAAACTCAACTTAAGCCCTAAGTTCCTAAGTTAGCTAAAGCTTTATTTTGAACACATAAGCATACGACATTATTATTAGAGCATTAGAACGCGTATACAATCACTGACCTTTCCAATTTACCGGAAAGTCACTTATTTTAGTTAAAAATAAATGATAGAATCTGGCTACTGTAACAATACCTTTAGTTATTTCTGTTAATAAATGTTTACGGCGGTTTTGGTTTTTTATAAAGATGTTGTTAAGTTTTGTGGTAACAACAAGAAGTTTGTACCTTGATATATTTGTAAAATGCGATTGTTTCTGTTGTTTCAATTAATTGTGTTATTGTGTTTTATTGTAAATGTCAATTTTGCAATCAAGTAACGGAGAGTTAAATAAGAAAGGACGGATGATTTGCCGCAAATATTGTTCGTCCTATTTAGCCGATTAACAATGTGCTTCGGTTCAGTCATTTATTAAAAATTAATGAAAACCCGACTGAACATATCATCCATTGCCTAATATCTATCTTGATGCAATATTGTAGTCTTGAACCGTGTAGTCTTTGTTAAGAGATTTGTCTAATTTAAGTTTTTGGTGCTTATAAAATATAACGCTCTTATCATGTCTGTCTAGAAGACAGTAACGGTAACAAGCTTCCAACATATCATGTACCGTCTTTAAGGACGTTTTACGGTATTTTCTATTTGAATTCCATCCATAATTATCTTTTTTTCATTAAAGTATCAATATTATAAAACTGTCATTATATAATAATATATTTAATACAATTGTATCCATATGTACTAAAATTGTATTGTAATATAAACATTACAACTCTATATTTTGGCATGCAAAAACCATATTCTTCAAATTGAAGGGCCTATAAAAATTCTCGATCTCATATTTCTTATATTTTGAAAGCAGAAATACAACTAATTTGTTGACTTGCCTTATAATAGTTGCAGATTATATTTTCGATGAAAGTAAATCCAGTTAATAAATTGTGTACTTGTTAACGGAAAACAGTTAAGCTTACTTGTAACCAAGAACGGCTAACAAACTGAGATAAAATCTCAAAGCTAAAATAGCATTAATAAATCTAATGTGAAACAACTGCTTCATCATGATGTATCCAGCAGAAACAATGTCGTATGGTTAGTAAAACTGTATATCTGCGAATAATCCCTTTGCGGTTTAGTAGATAAATGGATATTAAACGAATCTGTTGAGTAATATATCAATCTTATTAATTATAGCGCTTACAGACAAAGGTAATCAAGGGAATGGTAAATGCAATGATTGGCAGCCTTATTTGTCATTTGATTTTATTTCTGTCCGTATCTATTATTTTTTGAATCGTACATGTAATATATAGCATAAATACCAGTTATATTTTGATGTGCCCGATGTGTACATTTCGGACATTCATTCCTCATCAGTGAAAATAAGACTGAAAAGTGTGATAGATAAAAAAAACATACGACAAACGGTTGAAAAATAATAAATCTAAAGTTCCAAAATTGTATAAATCCAAATCCAGATAAGGAATGCTTTGCATGAGAGAAAAAACCTTAGTTTTTGATGAATTATAAAATTTAAGACAGCTAAAAATTTTGCTAAATGGTACATTTTCTGACATTACAAAGTAGTGCCTAGCGAGTTATGGATACCCTCGGGGAGTTTTACTCCACCAGCAGCGGTAACAGCTCAGGGGTAGTAAATATATAAAACAAATACAAGTTACATATTGATGTGCCAGATGTGCACATTTCGGAAATTCATTCCTCATCAGTGTCACTAAGACCGAAAAGTGTGATGGATCAAAAACATAAGCCAAACAGTTGAAAATTAATACATCTAAAATCACAAAATTAAATAAATGGATACCCTTGGGGAGTCTTACTCCACCAGCAGCGGTACCCGCTCAGGGGTAGTAAATATATTACAGAAATACCAGGTAAATTTTGATGTGTCAGGTGTGCAAATTTCAGAAATTCATTCCACATCAGTGACACTAAGACCGAAAAGTCTGATAGATAAAAAAACATAAGCTAAACATAAGTTTTTAGACGCACATGGTTGTTATGTACATTATATTCGAAAAAAAAGATATGTTATAACAATAGTTTCTTCTAAATGCATTTTGGTATTTTTCTAAGCTCGAATTTGCTGTAGCTATGTCGCAATATATTTGAAAGTAGATTCCATAAGTTATAAAGTTTTTGAATGACTAAAATCCTGTTGTGTAAATATTATGATGTTATGGTATTCATTTTATTTTTTTAATGATTTATATCATCAAGAAAGACTAGTTTAATTAGTTCTGTTTTCATTCATTGTTTCTTTTATTATATACAGTCTTCAGTACTATGTCAGTAATTTGTTTTATCCAATTGTTCTTGAAGTCAAAAGATATTTGACTTACTTTAATATAGAGACAATTTCTCAAAAGCTATTCTAGGAATATATAAATTAAGGAGTGACGCAAAGCTAATGCCTTGAAGAGTTTTGATCTCATCAAATACTTACATAAAAAGAAAATAACAAAAGCATTTGATTCAATTTATTTTAGAAAGTATTTGGCTGTTTTTAATAATCGATCTAATGTTTTGCAGAAAAACCATGACTTTTTTTCTGGAAGAATTATATTGTACGCTAATCAACCCCGTTTCGTAAAAATTTGTTTTATCTACAACAATTAGATTTTGCGGTATTAAAATACAAGATAGATTTAATTGCATTAAATATTGAGTAACATATCAAAACATTTCTGAATGAAACCAATGACGTCATAATCACGGAAACCAACCGGAATTTTTTTACCTACATCTGTCAAAATGACTTAATGTTTGCACACAATGTGCATGTTCAAGTTACGCAATACATACAAGAAAGTAGCATATGATTATACAACAAAGACAATTTAAATAATTTTCATATTAGACTCGTATCCTTTGATGTTTTTAAGCAATTTTTATTCGCAAATTGTATCAATAAACAGATTTTTAACATAACGAAAATCCGTCTACTGATAGGTGCATTCCTTTATGCACTTCTATTACGATGAGGTCTTGAATTCCATAAGCAGTTAAATCCTCAATTATTTGTATTTTCTCCCGATAAAAATGGTGTTGAATAAGTACACCTGTCACACGAAACGATGGAAAAATTTGAAAGGTGAATTAGACGTCAATGAAAATCAAGCCAATAAAATGAATGTATGCTTTAGAAAATTATAATCGTTGCCCCGTTTCATCACGTTTTTGCACAGATTTTTCAGCTGATTTTCCACAGAATAAACAATACTGGTACACAACGTTACCCGTAAAATACCACCAATTTACACAGTTTATGTCCGATATTTCAGGAAATGCTGGCTGTTCAAATAGGTATACTAAACGATGCATTCAGGCTATAAATGATGCTAGTTTCGAGCTACGTCACAAAATATGACAGGGCACCGTAGTGAAAGATCCGTGCTTAGCTTAAATAGGGAGTGTTTAACACATAAGAAAAAATCTATTACTCACACACTGTCTCTTATTTCTTCTGTTGTCAACAATGCACTTGTCCCTACAACTACAAGTGAAGTATCAAGTCTACAACCATCTAGTGCAACTAGTTACCCACTGACACGGAATTCTAACATGTCGCTTTCCTCTGAAATAATTTTAAAATTCTCTTTTCTTGGTTGTATGTTCAGTTAACATGTACTTACAAATTTAAGATTAAACTAACAAGATTTCGTTGCACCTGTTTACTTGGGAACGTCTGGTTTGGTGATCTGCCGCAAGTTGACGTACCCCGTTGCTGACGTCATTTAATAAGTAACCTATACGTACGTTGTGCTCATACTCGAAATACACTGTGTGCACAGGCTCCATTCGTGTCAATTCTCAATGAAACGAATGAAAATAAGAATCAATGCTTAATTGAATCATTGTAATTAACCAATGAAAGGAAAATGTAATTATTTTAGTTTTAAATTTCGAATAAATTTGAAATTCTGTGGGTTAAAGGCCATATAAGGGCACACTGAGCATAGCAGTTGTTACTGTAGATTGGGAAATTTTCGCGTCATCTAATTTTTGCGTGAACGCACTTTAATATTTATTCGCGTCTTTTAATTTTCGCGTGATCGGGACTCTGTAGTTTTAATTTCGCGAGTTACAAGGCTGTCTTAAAATTCTTGCCGGAAAACGGAACGGAACTGTTAGCTTACTTTTTCTCTCATGGATATCCTTCGATAATCGAGAGCACCATTGTAACAAAAAAAAACTTATTTAATGTTTGATCACATGACTGAGTTCTCCCTCAACTGAACACTTATCATTCTGTACCACTGGTATTAAAATCGCTTTGTTATCAGTAGTTTGAATGACAGAAACATGGCAACACCGCCTATATTTTCGTTTTTCAAAAAAGTTGATAAAGCAGGTTTACCAGTCGCCACTTCACCAAGTTTTCAGGCGGCTAATAAGGAAGTGTCATCTGTTATGGCAACAAATAGTGGTGGCAAAAGTGCGTCCGGGGGAAAAGGAAGAAAAAGGAAATATGGAGCATATTCTCCAGAGACAAGGGCAAAAATTGCCCGATATGCAATTGAAAACGGAAACACTGCCGCAGCAAAACATTATACCACTGTGTTAAAGACAGATATTAGTGAGAGCACTGTCAGGGGTATGAAAGCCTCTTATCAGAAAATGAAAAAAATGCAGGGAAAAGCTGAATTAATTTCATCTTTACCTAAGTCCCCACGTGGTAGACCACTATTATTAGGCAAGGAATACGATGGCCAAGTTTGTGAATATTTGCGTGGCCTTAGAGCTGCGGGAGGTGTTGTAAATTCCCGAATAGTAATTGCAGCGACAAAGGGTATTATTTTGGCCAATGATCGCACAGCCTTGACTGAATTTGGTGGACATATTTCACTATCCAAAACTTGGGCTCATTCAATATTGAATCGTTTAAATATGGTTAAACGGAAAGGCACTAAAGGAGTGAAGCATCTACCTGAAAATTTTGATAAAATTCAGACCGATTTTGTTAAAAGAGTGAAAGACACCATGTCTAAATATAATATTCCGGATTCTCTTGTGATTAATTGGGATCAAACTGGATCAAATTTTGTACCCGTCGGTGAATGGACCATGGAAGTTGAAGGATCTAAACAGGTGCCAATTGCTCATATGGACGATAAGAGACAAATGACAGTTCTGCTTGCTTGTACAAAATCGGGATCAATTCTCCCTCCCCAGCTTGTATACCAAGGAAAAACTGATTATTGCCACCCAAATTATAAATTTCCACAAGGTTGGGATATAACACATACAGAGAGTCACTGGTCCAACGGCGAATCCATGAAAAGGTTCGTAATTTTACGTAATTTTTTTAATTTTTGACGGGGCGAGTAATTTTGCGTAAAACACACAAACATAGAGAGAGAGAGAGAGAGAGAGAGAGAGAGAGAGAGAGAGAGAGAGAGCATGAAAAATAAATAAAACAAAAAAAATATATAAATAAAAAAACAAAAAACACAGTAATAATAGTGAATATGGCTGTTATAAATTAAATTAATTATAATCATAAATGATGATAACGATTAATAATTGTATGAAGGTAAAATAACTTAATACAAGCGAAGTAATTATGACAATTAATTGGGTCATTGACTGTCAACTGATATGCATGATTGATCTAGTCTGTGAAGAAGTAATCATGATATTTGAAAGCGTTAATGGATCAATAAGTCGTCTGTTAAATCATTACATGCTTGAATGATTTTTTCGTATTTTCAGGTTTGTGGAGAAGGTAATTGTACCGTATGTTGACCGGACAATAGATGAAAATGATCTCCCACTCCGACAGCGTGCATTGTGTGTATTTAATATCTATACAGCCCTTCGCGGCGAAGAACTGAAACAACTTTTGTTTGACAAAAATATACAAATTGTGTACGTTCCTGCAAGTTGTACAGATAAGTTGCAGCCTTTAGATTTGGGTATAAATGCACCCTTTAAAGCAAGTATGCGTGCTCAATTTGAAGATTACTACGCGGAAGAAGTTAAAAAACAACTGCAAAATGAAGTCGCTCTTAAGGACGTGAAAGTGGATTTACGTTTATCTGTAATTAAACCATTGCATGCAAAATGGATTGTAAAGTCTGTAGATGACTTAATCAAAAATCCTGATCAAGTTAAAAGCTCCTGGACAATGGCTGGACTAAGTTGATACTAGTTTGTGCAGAGTTTGATACTGTTAGACTGTCCGGATAAGACTAATACACATGTACTAGTGACTTGTAATCGCACGTTAAAATAGATCTTTACTTACTGTGTAACCCTTTTTGGGAAAAATAGGTGGTGGGTACATTTACATCATAAATATTCAATCAGTTGAATGTATTGTGTTTTGTTCTTCATTTGTGTTTGAATGCACAAACTAGAACTTTATCGCGACGGGTACAACTTGTTCAAAATACTGTATATTTTTCGCGAAACTTTTATTTTCGCGACTCGTTTCACTCGCGAATTTACGCGAAAATAAAACGATCGCGAAAATTTCCCAATTTACAGTAGTGTAATCTTTGAAACTTACTGAACGACATTCCCTAGATAATGGCACAACTGAAATAAGAAAAAGATCGATCTCAGGAGTAACTGACGTAAAAGTTTTGTTTTAATCAAACTTCTTTTTAAAAAAAGTTGTTTTTTTTTTTTTTTAATTTTTTTTTAAATAATTCATAACAACAATCAATGGATTGATATATACAATGATTTGCAACCGTATTTGTCATTTGATTTCTTTTCTATCCGTATAATTACGGTTCTGTCGCCGATGACCTAATATTTGCTTATAAATATACGCTAGCACTGGTCACATCATTTATATTCGATCGCATCTTTTAAGTGTTAAAATGCAATGTATTTTTTTCATTCTATATTTCATATTCGTACGATATCGCTACTTACGTAATTATAATTGTGTCAAATCTCAAAAATTATAAGTAAATGGTTTTCATTGAAACACTTCAACTCTTTTAATTTCTTTTATATTAGTTGCGAATTTTATATTTTTAAAAAAAATTCTTTATTTGTTTAATTATTCACTTCATTTCGTTTTGTTCAAAAGACGACTTTTTATTTCACGTAACGTAGCATCTTATAAAGACGAAAACAGTAATTTTGTTTTTACATATATAAATTTATCTAAAATGCATTTTATATTTTAAATGCTACCTCCATTAAACAATTTTAGTACATGTGCAACAATATATATTATATCCTTGTACATATATCCATTATGCCTCATATCTTAATAATCTTATTTTCAAATGATTACATTCTGTGTTTTTGTCTATAACCTATGATTTCGATTGTTTGTTTCGTTACTCCTTATAAATGGATACAATTTGAACAATATGACCATTTGATTTGCTTTCCATGATACATTTTATTTAAATCAAGGTATTCCTCTGTGTTCAACCTATATCAAATGTAGTCACGTTTGCCTGTGAACATTGTAGATGCACATAGGAATCGGCAATTGCAATAAAATCTAAATATAATTAAATTGACAATAATTTCCTTAAGCGATATGTCATATAAGAGAATCAAACATTAATCGTAGACGGACATTTAAGAGAAATAACATAGGAAAAAATCGAAAGATATTAACCTTTCTTTCACCCGAGGCTGACCAGACATGTTGGCAAATACCACAGTATAAAGAACTAATTATACTGGATATCCTGATGTGGTTCGGGAAAATCGTTAAAGAAATAAATCGTTTTATTTTGGTTTATTTTCAATAATAGACAACACAATATATGAAAGACATATAACGGCACCCTATTAATTATGCAAACATCGAGAAAAGTAATATGTAATAAGGTCTTTGGACAAATACACAACTAAAAATCGATAGAAAACGGTTCAAAAGTGTTATGCTAGACTTTTATCAAAATATATTGTATTTGATATAATACAAGCATTGCTTTCAAACTTCATATGCATGAAGATGCAAATCGAGAAAGTTTGCATGCCCTTTATTGCTAAAGGGAATCAATACACGACTAATCCAAAGTAGTAGTCAGGTAGATAAGTCACTGCTACTATTTAATTTTTCGTGTATGGTTAGCCTTAATACAATAATATGTTAAAGCTGCATTAATTTTTCAAAAAAAAAAAATAAAACGGTGCTTATCTAATTAATGATGTTCCTAATGAACAATGTTACATTTGGTTTAACGATAAAAACTTAAATAAATACAAAAACAACAATAATTTCCCAGCCAGATGTAGCATGTGGGATCTAATATTAGAACATGGTTACGTCATGAAAAAACCGGGTGATTTAAACACAACTTTCAAAACGGTGAAATACGATAAAATAAACGTAGGAATTCGTTGAATTGTCATTTGTGACTTAGTTAGGGATACATGACACCATTTCAAATACATCTGGAGATTTATGACGGACAATTAATGCAATTTGTCATGTTTCAGCTTCGATTCATGGGTGTTTCCGTACATCCGTGCGCATGCTCCAAGCTCATAATAATCATCGTTAAACATTGATCAACCGGTAAGAGGATTCCGTTTTTTATTGCTAAAAGGAATGAAATTTTAGAAAATGAATCTCACGGATCGTGATTAGATGTTATCTATTTTTGTTAAAAAAAATATTTTTTGAAAATAAAAAAAAATTCCGAAAATTGAAAAACTTAATGCAGCTTTAACTGGCTTATAAAAAGTGTAAAATAAATTATGTTCTTCAATATAGTACCTTTTTACTTTTTCCAAAAACTCAAAAAAAAAAAAAAAAAAAAAAAAAAAAAAAAAAAAAAAACAACAACAAACAAACAAACAAACAAACAAAAACAAACAAACAAAATTACCTTAAATATGTTGGTCGTCTCGTAAATTTTATAAATATATTAGCCACATCGATGCCAAGTTTTGCAGCACATTTTATTCAGTACTAATCTTCAGCTTTAAGGGTCAAATGTTAGTTCAACAGTGGTTGCAATATATTTGT
Source organism: Tegillarca granosa (assembly GCA_029721355.1). Lineage (NCBI taxonomy): Eukaryota > Metazoa > Mollusca > Bivalvia > Arcoida > Arcidae > Tegillarca > Tegillarca granosa. Next base: position 8,145,271 of record CM056596.1, on the reverse strand, counting down.
CTTTTATAATTTTGTATCGCTGTTTTGTACATAATATTTAGTTCATTGTTCATTTTGAAATTGCCTCTTATGATAAAATAAAAAACAATTCAAAATCAAATAACATTTAAAGTTGTTAAAAAGGTAAAAAATATAGTATTCCCCAAGCCTTTATAACAAAGTTCAATAATAAGTTTTGTGAATTAAAAAATCTTCATCTTACGTTTTCTATTTATCACTTTTCGGTCTTAGTGTCACTGATGAGGAATGTGCACATCTGTCACATCAAAAATTAACTAGTATTTGTGTTTTTACTTTATGACATCGTTGAATCATTATATAAATTTACACTTGCCTTAATTGTTCCTGTCATATTTAACTTTACACACTATCTATTACAAAACATAAGCAAGTTCATTAAATTATTTGAAGAATTTGTCAACCTATTATTACAGAGTTATTTTTTTAAGTTTAATTCATATGTCAAGAAATAATGTTATTGTGAAATAAATCATAACAAAATCAATGATTGTTTTAAAAAAATCTTGGCAGCCAAACACAGACTAAGTGTTCGTCACAGATGCACATGTATTGCATTATTAGCGAATGAAAAGCTTAAAATGTTATCAAGGTAAAAATATTGGTATTTTACATTTTTTTTATTTTTGTTCTACCTATTTGATATCGTTAATAAGTGGATATTTTATCGTGCATCTATAACTGTGGTATGACATTTAGCTAAATTAAAGACAATCATATCCAACCTGGATCTTTTTACAAATGGAAATATTTTGCTAAAACTCTGACAAATTTGCATTTACATTTACATGAAGTTCTGTTTTCTTCGTGGTTGTATTTAAGCACAAATATAATAGCAATTGGAGTAAATTATTAAGATAAAGCTTATCACTTAAGCTATCAAGGCCGTAGTGACAAATTTAAAGTTTACCCATAAAACTGAGGGCGTCACATCGCTGTGGTTTCGATCCCGGTCGTTCACAGGTAACAAAGGTTTTTTGCTTGTCGTAGATTTTTCAAAGGTGCTTCAGTACTAGTTAAATGGACTGAGTAATCTGCAATGCCTATCTGTGACATTGCGGATAAGCGACCTAGCACTTAGTTGGTCGCTACAGGTACGCACTAGTACAATGCAGATTAAAACCAAGATTAACAATTAACTAGGTTGGATTGGTATTTTGATATAGACTGATAGTTTTTTTCTTAAATTAATATTGTATTGAGGGTCTGTTTTTTGCTAATGGCATTAAATTATTTTCCCTCACAGTCATCCAAAACTAAAGCAGTAAAAATACCTTGAGTCTGTAGAGTAAAATAAACTTATCCGAGGTATTAATGATTCAGATGTGGCAAGAAGGTGATTAAATGCATAATGCAATTAAGCATATTTCCGAATCTTTACACATAATTTCATCAGAATGTACCATTCAAACTACAAATGAAAATTTTGGGGGAAAACTCTGAAGAGAAAAGGATAAGTAACACACACACACATTAGTAAAGCAGGCAATTGATTGATTTGAAATCAGTTTGTTTTTGCCTAGGATATTACCAAATCTATCTTCTTCATTTCTGTTTTATTTGTAAAGATTTTTTTAAATCTAGAACTTAAGTTGTAGTTTCATCTTCTTTTTAAATTGTTTTAGATTTTAATATCATATTATCTTTATCAAAATTAATAATAGTGAATGTATATTGTGACTTAATATGTTGTTTTTATTTTCCAAGTGTATACGGTTTACGTATATTTATATACACATTTCATACCAGTTAATGTTCAAATCACAATTCCAAAGAATAGTTAAAACTGACTAATTGTTATTTATTTATTTTGAACACACATATACAAACACATTTGGTCATTCAGTATGTAACGTCTGTGATTAAACTATTATAACTTCTAAATTGTTTATTGGCAGAATAACCAGCTGGTGGATACATTTATGAGGACTCTGACATTAATTGTCGTGGGACAAATCAATAAACTTTAACAATAGTTTTCAAAACATCCATATATCCTAAATTATCTGGATCTTACAAAATAAAATATTTTTTCGGCTACGTATATCTTTTGACAGAATTTATAACCATGGATACATTGACATTTTCTACCTATTATATAGTGTTTTATTAAATATATAACCGCTAATAGTGTTCATTGTTTCATTACAAAATTATTTCATTAAAGTTGTAGAAACAAGTACAAGAAGGAAAAGATAGAAAATTCTACAAGTTGTAGTTTCATCTTCTTTTTAAAATTGTTTTAGATTTTAATATCATATTATCTTAATCAAAATTAACATAAGTTAATGTATATTGTGACTTAATATGTTGTTTTAATGTTCCAAGTGTATACGGTTTACGTATATTTATATACACATTTCATACCAGTTAATGTTCAAATCACAATTCCAAAGAATAGTTAAAACTGACTTATTGTTATTTATTTATTTATTTTGAACACACATATACAAACACACTTGGTCATTCAGTATGTAACGTCTGTGATTAAACTCTTATAACTATTAAATTGCTTATTAGCAGAATAACCAGCTGGTGGATAGGATACATTTATGAGGACTCTGACATTAATTGTCGTGGGACAAATAAATAAACTTTAACAATAATTTTCAAAACACCTACATATCCTGAATTATCTGGAACTTACAAAATAAAAATATTTTTACGCCTACGTATATCTTTTGACAGAATTTATAACCTTGAATACTTTGACATTTTTTACCTATTATATAGTGTTTTATTAAATCTATAACCGCTAATAGTGTTCATTGTTTCATTACAAAATTATTTCATTGAAGTTGTAGATACAAGTACAAGAAGGAAAAGATAGAAAATTCTACAAGTTTTTTTTCAGCTAGAAATATAAAAGTAAAGCGAATTATTTAAAAAAAAAACTTATTCAAATATTAAGTCTTAAGACTTTAAATGCTTAAATCTGTTCATCCTTATTATAAGGTAATGTTTTAAGCATTAACTCTACAAATTTAATCATTTCGTCGGCGCTTTTTATACTGCAAAATGTAAAGTAAATAGAACATGGACTTCACTTTTTAACACAAATTAAAGAGAAGCTTATCATGTAACCGTAGTTCTAAAGGATTAAAGATACTGATAGTTTACTTGTTGCGTGTGTTGTCTAATTTCATACATTAGTTTTGTAACATAGTGATTTAAAAGCCTGTTTTAAAAGAGAAATGTTAGCATGCTGTCTAATTATTTTCATCAAAAACACAAGAATTAATTAAGTTGACAAAGGGCTTTTAGAAAATCCATGTACAAATATGTTTAGAATATTGCGTTTGAATAAGAAAAAAAGTCATATAAACAATAACTACTAGCAAATGTATTATTGTTAATCATATAAATATAGAAGAAGGGATTTTGTAACGGTTAAACATGTTTTTATCAACGGAGAATCAAATTAAGAACAGGACTCGACGGCATCAAATGAAATTAGGTCATACAAAATGGGATGATGTAATAAGTAATCTATTTTCATATTATAATCGAGTCTATTATTTCTCAAGGCGTAAAATTAAAAAAAAAAATAGCTTGTTTTTTTTAATGATTTATTTCAGAATCGAAATAAGTAATCCTTTTTTTTACTGTTGAAATATTTTGTAAGTAATAAAACGGTAATTTTTGAATATTCTTATTCACTGATAACGTAACGTTTATTTACAGCTAAAAGAAATGAAATTTTAGAAAATGAATCTTATGGATCGTGTTTTTTAAATGAATCTTACGGATCTATTTTTTAAAAAAATTTATTAAAAAAAAAAAAAAAAAAAAAAAAAAAAAAATCAGAAAATTGAAAAACTTAATGCAGCTTTAATGGCTTTTGCCTCAAATATCGTTGATTAAATTTTGTCATAGTTTTGCCATTTATCTGTTTTTGTACTAGACATCGGAATAGATGGTATTCAATCTATCCACATGTATTTGATTTCAATGTATTTTAAATAGTATTGATTTTTATAAAATCCGCGAGTCATATTCAGTGTGCTTTTTTGAAAAAACAACTATACCAGAAGTATTCAAAATTAGCCAAAAACAATTGATTGTATTCAAACTTGTTTAACATTTATTATTGTTAAAAATATGATCAAAGAACAATCTACAAATCAGATCTTATTCGCCGCGTGTTGTCTCTCTTTATACAAGGTGATAGTGGTTTGTTCAACATTACAAGAAAATAAAACATCCTTTAAAGTTGTACGTTTCTTTTATACTTTATAGCGATTTTTTACTGAAAATTCTGTCCAAAAACTGTTGATCCTACCTGTATTTTTCTCGTACCTCGAACAGAAAAATCCCACCCGCACACCGGTGCTAGATTTTTCTATCTCGTCCAGTTTGTCTGGTACCGCATCACGCGACAATTGACGCCTTTAGTATTACTCAGGATGACGTATCCGATCATTGTGCTTGACGTCATCAAAACATTAGGTTTATTTATTTATTTTTCAAATATGTGCTTTTATTGTTTCTTGTCCGGCAAAATATTTTATTGTCAAAGTTGTTTTTTATTTGCATTGAATACAAATCTTTGATATCCTAAACTTTTGAAGTGTTGTCGATGGGATTATTTTCAAAGGGCGGATTTTTACAATGCATAAAGTGTCCAAAGGAATGCAAGGGGTCCCATACGGGTGTTTTGTTTTGTACGTATCGCAGTTATAAACATTTAAATGGTACGATCGAGAAATAGAATCTGCCACCTGTTTGGGACCAATACCAGTTGATCTCAGTCTCGGGTGATTTGATGTAACGTATCCCAATCCCGGCACAGCCTCGATTGGGATATGTTACATCAAATCACCCTCGACTGAGATCATCCGGTATCGGTCACAAACAGGTGACAGATTCTATTAATCCTACCTGGACATCTTGATTTGGTGATTTTATAGAGATAACAGCTTTTACATGTCCTGTTTATTACTAGTTATTACTCGGTATTGTTGATGAAAGATTGACATGACAATATAAGTGGAACACAATTACTAATTACTTCCCTCTTTGCAGAATTTTTTTTTTTTTTTTTTTTTTTTTTTTTTTTTTTTTTTTTTTTTTTTTTTTTTGTTGATATTATTAGATTAATAACATAATTGTTTTATTTAAACTACTTTTTTGCCTGATCTAACTATGAAAGTAATCATATATATATATATATATATATATATATATATATATATATATATATATATATATGTATATATATATATATATATAACAATTCAAATGCTGAAATTATCAAAATGTTTTATTCATCTTGAAATTTGAAGTATTAAAGCACTATGAAAAAAAAAAAAAAAAGAAATATGACATTAATACAAACGTTGCTGTAAATAACATTATTTGGAACAAATTAATAGAATGGTATAAATTTTGCGCGACAAATTGTTTGTTCCGAAAGCGATAAATATGAATTATTGTCATAAGTATAAAAAAGTAATTATTTTCACAACGAGTTTAAAAAGGGGATTGGACTTTGTCAATAAAATTTCCATCGGACCTGTGTGATGAAGTAATGACATTTTTAGTTTAATAAAAAAAAATAATAATAATGTCCGCTACAACAGTTGTCAAGATTGGAGCTACATAGAATTGTCTTGTACTTAAATCTCCATTTTGTTGTCCGTGCACTCCTAAACTTTTGCCTATTTGTTTTCCGTCAGCCCGATGGAGTTCTTGCCACATACGGAGCATATAATACAGCAAATAATGTTTTCATTTCTGTATAAATGATACTGTCATAAACACATTATATTAATATAATTAAATTTTTAAACAGTCCAGCGTTGGAAATTTTTAACGTCTATGATCTCATGGACGAAATTTTTTTTTGACCGCATACGTCACACGTCATACGTCATTACCCCTTAGAAACCGCTGACGTCGGTTTCCTGACACCTAAGTTAAATATTCTGTCTGCCGCCATATTTGTCTTACTTGACGTAAACGGTGTCATTTGTTTTCTTTATTAAAAACGTGAAAGTTGTTAAATATTTAGGATGAGTCTTAAGATCTGCAGTCATATATGATGGCCGTGATGACAGCAGCGAATTTTAGTTTTGTGAATCTGCAGGTGCTTCAGATCATTTGTGGATATGTTACGTTGATAACAGGAAAATGTCCCCACTCAAGTACAGGAACATCAACGGTTTGCTACCAGCTGGAACCACTTTACCTTTGGCTCCTGTAAGTTGATGTTAATGTATTGTTGATAGTGGTAACAACGTGTTATTGATTGATATTTTTGTACGAGTTAACATTTCCGCTTCGAATGCGGATGCCTCATCTTTGTCCAAACATATCTTGTTCCTCCCTCAGCTTGAAGCCATCGTCATTGATATTTTAAAGCACAGTCGCGGGCAATTAGTGTGAGTTGTACCGCCCCGATGTGTTTGCATGTTTGCAAACTCCGTTTGAATTTAATTTAAATATATATACAAGTGATACATGTACGTACTACACACATGTACACCAACCGATTTAGCAATGGTGCAAAGGTACCGGCGGTAGTTATGGGCATCCAGCTGCATTGCATTGAGATTAATGCGCAGTTCGTACTCTCTTTAATGTATGAAGTTGTATAAAAAGATAAGATTAATGTTATAAATATTGTATTTATTTTTGAATTTTATAATAATTTGAATTTAATTATAAGGAATAATTGTAATTTTTTTTCGGTCTACTTCGGAGATGTCGAAAATAGGTGTTAACGAAGCACGCACGCACACACGCACATACACACGCTGCGCCATGCCATAAGTTCACATGACCTTTAGGTCAGGTGAGCTAAAAAATGAAAATTAGTATTTATAATCACGTTTCAGAAGGTGAACTATTTTCAGGAACATTACCTTTTTAATATTTTGCGTAATAACATTTGTATTTTACTCTATTCTTCTTTTACTTTCTGATAACAAAATCAATCATTCTGTCCTTTTAGTAGATTGGGTTTAAAACATGTCTGAAATCTAGACTTATGTACGTTTTACATAGGAAGAAATAATGCAAAACATGAAAAAAAATCATTACAAGTGAAAATTTGCTTTTTAAAACGTTTATTGTACTAGTAAAATAGTAATTTATTTGGTCTAAAATTGTGCATAATTAACGTCTAACATAATTAAAGGCTTTTTAAAACTTGTAATCCAGCTTTTGTCTGTTTGTAGGGATATATAAATTGTGGAATCTTATAATTTAATATATTTACATTTGCTTTGCAACTTTACTAAATAAACATGTTTGAGACCTGTGGCAAATACGGTACAATAACTGACATTGATCACATGATCATTACACTATGCGTATGAATATTTCAATGAATATTTCACTGTCTGGACTATTTTTTTAAGAAGTTTCATAACAAAACAACAACACAGCCTGAGAAAAAAAAATTTATTAATTTTAAAATATACATTGAATTAAATACACAACGGAAAATTTCCAATCATCCAAAAAGAACCCTAATTTCTCCCATAATACTGAAAAAGTGTGTATGGTACCATCTGTTCTATAAATTTTATTTCCCGAGCTATGAAATTTCACCACCAGTTAAAACCACAAACGAGTCTGGGGAATATGTAACTTAAATACATGAAATACAACCAAAAAATTTTCAGAGGGGAGATATCTCATACAGACGAAAATAGCAGATGTTAAAAAAGAATATATATGCAAATGTTAAACCGCTGTTTCCAGTGCTTCGATAAAACTGACAAAAAATCCCAAAGTTGGTTCAATCAATATAAGAAAAAGTCATGGCTGGTCCTGAAGAGTCGTATATGGTTCATGTTCAAACCACTTTTAAAACGCACATTTGCCCGTTTTTATCCGACACATGCCATGCTGCAAAATTTGAAACTAAATACACTCCTCGCTGTTTGCGGGTGACAGCCATTCAGCATCTCAATGACCTGGGGTACGAAGCTCGGCACAAACTTGTTTATGTCGAACCATAAATGAGAAGCTTCTCCCAATCTTACAACAGAACTGTCTCAACACAACAGAAAAAACGTCATAGTAACTCATTGTCAGAATTAACTCACCCTGCAAAAAAAATTAAACACCGAATCAGCTGTTGTACCGCGCCTAAATGGGTCACAATCTGGGTCGCATCACGTGCTCAGTTCAACAAGTTCTACGAATAATAATGACAAAAACTATGACTTTCCAAAGCAGATTACATTTCCGTCATCCAATTAATTCACTCCTGGTTTCTTCGTAGATTCCAATTTCTCGCACTGCACTTTTAAATTTCCAAAAATGACAGCGAGAATGAAACATCATTTTCGTGTCAATCTTCGAGACTGTTCACTTGTTCGTCATCCGCCTTATGAAATTCGTTTTTTTTTTAAATAATTTCGTAAAATTGCTATGAAAGTGACTAAATTGATGTTTTATATAAAATGTGCAAAACAATGTGATGGTTAATAAAATATTTCATAATTTTTGCGAGATCCGTGTTTTTTCATGTTGTACTATATTTTGTTTACATTGTTACGCTGTTCTAATAATTGACCCCGCTTCTCGTTGAAGGCGGGAAAATTCAAATTGACGTGACAAAAATTCAAAATAATTAATTAATAATTAATATAATGTAAATATAACCATTGAACAGCATAGCTATGGCAGTTATTGGATTATAAATGCCATAGCTTTGCCAGGCAAAACAATCATAACGCGCTAACGCGCGTTATTCAGTTTGCCTGGCAAAGCTATGTCATTTATAATCCAATAACTGCCATAGCTATGCTGTTCAATGGTTAAATAATTACAAACTGCACGTGATGTCTGATTTTATTTTTTGATTGGTGGATGTTTTATATATGACGTCATTTTGACAATTTATTTTCGTAATACTTTGCACTTTTTCCGAACTTCTTTTGGTGTTTTCTGCTTTTATTAATAGACCAATATTTACAATGGCGACACACAAACAGCAAAGCAGGTCAACACTCGCGGCAATTTTAAAAAAGACTTGAAATGATTAAACAATAAAAGAACTAAACGAATATTATCCATCTTTCACAGTAAAATGTAAAATGAATTAATAATAATAATAATAATATTAATAAAAAGCAACTAGTAAAATTAAATGAATGACGTTAAATTTTCTGAAAAATAATCCGTCCGTAACTTTCTGCTGGCTTACAAAGCTGCATATGACAAGCAAATTCAACAATGTTTTTGTCAGATGCTTCGCCATTCCTCAAAGCAATAGAAGTTCCATCCGATGATGCCCCTCTTCGGTGAAAATCCCAACTATTTACTTGCAAGCATGTCGGTTTTAGGTAGACTTTTTTTAGCAAATGACATGGCATGTTGACGTCACATATATTTTGAAACAGTGACAGTGAAATTTCACACATTTTCTGTAAAAAATGACATAACAATATTTAAAATTCGTAATAAAATTCTGAACTTGTTGAATCACAGTGTTTTCTTATTATTAAGTAAGAATTTTTCGTTGACCTACTTTGTATGATGTCGTACGTAACAGATGTATCCTCAATTGGTGGCCATCCAAGGGTGTCACAGCAAACGTAAACAATGTCACATTGTAGCAATGCGCCACTGTACACAAATTAGTTCGATATTTCGATACTGATATCGAACATTTTAGTAAAGAGACAATGTTTGTAATTATAAGGATTAGTTTTTTTCAATTTTTGCAAAGTTATTGAAGTATAACCCGACGATGACAGATAACAAACAGTATAAAACCGCGTAGCGTAGTGTTTCATTTGAAATTAATAACTAAGACTATAATTTATTAAAATCGTTATGTTATCAGTCAGTAGGTATAAAATAAAACAAACATACAAGTCCGTGTCCACATCACAATCCCCAAAAACAAAGTAAAAACTTTACTTCCATCAAGGAAGTGAGGCCGGGTGCCTGATATAAATTAATCCGTTCAAAAATAACATCGGATCGTATAAGTTTTTTTTACAAAATAAAACTGCCTGAAATTATTTTCAAATTTATTACAGTCGTTGAACAAAATATAACAATAATATTATCATAGAACTATAAAAAAATTAATTTCTATAAAAATATGAAAAAATTAAGTAAAAAAAAAAAGTAAAATGGAATAAATTGTCGTAAACTTAAATTATTTATCTTACGATATTCTGACATTTAAAATAAACTCTAACCATATTCTGAAATTAAAATTTAAATTTAAGTAGGTTTAAGCTCAATAAGTACAGGTTGGCATAACTAAGAGATCTGAGATTTTTTTTTTTAGTTTCACAGCAGAGATTTGTTTGAAATAAGATTACAGAGACAAATCTCATGCAAAACACCGGAAAAGTAATATCAGAAATAGCCGTAACATTTACGAATTTCTTAATATATTAGGCAGTATAAATGTTAATATACACGTTAAGATCGCTAATTATTCGTAATGTGTGTGTGTGTGTGTGTGTGTGTGTGTGTGTGTTGTGTGTGTGTGTGTGTGTGTGTGTAAAGACACTAAGACACTACCGATTAAAATCACAATTTATCTCTTTGAAAGCTATGAAACTATACTATGTATAATGGTTAAATACTAAAGGCTAAAGGCGCAATTGTAATTCCAAAGTTTTTATTTTACTATTGTTAACTTTGGCACTATTGTCTTCATGTAAAACTAATTTACCTACATAAGTCTTCCGTAACTACTGAGTATTTTTATTTGTTACTTGTTTCTCAGTCGTTATTTTGTTACTCTTCTGATAGTTGTGGTTTAATTCTTTTTCTTTCTGATCTTTTTTCTTCTTTTTCAATTTCAATATTCTAGGGGCAAAAACTCAAAAATCTTTCCTGTGATTAAACAGCAATTTTTTCCAACATCGGTTTCGAAGTTAATTTTTTTTTAATTGCACATCAATGTCATCTTTATTCTGCTTTGGTATATTTAACCAAGTCAAGGACAAATCTGTATTTTCTTATCCAGTTTCATTTCAAACTACCCAGAAGTTTCAGAGAAAAAGGTCCAACATGTGTGTTCGCATATACACAGGATTAAACACCTACTTACAAACATTGCGAAATGCCGTATACGCACATGCTCTTTGATCAAAAACAGAAAAATATTGTACACGTTTTGATACCGAAACATACTAATTTAAAAACTTCATGTGTTTAAAATGTGCGTTATAGAAAATCAGTGCTCCATAACTCACTCAAGAATCTATCCAAGTCAGCAGTTTATTATCAGATATTTCTGTTTTGTTTTCCTTTTTCCTGTTTTGTTTTGATCGTTGATTTTTTTAAATTACGTGTTGTTTTCGGTAGGTTTGGTTTTTGCAAAATATAAATTGTGTTTCTGTCTGTTCTCAGTGTTTCGGTATTATTTGGCAGTGTCATTTTTAACCTGGCATATACGTTTATATTTAACAAAAATACACATGTATTGCATAATGAAATTGCCATCTATACAGATTCAGTTATGTATTTCTTTCTAGATCTTTACATCGATACTAATCCATCACATAACCATGGTAATTCATTACACGATATAAAGAAATTTACGCATAATTTTGTGATTGTTTATTGTATATGCATGTGATTTTGTGATGATCAAAACCATTTTTAAACAGTATATTTTGAATATTGTTCATTAAAAAAAACCACCAATACTTTATCTGAAATGTAATGAAAATTAAAATCTCATCTTGCATCATAGGATGCATTGAACATAGGTGTTACTAAGACAAATATTAATACATCGGAACATACAGACATGAATTAAGCTAAGTTTTTTGCATAAATACGTGCCCTTTTATATTTTGCTCTCACGGACCTACATCAAAAACCGCAGAAATTTAGTTTGATTGTTCAAATTTTACATACAATGGTGGCTTATTTCTGTCATCGACACAATTTAAGTCGACATAAATTATCTCGACATGTCGACTTAATATTTTGACATGTCAAGATATTATCATGATAAGTTGTAATACCTAAAAAGTTGAGATATATAACACCACATTTAGCGATACTTATGTTGTCCAGTCGTGACAATTATCTCGATATCGGGACTTTTTTTTTGTGACTTATGCAACACAAATATCGCGGCATGTCGTGTTATATATTACAAATTTTTAATTTGGTATTACAGCTTATCATGATATTATCTCGACTAGTCAAGATATTAAGTCGACATGTTGAGATAATTTTATGTCGACTAAATTATGTCGATGTCAGAAATAAGCCACCATAACATTCAGTTTCAGTAATGCATATTAATTCCTTTTTTTTATGTTATCCATTAAGCATATTTGTACGGAAGCCGACAGGTGCAACCAAAAAAAAGTTAAGTCGTAATTACGACTTAGTTATGTCGTAATTACGACTTACTATCTCGTATTTACGACTTAGTTATGTCGTAATTACGACTTAGTTATGTCGTAATTACGACTTAGTATCTCGTATTTACGACTTACTTATGTTGCATACGAGAGCCTATTGGGCTCAGTTTGGTAGAACAAAAACTGCTTTTCCTGTAGTAACGTGAAACTTTCGCGTAATGTCGCGTAAATTGATATAAAAACAATGCTGGTGGAAATAACTGGCAGGAGACCAGTTGAGATGTGTCAGACAGATTCGCCATTTTATCTCCAAATATATCCGTCATACAAACAGCAGCACACATTGTATAAATGCCAAACTATGGGAGTACATTCTCTCGGAGGAATGATGAAAAAGATTGCTTCAGACGGATGCTTGCCGGGCAGGAAAACCAATCACTCGGGAAGAAAAACATTCAAACGTTTAAGAGAAGCATCTGTGGATAACGTCGATATCATGCAGCTTACTGGGCATAAACACATAAAAACGCTATAAGTCTTAATCATTATAGCACGGTTTCCTCTAAGAAGCAGAAAGTAATGTCAGACATTTTAACAAATTCAAGTTCCGACCATTCGCTCCCAGTAGATCTTAATTGTAATCATTTACGTAATTAACAGTCTTCTAATAAACCGGAAACCGTTTCTGCCCCCTTACCTGAAGATATCGACTTCCTGTTAACTGACGATTTTGATGTAAAAAACGTATTGCAGGAAATTGAAAGGTACGAATTGAATCGTCCAGAGTCTGAAGTTGCAATAAACAATATAAATACTACTCCGACTACAATGACAAATGTAGCTGAATCCTGTCCCGAATACAAGTCTGTCTCTACCCGTAAAGCATTGGGTTTGACAAACTCTCTCTTTGTAGGTGCCAACATATCTGGGGGAATTTTAATACTGCAATTAATTTTGGACACAAAGAAAAATTGCAAAGCTGTCAATATTACTTTTATTAAAATAAAAATTCCAGTTAGTTTCATAGCAAAAGTCTTTACATTTCAATGAACAAGTAATTGCAAATATTTTAGTGAAACTATTAAATAATTGAAAAAATTTCGTTTTTCTGTAATCTGTATTTGAAATGTGTACAGGATATGTTAAACGTATTAATTTTAGCGTATACAAATTTTAGTGTGTGTGAATTTGAGGGTGTTTGAATTTTAGCGCAGATGATAATGTCAATAATGTGAATAATAAATAGTGAATAATGTGTTAAGATGTATAAACTTATAATATCAAGAATGAACTCGAGAGGAAATGAGCAAATTTTAAAAAGAATATTTGTTTCATTACATACTTAGCTATTGAAATATTGAAAGAATAATTCATTAAAATTAAGTATTTATATTCGCATGATCCATTTTGTCATATATATATATATATATATATATATATATATATATATATATATATATATATATATATATATTATATACACGTGTGTGTGTGTGTGTGTGTGTGTGTGTGTGTGAGAGAGAGAGAGAGAGAGAGAGAGAGAGAGAGAGAGAGAGAGAGAGAGAGAGAGCGTCTTGTGCTGTTTTTAAAGACGAAAATGTGAAATCATTTATTTAGTAAGAATATAATTCAGTATTGTGTCTTTAATTGTTTTATTATTAAAACATAATTCATAAAACGTATAAACATAACTAAGTGGAAATAATGTTTTATTCCACTATAATATCATATACCATTTTTGAATGTATGTTATGATTAAATTTAAAAACCGGTTAATGAGACCGTAATGTCAAACCATGTGACTATTGTACTTTCTTAAACTGCGCAATTATTGATTAAATGAGAAATCCATAATTCTGTAATTTATTCAAGATAAAAATAACACCATCGGACAATTAGTTATTCTTTTTCCTCGTTTATTTTAACCTTTTAACATTTTAAGTGTAGATTTACTAATCAAAATTTGATGTGCTATCAATAAAAAGCATAAATTTCAGCATGGAACATACCATTTTCCTCAGTAAATCGTTAATTTCCCATTTATGTTCGATGTTTGAATACCTATAAATGTTGCGCCATTGCATTATTAACTGTTCTTATCATTATCACGCGAAAGTTACGCAATATAACACGAAAGTTACGCGTTATATCGCAACATAAAATGTTTTTGCTCTTCCAAACTTAGCCCAATAAGCTTCCGTAGGCAGCATAATTATGTCGTAATTACGAGATACTAAGTCGTAATTACGAGATAGTCGTAATTACGACATAACTTAGTCGTAATTACGACATAACTAAGTCGTAATTACGAGATACTAAGCGACTTAATTTTTTTTTTTGTAGGTGGCACTTGTCAGCTTCCATATATTTGGTAAAAGTTTCGAACATCTATTCTATTCACTTAATTACAATTGACTTAATTATAGCCATATGATTTCAAATTAATTTTAAAAATTCAAGTGTGCGACTAAATTAAACAGTTTTCACAGTTTTTACTTTTTTTCTGGGATTGTGATTTTGACATGGAAGGGAGTGTTTGTGTTTTATTCATATGTTGTTTCCAAAAGAAATATCAACTTTTTTATGGTAAAAAACATATTTATCTGAAATATATCGGTAAAGGACCTTTAACGATTTTAATTATAAACGTCCGACCAAAAAGGTTTTAATAAAAAAGAAAATTGACAACTAAAAAAGCAACAGTCAACTTAACCAGCACAACCTAAAACACAAACTAATGCAATCTTTAAAATTTGATCAAGATCACTCCGTGGTTTAAGAATATTCGTCTGTAATATTATAGGATAACAAATGATTGTATGAAACGTATAACAGTTTTTCAATTTTCCGTTTTATGCTAGAAAAAGTACAGGAACAACCTTAGAATTAAAATTATTATCTAAAAAATCGAACTCTATCACTAGTCTGGTTTTTGTAGTCTCTAGTATACTTCAAAGAAATGTTTTCCAAATTTTGCTTTTATGCAGCTTGGAGATTTTATGCTATAAAATATACATTGTATGTTTTCAATAGGTCTTAAATAACATTAATAAAGAAGCAATTTTTTTAATTCAATTTTTTTTCTTAAATCAGAGAATGGCCAATTAAAGACAATTACCGTCGTTTGAAGCATGGAACTATATGTTTTATAACATGATATATACCAATTACAGTTCTTTGTTTAATTATCTTTAAAAACACGAAAATGGTATAGTCCGCTATGGAAAATAACAATTGACATTTTCCTCTTTCAGTTTTGCTTTGCATTTATACTATTTACGGTGCAAAAGGAAGAAGCATACAAATTATTTATAAGAATCATTATTCCATAATAGATAAGTTTTAAAAACTCGTTTTGAATCTTTGCCCTGAAACACAGGACTTGACATATTCAGTAGATATTTACAATGGCACAGGCAAACGATAGTTTCCAAGTAAAATCAAATATTAAAATAG
This sequence comes from Tegillarca granosa, assembly GCA_029721355.1. Classification (NCBI taxonomy): domain Eukaryota; kingdom Metazoa; phylum Mollusca; class Bivalvia; order Arcoida; family Arcidae; genus Tegillarca; species Tegillarca granosa. The sequence goes on along the minus strand of CM056596.1, from coordinate 8,129,489 downwards.
AAGGCTTTTTTTATCAGGATTTCATCGATGACTATGGTATTATTTTTTTGAACAACAAAGAGCCACATCAAAGTGTAATTTTCTTCGGAAATAGAACGGACATCGCTATGGAGATTACAGACAATTATGTAAGGCAAGTTCTAGGAAATAAATCACAGCCGTTACCCGTTGCCGTAGCATTTACCGTTGCTTACATAACAGTATTTCTAACTGGGATCTTTGGTTCTGTCAGCATATGCATGGTTCTGCACCGTAATAGATATATGCGTACGAACTTGAATATATTGCTCTTGAATTTAGCCGTAGTAAATATGATAAGTTTAGTTATAGGTAAGATTTTTTATTCTTTTGTTCAGATGTGTCTAATGGGTTTTAAAGATTACCTGTCTCATTTAAGCAACAATTGCAATTTTAGGCAGTTTTAAGGCAAATGTTGTTTTTGTTGGTAAATTCTCACGAACATGTTATTGTATGAGAGCTATTAATGTTGTATATCAATGCTCAAGAAAATGGTATCGTATGAAAGCAAATACTGTTGTTAATTATTTTTTATGAACATGACATTGTATCATTGCAAATATTGTTATTTATTACGCACGAACATTTTGTTGTTTGACAGCAAATATTGTTGTTTTTTAATATTAACGAACATGGCATTGCATGGCAACAAATATTGCAGTTTAATAATTCTCACGAACATAGTATTGTATATCAGCAAATATTTTTGCATATTGTTGATTAATAATTCTTACGAACTTTTCATCGTAAGACAGCAAATATTGTTGGTTTTAATTCCCTAGGATATAGCATCGTATAACACAAAATACTGGTGTTTATTGATCCGAAAGAACATGGCATCGTATGACTGCAAATATTGTTGTTTATTCTCTAGATCATATCGTCGTATAAAAATCTATTGAATTTAAACCTTAGAACGAAATTAAAACCATTATATAACTTTAAAAAGACTTCCAAAATTCCTGATAAGAATGATTTAAAAGTCTTACTAGTTTTACAATCAAAACTTCAAAACTGACCAAAATTAATAATAGTATAGCTATGCAAAATAATAACGCGGTTTAATAAAAAATATATATTAAAATTTATAGTAAGCATAGCTAAATTCCCATATTAAGAAAATGATTAGTAATAAGTTATCATATTTCATTTGCATTTATGTTGTTAATTTATAAAATGACATTTGCTGTCTGTTGTAATAATAACCGTTTACTTTGTCTGCCAGAAAACATTCGGTAGAATATCAAATTATATATTATAGGCATTATTGTAAAGCGTATATTTGTCAATACAAATTAAAAGACTAACTAGAAAAAAGGGCTTATTTTAAAAAATATAAATATATATCAAGAAGTAAAATCAAATTTACCTATAAATTAAGAGGATCAACATATGTTGATAATGAATTAAAATTATAGTGCCACATCTGGAATTATGTCATCTTCGTTTTTAAACATGGAATAAAACATTGTCATGTTGTTACGCAACATGTCTATATTAAAAATAGTCCTGTCAATTACACGCATAAACAAACATTATATAAGAGTTGGTCAACTTAACAGGTAAAAAGATCTGAAAGATATATTGCTCTACCTGCATCTTTAGCAGATAGCAAGTTCCATTTAAATATATAAGTTACTTAACATTCTACAAATGCATCTTTACCTGTGCACAGTATGTTATTTAGAAATGCAACTGTGATGGAATAATGTCTTATTTGTCCGAACACCCTGTACTTTATCTTTATTCTAAAACAAATAATACTGAATCTTTAGGACTTAATTTTTTCATATTGAATAAATCATATTTTGAAGAAAATGACTTAGCTTTTGTTGTTGAAAGCAATCTTGGATACAGAAAGCAGGAGCTTGTGTTAGCTATTATTTTTACCTTACTTTACATTTTAGTGTTTTTGACGGGAGTTCTAGGAAACTGTTTTGTTTGTGGTGTTTTTTTAAGAAACAGATACATGCGGACTAATCTCAATACGTTTTTGCTAAATTTGGCAATATCGGATTTAATATCATTGTTCATTGGTGAGTATTATTTTTAAATAGAAAGTTTTTTACAAAATACTATCATATTTTTCAACTTACTGATTTATTCATTTCCGTTGGCATATTAGCCATACATGACAAATTAACACTGTTTTCAATATTTTATTCAAATATAGATATATACCATTGGATTTTTTTCATGGAACTGAAGATAATTAAATCGTGTAATAGTATTTCATTTTGTTAAAATGTTTAAACTTTTCTATACTTTATTTTCTGACAGGACTGCAGAGTTTGAGTTCACTCGAATTTACAAACTAAATGTATTGTTTTTTTCGCAAATTATTGTTTACATTTAACGTTTATTACGAAAATTTGCGATATGCATTATGTTGTGTTTAAGACAAAATGCACAATAATGTAGGGTTATAAAATATCATTTGTACATTACTTTTTACGGCGTAGATTTAAATTCTTTGAATATTTTGCAAGATGAAATATAGCATTTATGTCAGCCTTAAAACCGTATAACGCTTCGTTTCACTTCCTACATAGTGCTTTCAGTAATAAATAAGTGGTTAAGTTACGATATCTACGACTTTATATGTTATTTATTAAATAATAATAAATAATTAGCACTAAATCACGATTTTATATCTCATGTTTTCTATATGTTTGTTATATCATGTTTCTTTTGTCATTTCTGTTATTGTCAACAAGCACGTTATTTATGATTAAATAAAACAAACATACCAGTCCTTGTCCATATCACAATCCCAAAAACAAAGTAAAAACTTTGCAAACTGACAAAATATGTTATACACGTGAACTCCAATCAAGGAAGTGAGGCCGGGTGCTAACTCATTGTTTAATTATGAAACACATCAAAAAAGATTCGCATCCGAGAAAAATATCAACTTATGAAACAGTTAGCTTTTTATAAACAGAAACAAGAGAGTAAGAATACGGAAACAGTGTAATCTGTAATGTAGTTACAAATCATTATTTATAATGCATTAAAAACTAAATTACGTAATTTGTAGCTAGAACAAAAACAGTTTTAAGGCAAATGCTAGCTTAAAATAAAATAAAGTAAGCGATAATTATAAAACAAGACAGAAGAAAACAAGCATGGTAAAGCACATACTATAGAGAACCTTAACGCAGTTCGGTCAACAAATCAAGTCGGACATTCTCTTTCAAGATGTTATTCTAAAAAAGCACAAAATCGTTTTATTATAGCAAATTACAATGTTTTACCAATAACAGCGTGACAGTATATTATTTAGAGGTCAAGAATTGTCGCAAAACTAGTTATTGTTATCAGGTTACCAGAAATATTTAACCTGAATTATGATTTAAAAAATCAAATCTGAAGCAAATCAAATATCAATTTGCTAAAACAGCAGTTTAATAACATTTTCGTCTTTATACATGACAAAACATAATTTTAAACTATGCTAGTAATATTTTTGATCATACAAAGCAGATGTACCTTATAGAGAATCGAACTCTTATTCACTTAATCAAATAGTAACCAATAAACGAAAAAATTGATTGTTCATAAAAATCTAATACTTAAAAAAGGACCGATCACATACGAATTTGACTTGACATTATGCAAAGGTAATCTGTTTTTGGAACATTTTCTGAATAAGCCAGATTGAAACGCATGAAAATAATAAATATATCTATGTTTTAAGAACGGTATAGATAAACAAAGAAGAAAAATTCGTTCAATTTGTAACATTTTAACACCAAACATTGTGCAACAGACTGTCCTAAAATCATACTGGCGTAGTTTGGTGTATCTGCCAATGATATGATACACGAATATCTCTATTTGCATGCTGATCTTACATTGTTGTTATAGGAAGTTTTTGTGGAAGAAAAATAGAGTAAGACAGAATACAGAGATTACACTTGGCAGACGTAGCTAGCTTTAAAAAAAAATGTTTCCACTTCTGAAGCAAACTGCCTTATCATCCTCATTAAAATTTACGTGTTTTACGTAATAAGGCACTATTCCAATTCCACATGAATTTTGGGATTTTGATTTTAACATTAACCAGTATTTTTGTGTTTGATTTTAAAATCAATTTAATAAAAAGAGAAGCAACCAAGATCAAGCATAACGAACATATCAGGTTATGAATAAACAAAATCTAGTTTAAGATCATGCATTTTAAAGGATATTTTTAAAATATATGATATAATTTTAAAAAGTAGTTAGTTAACTACTCTTGTTTGGTACGCATAGAAAAACCCCTTTTCAGTTGTCAGTGGTTCCAATACATGATTGCATGCTTGACCGTTTTGTTAAAAACATGTATTGTTCTAAGCTTCGGGTTTCGATGGCGTTACAAAATACATTTCATTTTCTTTTCCATGTAAGGGAATTATATATATATATATATATATATATATATATATATATATATATATATATATATATATATATATTCTGTTGTTTTCTATTTCTATTGTACGAAATGTTTTTTACTATGACTGTTCCGCAGTGTTCAGTCGATCCAATTTACTTTGAATCAAGAGTTGTATTTAAACTCGCATTATGCAATAACGATAACAATTTTGGTTGCAATTCAAAATCAAAAAACTATTTTAAGGAATTGGTCTTACAATGATACTTGAAATTATCATAGTTATATCACCTTAAACAATATCTGGAATTGTTAAAACTGATTTACGGCAAATATTCTACTGACAGCAGTTTATTAAATAAAAAAACAAACATTTTTTAAAGATTGCAGCAGCAATGAAACACTGTTTTTCTATTTTCGTTAGACCAATATTTCGTATTAAATGGTTTTGTACTAGAGTAACTTCAATATTTCGATTTAACTTCCCTGCGTATGTTATAAATAAAGTTATTGCACAACCATTTTACATTGCGTGTTACCTAGAGAGGAAGCTTAAAACAATATAAATTATTTTGTTCATAGCTCTTATATTTTATCGTTAAAGCTTTAAAATTTATACTGTGTATAAAATCGTGATTTTTACTTTGTCAACTGTTTTTTGTATAAATTCTGATATATCTTCTAGAGTTATCAGACAAATCAGTAGCTTATGTAATAAATGTGGTACAGATCTTTAATTTAAGAAATGTGCATAATAAACAAATAGGTTTGAAATTGTGAATAATATTATGATTTTGGTATATGTTAATCGGAGTGTAACTTGTACTTGATTAAACAATTTTAGTGTTTAAAATCTGAAGTATGTCCATTACGATTTCAAATTAGTCATAGATTTGAGACTGGTAATTTAATTTATTAAAATTAATTTGTGGGGGTGTTTTCCTGTTGTAACTTCATTACACGGTGGTATACGACACAATGATTTCTGAAGATGAATTAGAAATTCACCGTCATATTTCTTGTTTTGGGATGGATTTTCATGAAATCTCCGCGTAAGCCAATTGTAAAGTAAGACAAATAAAACTTAAAGCTGCAAATTGTTACAGATACTCTTTAATATGAAAATGTTTTATGTTTTACAATTGTTCTTGGGTAAATAATATTTAGCTCGACTGAAGGTGAACAATTTTGATATTTAGAGATTTTAAACAAGATACAGCAAAACATAGGTAAATAAAAAGCAACAATAAGTGGTACACAAAAAATTTGAATAGGAGTTAAAATATCAAAAAAGGTTGTTTTGGGGGTGATAAAATTACCATGAGGGAAAATAAACCCGGACATAAAATCCGTAAAATAAAGCATTGTAATTCATTTTATTCATTATAGGGAGGTGCATACAACGCATTATTATGATATGAACGTGTGATAGATTTTTCTGCATTGATTTTGAATCTTTTTAACATCCAGGAAAAATTGTATGTATAAAAAAAAACCTTTTCAAGAAATTATTTAGAAGGGATATTTGTAGACAAGCTTTATAATGACTAAATGATTAATGCATGTACAAACATATAGTTTCAGAAAGTTAATGGTGGTCTTACTATGTTTTTAATAAAAGATTAATTCATTTATGATTACTTTCTAAAGCTTATACGGCTTAATCCTTAGTTAATATATATGAAAAGCAGGTTTACACAACATAGATTCATATTAAAAATGTAAATAAATACCTTTAATATTGGTAACTTTGATGAAGTTAATGTGTTTTTACACTATAAAATGTTTTTCTAAAGCTACCGGAGACAGAGATCAATGAGATTAAGGTACCTTTGATCACAGTTTATATGTTAAAAATTTCCGAGTTTTCTCCCTTAGCTTCAAAGACGTAAACAAAGGTTAATTATTTATTTTCATTTAACATGAGGACTCATAACAGCAGAAACGGACACGGTAGTTAGTAATTGTGATATTGTTTCATTAGTAATTGTGTGACTGAAAGCGTAACCTTGTTCGAATTGTGACTGTTTAAATGTCATTAACTTTCATCAAAGTTTTAAGAATAAATGGGACCGGTTCAATTTGATTTTATAAAGTCTAAAGTCCCTTTAATCAAATGTTTTATTTAAAGTTTTTTTTTTGATGCAATCCTTTCTCAAGATCGATCTCTAGTTTTACACACAGTGTGTGTGTGTGTGTGTGTGTGTGTGTGTGTGTGTGTGTGAGAGAGAGAGAGAGAGAGAGAGAGAGAGAGAGAGAGAGAGAGAGAGAGAGATTGCAGGTTAACTTTAAATTTTTTTATTTTAAATACCTGTATGCATTGGTTTTAGGTTTTTGAAGCATTTTAGTGACCAGATTTCTAATAAAGTTTGCAATCCCTTCACATATTAAATTACCTTTAATTTTCTTTGTGTCCTAGTTTAAACGAATTTTAAATTAACGTTTTCGGTAGGCGATGTTAATCTTATTTGGCCACTATCAGAGACAATTTTAATAAATGCAAGCACGACATATACTTTAAAAATTATCTATACTGCTAATCACCCAACTGTTTTTACATTGACCTCTAATGTTTTTACATTGATCTCTAATGTTTTTACCTGCATAAAATATCATTTTTATTAGATCCAATAATAACAAAAAATTACTAGGATAATATAGATGTTAGAGCTTACAAACGCATAATAAAGGTTTAGAATTTATCTTTGCTAGTAAAAAAGAAATATTTTGTTCGTAAAAGATTTGACATTTATAAAATAAAATAATACAACATTCATTACTTTTTTTTATAGAAAATACAATTTATAATTCAACGATCAAATATCTCTTAATAAGATTAGAGTTTTTAGCCTCTATATCGATCACCACAAGAGTGCATTCAATATTCGAGTGATAAAGTTTTCACTTAATGGGATCCTTGCGATATGTTTATAACTAAAGCTACACAGACAATTGCTTGCTTCCTTACTTTAATATATTCCTTCCTACGACTAATAAAGTTGGATATGTTCCGTTAACAAATGATTAGAGTCAGTAATATACTGGTTTAATGTATCAATTTGGAACATCCGTAAAGAAATTTGTAACGCTTTATTGCAAATGAAAACGGAGTCAGGATAACATTTCTCTACTCTAGTAAACACATGAGCCTGTTTGATTTTATTGATTTTGATTTCTCCGAACTACTCTTCCTTCTTTTGTTAAGTATGCGGATAAACAAAACCGTATGTATATTAAATCATAAGATGAAACAGCTGAGTGGCATGTGCTTGCCTATATTAAAAATAAACAAGAACAAGAACACGTAACCAAATTAAAGATAGCCGGTGATCAGAAAAATAGTATAGAAGCAGGGTGACATTTAATAACATATATTGATTATAGACAGTTTTTGATGAAATATAAAATTATGTGAAAACATTTTCTGGCTTTAATACATAGTAAAATTAATCTAGTCCTTATAAAACATGGATGTATCGTCTGTCACTGAACAGCTAAAAGTGATTAAATCAAGTTTAAAAGAAATATGAAATTATATGAATAACATATAATATTGGATCAATTTGAAATAATTTAACCAGTAGAATGTTAACAGATCCTACAAAAGTATGACCTGTTTGTTGTCAAATTGTAAGAAAGCCGTGCATAAAATGACTTTAGAGTATAAGAATTATTGTTTGATAATAAAAGACTCAGATGTCTACTTATTTATCAAACATGACTTATGTAGGACAGTTGTTTAGCCACAATGAAGTAGGTAATCTTTCATAAGATAAGAGAAATTGCACTTAATAAGCATTTTGTCTACGATATAATTTAATAACACAATTGCGATCTAAATGTTTACGTACTTGATTTAGATATAATCAAACAATTTTTCTGGACAGATTTGGTTTGACTTTAATTGTGGCTTTTAAAAAATGTGTCTATGTTTTGACATAGACCTATTTGACAACCTAACCTATTCAAAATCTTTATTTGCTAAGCCGTCGTCAAGATTGGGTTTCAACAGTTTTAAGCCCAAAGCAAGATTCTTTCACTTATTTTGACGCGGTTTAGGATGGTGGAGGACACCAGAGTACCCGCAGAAATGCACCTTCGGCACACACACACACACACACACACTTATATATATCTGTTATTTTTATATTTCATTTTATCATTTTAATCGACCAGGAAATATCGCATCTTATATTTTATGTTCAATTTGTTTGTAACATTTAAATAGTAAACCTTGTAATAACATAGTAAAAGTACTTTAAGAAGTTACTACTTTAGTAAACTCTGATAAAAAAAAACGATCAATCATTTTGGTAGTCTCTGTTAAGTGATTACAATGACTTGGTATCAATAACCGTTACTACCAGAGTTATATTTATATACTACCTTATTTGTATATCAGTCCTGAATGTGCCTTACCACGCATAATTATATGCGTCAATATGATGTGCCATCAATCACAAATTGTTCTAAAAATAAAAATAAAAATAAGACTCCTTTAGTTCTTACTCATGAAATAAAGATAATAATGGTATATGTTTGATGAAAAAAATGTGTTATTTGTTGAATATTGAATTTGTTGACCACTGATTGTAAAATATATTGGTTTATTCAGGGCCGTTTTATAACGCTTTTAAGACAAAACTACACGATCCGTCTACATTATTTTGTTTAATCATATAAGATTTGGACTCATTTGTATTGTTTATCTGTTTCTTTCATTTTCAACTCTTTTTACATTTGTTTGCAGTAGCCGAAGTAAAGATTTTTAGTAAGTGATATCTTAATTTGTTCTTGAGCTTAAATGCATATTGCTAACAAATTTGTTTTTGAAGTATCGATCTTTACAATGCCCTTTTTACGTTTTTTCCCCATTATTTATAATCTAATTTATTACGACATTGTAACAATCAATGACCTATTAATATGGACATATTTTGTAGTTTAAAAACGTGACATGTACTTTATACTGTTTGTACTTTTAATATTTAGATATTTTGCTTTGCATGAGGTAACAAACCTTAGTGAAATATAAATTTCAAAAATTAAAACGGCTGACAATTTTGTCAAATAGAACATTTTCTGACAGCACAAATTACCATATACAGAGTTACGGATATCATCGGGGTTTCTCTACTAGCAGCGGTACCTGCTCAAAAGTAGCATTTATTTCATTCAAACGAGATTATGATTTACAAAACCATCTTTTGCTTTATAAGGTGGAATATTAAAATCTAGTTTATTTTTCAGCTTTTTAGTCTAATTTTTAATTGTTAAACAGCAAAAACTGCCAGCACATTTTTGTCAAGTGACTTAACCACTGGCCCCCTGTATTTCACACAGCGTCCTACATGATCTAAGCATTATCAGTCTCCTAACATGGGACACATCTCCACTGAGATTACAAGAAACAAAATGAAAAATAAAAAACACGAAATAAGTTCAAGTGAACAAAACTAAAAGTTATGTGATGTAGGTCTATCTGATCCACTGATCTAGATTTGAGTTGTCATTCGAAGCAATCTCTCCTTGATAATTTGTTTGAGCATTTAATCTTAACCAGTTGCAATAATTTTTATTACATTAAACATCTTGTTAAACCTTTAACTCGTTTACAGTACAATGAATTGGCACATCTGATACTCATTTGTTATCACGCATAAGTTCTAAAATTTCTTAAATTATTTCATTTAACTTTAGCTTTTAAACCAAAACGGATATGCAAGCTTAATATAATTTATAGATCTATTTTCCTCTTATTGCACTAAACGTTTTAATAATAGTATGAAAGAAACCTTATTCTTGCGATAATTTTACCAATCCTTTCTTTCTGTCACACATTTGAAAAGAAATATTTCTAACGGCTTAACTAAATGTCACAATCTCGCATTTTTATTTCAATTTAGCGAAACATTTTTGCTATTTCAAAAAAAAAAAAAAAAAAAAAAAAAACTTCACTGTTTATTTATATTGACATAAAACAGTCATTTACCCAACTTTTACGTTTCTTATGTTGTAAAGAAAAGCTTAAGGAAGAGGTTAATACTAACAAATTAAAACAAAAATACATAACATAATTTCAACTTTTAAAAGGAATTGATAGAGGGAGATATGTAAAGGTTGGTCATTTTATCATTGTTTTTACAGTCGCAACTTCTTATGTTAAAACAGTTAAAACCGGTTTAGAATCGTTATATTTTTTTCTTTTTCAATTTTATGCTTTTTTATTGCAAGAAAAAAACAGCATAATTCATTGAAAATGAGTAGAAAATATTCTCAGTTATGGCTTCGCACTCCTTTGTACTCTTACAAAGGTATAGCATTTCCGACAATTACAAATAAGGATCCCTTTCGAAATAATTTGACATGATTTGGCCAAGGTATGTTGCTATAATTTATTCTTGTATCAAAAGTGGCACATTTAAAACCGCAAAATCGTAGAGGTTAATAATTTATCATTGTCGTTTGCAGTCTCAAGTTTTAATGTTCAAACAATTATTGCAGGACCAACGTCTGTTGCAATTGTCTGTATCTGTAAATCATGAGTTGCGTAAATGACGATACCGTCTGTTATGGTTTTGAATGTATGTTCTTTTTAGCAAAGGTAGTCCTAAAATCTTATCTGTTGATGAAAATGCATTGACAAAACAGTAATGGAGTGTTGCCGTTCAGAAATAAGGTATGATGTGATCAAGGAATGTTGCTAGAAGCTATTCCTGATTCGGAAGTAACACAATCAATCATCTTATCTTTTAAGAAAAAAACATTAAGTTGGTTTATAGTTGGTTCCAAGAATAAAGCTAGTAAAATTAAACTATGATAACTAAGGTCTACAGAATTTATAGAACCGACTATTTATAGCACATATATAAAAATTTTTCTTATAACAAACCAATTAAATGTTTTGTAAACTGAAGATCAGACAAAATATATACCTTGATATAAAGGTACGAAATCAAAATATCTAGTAATACATGTAGTACCTTTCATCTTGGCCTATAATGTATTAACTAGATTTGTCATCACATGCAATATCTAATCAATAAATAGAGTTCAATCTGACAAATGGTTGTCTTTTAATGCACAAAAATCATTTTAATTTATAGCAAGTTTGACTGTGATATTTGACTAAGTGACCTGGTTTACAATGCCACGTGATGCGTTGTCACAGGTATTGCATCTGACACAGCAAAATGTAAATGTATTTGTGTTATATATTTACTACCCCTGAGCGGGTACCGCTGCTGGTGGAGTAAAACTTCCCGAGGGTATCCATAATTCAGCAGGCAGTACTTTGTGCTGTCAGAAAATGTACCATTTCGCAATATTTTCAGCCGTCGTAAATTTTGAAGTTTATTAAAACTATGATTTGTTGCCTCATGCAAAGCATTTCTTAGCTGGATTTGGGTTTATATAATTTTGGAATTTTACATTCATTAATTTTCAACTGTTTGGCTTATGTTTTTTATCTATCACACTTTTCGGTCTTAGTGTCACTGATGAGGAATAAATTTTCAAAATGTGCACATCTAGCACATTAAACTTTAACTGAAATTTGTGTTATATATTCAATAAATTGTAGATTTTCATAGTCAACATAACATTAACCATTGACCTAATGTCCTTATTTGTTGTATCATGTACTGCTTCATAACACGCAATGAGTTCTCTAATTTTGAGGTAAATATGATAAAGCAATAACTTAATACGTCTTCTCAATATTTACGGGTGTATAAAAAGTAAATTCAGCAATGATTTTGTTTATAACAAAAGAGCTAACAATGAAGCAATCAATCAAAAAAGTCATGTCCTTAAACATTGACCTTGATCCGTTTTAGAAAACATTTTATTAAACTTAAAAACTCAAAATCACATGTCAAAAAGGTGTACAAGTTGTCATGTAGCATAGATTAAAGTAAATCACAGTCATCATTTTGACCCAGTTTCAAAAGTCAATTAACTAACTAACACTTCAAATTCGTGATAAAAACGTATATTTTGTTTAAGTTAAAGTTCATGTAATTTAGACCTCAATTTAAAACTGATCCTCGAATTCGGCAACATGCAGATAAAATTGCCTTAAAACATCAAATTTAAACGTCGTCGAAATATGATAAAACAAATGTCTAAAATACTAGAAAATGTATCTCAAAATCTTAAAATGTGACCTCGACCGAAATATGATTATTTTTTTTTTTAAAAAAAGTAAAACTAATAAAATTGTTTTTCTTCTATAAAATATTCCAATTTCTAATACTTGTGAATATTTACCGAAAATTATAAAATATAACACAACACTAATTTTAGGAAATATACAAATCTAAGTTGAGACCCTAGATTGACTAGGTATCGATCAGGTTTTTTCTTTCGTCATCGGTTATGAAGACCATCTTTTGAAATATATGCACCCATAGATAACTATGGCTAGTTTTCGTAGCCATAGCAACGCCACAAGCTATTTGAAAATCTTAATTATATTTGCCTTTAAAGTGTTTTGACCAAGTTTTATTGAAATGTGTATGGTAATTAGACAAATTATGTCCAATTGTATATAAACGACACACACATACGTACATACACACACACTGCAGTATATTAAAATCTTGCATTTCTCACACCATTGTTCTGTGCAACTGCATTTTATTTAATATTGAAAGTTTTCAAAAATTTTTATGCATTATTAATTTTTTTTATATTGAAAATTTATATACAGTATCTATTTTAGTCACTTGTGAAGATCATTTGATTTGATTGCACGTGGTTCATCCTAATAAGACGTCATTTTGTATCAATGACCTAGCTATAGATAATTAAAACGAAAATAAAAATACACTCCTGTTTTTCAATAAACATATTGATTAGTAAACATACATAAACAAGAATCAAAACAAACATCACAAATCATTATTCCTGATTAGAAAGAGAAGTGGCAGAAAGTGTAGATAATATAATTTCACTTTAACACGTTAATATTTCACATATGACTTCATATAATTGATTAAATCGATACGTGTACAGTCAAACCTGTCTATAGTGGTCAGCTGTCGGACCAGGCCAAAGTGGCCACTATAGACAGATGGCCACTATGGGCAGGTTTGCAATATTTTGGCAAATTATCTCCCTTTGCATGAAAGATTGACTGGACATAAAAAAATATACAAGAAAACTAAAATAAATGCAAAAATATAATTAAACACAAGAGAAAGAGAGAGAGAGAGAGACATTTGAATTGTAACAATTAAAAAAATATATATATTCATATATATTTTGCATGAAATTTACTTGATTTATAAACGTGTGTGTGTGTGTGTTACTATAAATTTTAAAATTTTAGAGGTAAAAAATAAAATGCATTTTATAAAAATATTTAAATGAATTTCATTAAGTGAAAAAATTAAGAAAAATGAGAGAGAGAGAGAGAGAGAGAGAGAGAGAGAGAGAGAGAGAGAGAGAGAGAGAGATTTTATCCAATATATCTCAGTGCCAAATTTAAAATAAAAACTTCAATTTGATCGACTCATAAATTGTCGAATTTCGGATATTATTAACACATGTTTATTTTCTTTCCTAATGACCTCTACCATGTCTTTCAAAGTTGATGCTTTCTCGTTGGCGCTGACATGATAAAAGTAATAAAATCTACCATCGTTAGTCTTATTTTAAAATAATTTACTATTCAAATGTGATTCCCACGTGTCATGTATAATTACCAGCAATTAACTAGCGGTAATGTTTAATGTGGAGAATTCGGCTTATACTCCTTTGTCTGTACCGTTGACAAGCCGTCCATCATTGTTTTGATTACATCAATCAACGGATTAAACCTGTCACCAAGAAGCCATGCCTTGGCTTGGATATATCACATGTAAACATTCCCTTATGACCAGGAAGTGAAATAACACGTTTCCAAGGGAAATAACACGACTTCCGGTTTTACGTTGCTGGCCGTTATAGACCGAAATTGAGTTTGAATTGGACAGAAAATAGTGACTGCAAACCACATTAGACAGGTGACCGCTATGGAAAGGTGTTTTATATAATAAAATGACACGGGACCAGCGAAAACTGGCCGCTAAACGGAGGTTAACGTTATGGACAGGTGACTGTTAACACAGGTTACAGAAGGACCATCGTTGCAATAGCTTTACTCAAAACAAATTTTACTAACTTTTAACAATTAGAACTCTTAAATCAATGGCAAAAAAACCCAACTATCATGTTTAATATAATTATCATTTCTTTTAGTAAAAATCAATTATATATAAAAATACATGACCATCATTCAAACCAATTTTATATTCAATACCTCCTGATTATTTCACTGGGAGCAGTATGAATAATATCACCCGTGTTTGATTGGATTTGGCTAAAGTGTACCTTTACCATTGATAAAGTATAGTACCAATCAGAAACAGATATTTATATGTGTCTATGTAATGATTTTAGAGAAACGTTATTATAATCTTAAAGCCAATCTTGCATGAGCTTTATGATTACTGTTGAAAAATGTGTACATAGTTCACACACTGATTGAATATCTGTACGCAATAAGTATTCTACGCATGCTTGTTTAAGAGAAAGAATCGATGATTCATTCATAAATTTTAGCACCATTTCAACTTCATACTATCCGTATTAAATCGAAAGTAAGAAAAGGCTGTGTACCATTCAGTTACATACAATGCTATGTGAAGTATCTGTTTATCATGTTAAATGGCAGTGATGATTTTATAACGAATAAGTATAACATCTTTATTAATACAAATATTTCAGAAGATGAATATGCACACGTAAAAGTTAATTTGTCTGATTTTGATTTGGAATTGCATATAAACAGTTATATAGGAGAAAGACGGAAGGGTCTGTCTTCTACGATCATTCTTACTATAGTTTATGTTGGTATATTTCTGTCCGGGTTGATGGGCAATTTATGTACTTGTGTAGTGGTATGGAAAAATATTTACATGCATACTGTTACTAACTATTATTTGACGAGTTTAGCAATATCGGATATTTTAATGCTTATTTTCGGTAAGTATTTTTCATTCTTATCTACATTATAATCTTTCGAGAAAAAAATATAATGACAATATTCGACATCTCAAAACAATCATTGCATTAATTAATAACTGAATGAATATATAAATATTTTTTGAGACATGAGTTTTTATATTGTCCTCTTTAGCTTTGTCCTCATATAGTCAACTTCTTTTTGAATATACTACAAATTAAATGATAAGTTTGATTCAGATGTTCGTAATAGCCAAAAGCAGATATCAATCAGTAGGTTTTCTTTACAAGATATTACATTACAATTTATATTATAAGAGTAAATCTTATGAATTCTTGTTGCATGTACAATTATCTAATATTTTGTATGGTTAATATTGACTTACGGAATTTAGAAAAAAAATGATATCAAACGCTATTCTTATTGCAAAAAGTTTTAAATATGATAAATTTATTTTAAGTTATATGATATGTGAATTCATCACTATTACCAGTATTTGTTATATTTATTTACGGAATCTGTTGAGCTTGGTGAATTAGATTAAGTGAAATTACACTGAAGAACCATCTTTGTTCTTTTTTGCGATTACCAACATAAATAAACCAGTTAATACAGTAAAATTACTAAGCGCCGTTACCGTTTTGTATACGCTAATTTTTTCCCTGAATTTTACTTAAACGTCAAAACAAGCTCTTGTTTTATAGATTTATTATTGTACTTTTAAATTAAGTTAAAGTTAAAACTTACTTTGAATATTAAACATTTTAAAAAAAAATAAGATAGGTAATTTCCTTTTTTGTTTATATCAAACGGCAAATATAAAATATGACTTATATACACTTTAAATTTGCTGTCAAATTACCTGTAATTTTTTTTGTTTTGGAGAAAATGTTTTCATGTTTTGTAAAAGAAAAAAAAAAAGACATGAAACTTTAACGAAGTGTTATCGTTTATATGATTTATATGATCTGCTCTTTTAAGCATATCAAGTAAAAGTCCCATCAGTTCATTAGTTTTGGAAAATGAGATTTATTATGTTGTTCAGTAACATCAGATAATAAGCAAAAAAAGGATTAAAATACGGCAAGCAAATTATTTATGCTTTGGTTTCTTCCGCAAGTGTGATATTATATATGTTGAATCTTAGTTGTGTAAACTGTCTCCTATTTCTCTACAAGACTTCTGACTAAATATTAAAAAAAAAATGTACAATGTTTGGTTTCCTGGTGTTTCATTCATGTACGAATGGTTCTATATCATGGGTAGGTTGATATTTTGATCAATGGAAATATTGCAGTTTCTGCCATTTATCTAACTATACAAAAGTAGTAAATTGTTTCATTATTTTTTTCGACATTAGTGCTTGAACATTTTCATAGACAATACTAGTATATTTCTAAGTTACTTAACTCTTTCCTATTCTAGATAAAATTTTATTTTGGCATTGGATTTCAGGAGTAGTCTTATAAACCTAAATAAGATTATAATTAAGAGAGATAATGATATGATGCTTGGTTCAATTGTAAATTATTAGACAAGATTTTAAAATGATTACTGTTTCTAAAAATTAAAAATATGTCACGTGAACTGGGATCAAAGTTGAATATGGATTAATATATATTTTAAGGATAATTTTTTTTCTTTTTCGTAAAAATCTAATCAATTATCTCTATCATTTCTACAAATAGGGTTAAATGACTCTTGAGTTTTGAAGTCTATTTAGTTCATTAAACATTTCTTATGAAATTTTGAAAATTAGCATTTGTTTATAGCAAACAGAAGGTCAAAGTTCAAAAACACTTTACCGAATTCTTTGTTTAAGAATTATCATAATCAATTAGTTTACCTGTTAACAGAAACATAATAATTTCTTATAATCTAATGTAGCAACTGAAAGTCCATTTTCAGCACACTACGAGCCGACTCAGACGTTTTTAGAATACCATAAAAGGTGACGTGACCTGGGTTCAAAGGTCGAACTATATTAAGGTTTTGAATGAAAATGATTCTGTTTATTGGATATTTTTTCCATTTATTGCATCCATGATAGACAAGGTCAAATGAATACTGTAGTAATTTATATAAAAAACGAGCACTGAACGACTTTTGATGTAATTCTATAAATACTCATTTGCCATAGCAACCAGAAATACAAAGATCATTTATTTTGTTGGTTTCAAATGAACTGTGAATTACCGGACGAAAAGTTCGAATAGTTAATTGTATTGTTATATCAAGCATATGTTACATGTGTTTTGGGATTTAGACAAAAATTAAACAAAAAGTGTCGTTTCAAAAAAGGCCGATTTTTGTTCAACGCTATGAATAACTAAACATTTGCAAACGAAATGCATGATTACCAGTTAATCATAAAAATAAGTCAGACAGCTGATATTTTATGTTAAAAAGCAATGAATCCTTACTTTCTTTCAAGAAGAAAATGTCTAAAACTACCGGTTGCAATTTCTTCAAAGTTTCCGTAGATTTTGTATTTAGCATGTTTCTTACAACAGATTGAATTAGAAACTTCGAAATCTCTCTCTCTCTCTCTCTCTCTCTCTCTCTCTCTCTCTCTCTCTCTCTCTCTTAGTATATACTTTTTCGAAAACATTTAGTTACTTTGTTTTAGACCCCTGTTAGTAAAATTTATTTTCTCTCTACGACCTATAAACGTATTAACATTCACATACACAATTTTAAACTAGAAACGTCTCCATATACTTTATGTTGTTAAGTAAAGATTTGTTACACCTCCAATAAAGATGCTTTCACTAGAAGCGGTCAGTATTGGGATAGAAGGAAAAATTAAAGTGTCCTGAGAAAACCACCGATTTTTGTGTTATGTATTATTTTGTGTCATGTGCCACTTTTGATTTTTTTGCAACTATATTTTATTCATATAAAAAAATTTAATACTCGTATTACTTAATTTTTAGTTGAAAGTCTGCTTGTTTATAGTGTCGAGGACCTTACGAGTGATATTGTCCGCTATGCCACAGATAAACATCGTAGTCAACTCATTTGATAACATTGGTACCGAGCCAACCAGTATTAATAATGATACCCCGACGGTAACTTTGAGAGTCTTATTGAAAGTAACGTAGATTGTATACAGAAATGACCAGTTAAAGAGTCAGTAATTACTGTTTTTAAATTATTTGACTGACAAGCAACGACATAAAAAGTGAAGTGTAAAACAAGTCAACTAAAAAGTACCAAAACAAACACTAAGGGAAAAGAACATAAAATATATCTCTAAAAACACGGGACAAGGCAAGCCTTGGGCCGCTGGTAGATCTTTAACATACAAAATAACTTTACTTGATTTTTAAAAATAATAAAAAATGATTATAAATATATCCTTTACAAAAATAATAATATCGACACTAACAATATTAAAATGCATAAAATACAAATTTAATTCGTGTATGGACAACAGGTCAATATCTTAGTTCTTTCATAAAGAATAAATGAGAACAATTTCGAAATATAATCATTAAAAGCCAAAAATTCCAAATATAGCCATGTATAGCAACCTAAAGCTTATGCATGACCTCTACCTTAAACCTTGGCTTTATTAAAAACAACATTAAAATTAAAACAAGCATAAAAAAATTAAGTTATGATTTAAAAAATGTTATAGAAAAATTAGTTCAACAAAAGTCCAGACCTTTGATCTTTAACCTTTTAGCATGACCCAAAGAAAATATTAAAACTTTAGAACCAAATTACAAAGTGTTTTTTTTTTTTTTTTTAAAAATAGCAATTATTTCAATCTTATTTCGCACAGACGACCACGATCTTTGTCTTTGAACTTTGATTTCATTATAAATACAAAACAAAAAATTATAGTCTAAATTGATTTATCAATAATAGCCAAAATTTAATAAAGTTTAAAGGTCTAAAAAGGTTATGACCTTGATGTTTGACCTTGACGCATTTATTAATTCCATGTCAATATGTGTTCAAATAGTCAAGTTATAACCATTTGCAATCTGTTATACAAAATTTTAAAAATTTACGAAATGAACCTTAAGGGCCTGTCATACTATAGCATTTAGTTGGACGTTTGGTTGCGTTTTGAAATGTCGAAGGAACATCGACGTTTTTTAAATTGAGTGTCTAGGTCAACGTTACGATAACGTTCTTGTAATGCTTTGTTAACGCTAATCAAATGTTCGCTAAGTTCAGACGACGTTTGTGGTCGACAATTGCACAAATACATAGCATTCCATTCCGCTCTCATCGCTTTGATAGCGTTCTAATAGCATCTAATATGCATACAGTCTAGGTAGCGATTGTTTATTACAGCGTCTAGCCGAGGTGCCCGACGTTTCTGTAAATTTCGGATATCGTGTAGATCGTTCGTGTAACGTTTCTGTAACGTTTTGCCAACCTGCGGCTGGACACGTAGTATATAAAGGGACTTTAAACAAAAGTGTATTACTTCCATTTCAACCACCGCACTGTCGACATCGCAAAAACATGCCTCTCAAAAGCAAGAAGGCGAACAGCAGGTTGGAGCAGCGGCAGGGGTCAACGAGCAGTATCCTCTCCCAGCCAGGAGATGATTACAATCCCTGCAGAAGTCCACACTCCACGGGTCCTCTACTGGTCCAATTCGCCATCTCCAGCATGTTAGGGGTCTCTAGAGTCGAGCTTATCTTCCTCCTTCAGAAGCATGTCAGCAGCATCCTAAAAGGACAGCGGCAGGATAAAGAGCGACAGGATAAACTGCAGCCTTCATGAATCTGATAAGACATTATGGTTGAGTGGTTACAAGAGACAGATTAAAGGGCATTTGTGGGACCCTAAGCTCCAGGATTACCACAAGACTACCAACAAGAAGTTGTGGGAACATTAATAAGACAGTGATTCACTTGAAGGGCTGATTCCGGTCAATGCGGGATAAGAATACCAGACTCCTGAAGCAAGACGGTGTCCAAGGAAAAACAGAGAGGGACGTGTGGGTCTTCAGCAACTCAGTGCTGCCTTTCTTCTCAGCTAGATGTCGGTCAGTCCCCCCTTCCTCTCTTGGCATCACAAGGTCCAGGTAAGCCTAGAGCGACATGTTTAAGCTGGATTATAGCCAGTGGCATGACAACCCGCCCACTGGCACTCCATGGCAATCACAGAACAGGGAATGGATGGCCAGATACAACCAGCAACAGCATCACTTGGTCACTTGTGCTTTCAGCAGCCTCCGATGTCTTTCCATCAGCCAGACCTCCCCTACCAGCCGCCAAAGTCTTGGCAGCAACAGAAATTCCTTCCAAACGCTGACAGCACCAGCCATCACCCATGCCGCTGTCTAATCGACCATCAGCTCTGCAAGATACGCCATGTACCAGAGCAATCAAGGCAGCAGTTTTTCTACCAAAGTTGTCACTTGTGCCGCCATGGACGTTACCGTGTTCCCGACCGCAGTGTTTACAGCAGCCAGGTAAGTTCAGTTCCAGTGACCTCTGTGGAGGACTCGTTGAAAATTCTACAGCCAGCAGTGGACCCGGAGACTGAGAACATTTTGTTAGGACATTGTATGTTATATGTTGTACCCATTTTGAACTTTGCTTGATACTTGTATGGACCTTTCATTTTCTTTTTTTAATATTGTAAAATATAAGTTCCGTTAAAGTGCCTGAAAAAATGTGAACGATGTAAATGTTTTGTAGAAATAAAAAAAACCAAATTGAAAAAAGTACAAAATCTGGAAATAACACTAATAATAATTGTAATATTGTGTTTATTATTTAAAATTAACTATTTCTATAAACATTATTAGTAATGTTATATTTTCCATACGGTAAAACTACTTATTAAGCATTCTTACATAATAGATAATGCCTGAATAAAGTAAAAATATTTCATTTTTGAATTTTTTTGTTTGAAACATTGCAAATAAATTCAAAAGTGAGAAGAAAACATTTATATATTTATGCAACCATGAATTACTACGCGTGTATGATGTATATACCAGGTACATACATTATACATGCATCCGCATACTCGGGTATGCACTGTGACAACCCTTATTTTAAAAACAACCCTTATTAGAATCAAAAACAAACATACTAATCTTTGTCTGAATCACAATCCAGAATCAAAGTAAAAACTTTGGAACTGACAAATCGTAAAAATTTACATTTAAGGGGTCGTTTTTACAATAAGGGTTGTTACAACCTTCTTAGTGACCCTGGGTCCAACTCTCTGTCTTAACTCATCAAACATCTCTGGTGGCATGCGGAGGAAGTTGTGAAAGGAGGTTTAGTCTTCAGCTCTGAGTTAAGCCATCAGCTTTCCAGTTACACCATACTAGTGTCGCCTTCCTATCCATGGTCCCACCTAGCTCTTTTTCCCTCTCCTCTTCCTTATTTTCAACTTTGCCTGGGATATATTGACCATGGGCAATGTCAGCTGCAAGAGGTTGTTGTGGTGCATGAAAGCTGCAACAGAATACTGATGTTTTTCTTGGTCTGTAATTATTCTGAATCTTTGCTTTGTAAAAATACAAACAGAATTGGCGGTGGCCTCTGCAAGTGCCTGTCAAACCCTCCTGAACGCTACCAGTAGGTTGCATGAGCGTTACAATGACGTTGCATGGACGTTACACAGGTGCTGCTAGAAAACCAAAACGCTGAAAGTCATTATGAAAGAGTGTTACATGAACGTTAAGAACGTTCGACGAACGATGACAAACACTGCGAAACATTGGCGATACGTTTGACGGACGTTGTACAGGCGTTACGCAAAGCGTTACTTAAGCGCTTGCCACACACAGGGCACTCAACTCTGATGGGCGACGTCCGACTAGCGTCCAGGAAACATCCTGACTTTCGAGTAACGTTCGAGTAACGCCTAAAAACTTTCGTGTAACGTCCTTTTAACGCATACGTATTGTTTTCATAGGAGGTCGTGAATGTTTGTGCATACCGAAAAATATTTTTTAACATCAGCGTTTGTCGCCGTTCTTCGACTTTGTCCAACGTTTGTCGACACTCGTCTAACTTCCTTGTAACTTGTTTCTAATGTTTTCAACATTTCTCCGCGTTTCGAAACACGTTACTCGACGTGAGAACGTAAAAGTGTGACAGGCCCTTCAAGTTTGATTACGACGTACACAGGCATATTAGGCATATGTTGCTTTCATGTTGTTAAAAAAATCACAAACATGGAAACGTAGGGACACATTTTTTAAAAACAACATCAACAACAACAGCAACAGCAACAATTTCTTTTAATGACTAGATAAGTTGTTTGTTTTTTCTAGACTATCTTATGTTTAATTAAAGTGTGTATTTGATGAAGATACCTAGAATTGACGTTAAACCATTAGATTAACATATAGACTATTAACCATTATATTTATATCTGTAGATTCGCCCACGCTATAGCTTTGATTAGCAGTAGTCAACACACAAAACGATGCTAAGCGTATTTTGTTTGTCATGTAGACTTATCCTTTCTTTTAAACTTAATAAATGTTGTTTTTCAAGTTAGTTTAGTTTCCTACGTTTTTATTTCTTACGAGAATTAATGTAGGACTTTTAGATCAGCCTTAATACTTGTATATATTAGGAGGTAATTTCTTTATTTAAAAAATTGTCATTGTGCTGTCCTGTTTGTATACTTGTTGTCGTAAATGGATACGTCGAATAAATTGGAAAACGGGTGTTAAATACTCACATAAACACAAATATATATGCAAGGGATGTCGTTATGTCATGAGTATTGTGCCTCAGTGCTATAACGCTTTTCACGATTCCGTTGATGATAATCCGCATAAAACGCCCTATTCAATACTTTCCAACAGTATAAACTGGTTTCTTTAGTTCTACATAGTTTAAAAATCATAGTAATTTCAATAGAGCCAGTCTTTGACTACCGTTGTGAAACTTGTTGCGAAACGGGTTGAGAATATTGTAGATATTAAAGCTTATATAAAAGTTCGCACAAAATTAGGTAAATGACTCAATAGTCAGGGAAATAATTTAAAGTGATGGCAAATATACAATTCTTGTTATTGTCAAAGCTGCTGGCATATCGCTATCGCGGGTGCATTTCATTTCGAACCTTATTTCGAAAGAATGAAAGATTTTTGCCAGATGACTCATATTACATAAATCGACAAATGACCAAAAAACGGGTATAAGCACAGACCGTTACGCAAATTTGTTAGTTTTCAAAGTTTTACTTTTTTTTGAGGGGGATTGTGACTTGGACTTTAACTAGTATGTTTGTGTTTTACTTTGCATATTTTATTGTTTCCTTATCTTATCATATCTTATTATATTCGTGTTGTTTTCCAATAAATGCAATTAGGCACCTGTTCTGAGAACAATGTATCAGTCGGTTGTTTTATATTTGATTTTAAATTATTAAACTTTATGGAAAATTATCAAACTACTATTAGTCAATTTTTAATCATGTGGTATGAAGCAGCGGTCAACATTGCCATGGGATATTACGATGTTCACCGCTAGACACGGATACTTACGACTGTCCAACCCGATAGCTTCCGAGTAGTCCTACTTAAGCTATAGACCGGTAACTTCTACAGTTTTTTATCAGATACAATTTTACAAATTTTTAACAGGCTTTGTCGGAATTAAAGGTAACAGAAAAAAGAAAATGGAACACTAACTTTGGAAAAATAATTTAAGCATTTTGAACAGGCTTTGTCGGAATAAAAGGTAAAAGAAAACAAGGAAACAGTATCCTTGGTTGAGAGAAAAATATGGAAAATTGCCTTTCCTATTTCTCCTTGAGAACATTATCTCCCTTACCTGTCAGCTTGGAAGATAATGTCTCTTCGGGGAGACCATATTCAATATTTCCCTTAACCAAGGATACTATTTACATATTTGTTATATTCAAGACTCTTACCTGTATCTTAACATTAATTGTTTAATTATGTGACACAAAAATATTGTATTTATCCTATGTATAATCCAATGTATTGCATTTAGATACAGAATTACTGTGTCAACCAGTCTATATGGATGCAGATATGGAGACAATAACTTTGATTATTAGCTCACCTGACCGAAAGATTATGTGAGCTTATGGCATGGCGCGGCGTGTGTATGTATGTGCGTGCGTGCGTCGTAAACACCTATTTTTGACTTCTCAAAAACTGCTACACAGATTTCAATGATACTTGGTCAGAAGCATATATGGGCCGGTGCAATTCAGATTTGTTCATGGCGTTGCCATTCCTACCAAAACTAGGTCAAGAGGACTAAGGGGTCCAAAAATCTTTAAAAATGTTCTTCTCCGAAACCGATCGGTGGGAGAAAAAATCTGATGTGATATTTGGCTTCTCGAGGGGCCTTAAGCCTATAGTTTGTTCATTTTGTGAAATTAGGTCGGAAAATGGGTTACGCGTTTTTGCGTTTAATTTTAAAAATTTCGTAAAATGGCTTCAAATTGTAATTACTTGACTATTTGAACAGATAATGACATGAGGTTTTCAGTTTGACTTTTTCTTGAAATGACTTTTAAAAAAGGGTCAAGGTCACAAATCAAGGCCATGACCTAATTTGTGATTTATGCAGTTTAAGGCAATTTTCTTGCAAATATTAAGAGATATATGAAATCAAAACATTGTTAAAATATTCAGCATGACAAAATTTAAGAAGGTACTAAGTTTCGTATCTATAAGATTATCCATGTAGGAGTTGTTGCCCCTGAAATGTTATTTTTGGCTTATAAATACTAAAATTGTGCATTAGCTTGAAAACTTTAATCTTTTTGTATAGCAAGTATATAAGAATATTGTAGGTATTGTGACAACGATCATTTTGATATATAGTTCAAGGTCATATGATCAAATATCAAGGTTACAGCTGCAAAAGAAGACATAAATTGCTAATTATCTTGAAAACTATTAACTTTTTGTATTGGCATGTATATCAGAATATTGTAGGTATTGTGACGACGATCATTTTGAGATATAGTTCAAGGACATATGTTCAAAGGTCACAGCTGCAAAAGAAGACTTAAATTGCTAATTATCTTGAAAACTGTTAACGTTTTGTATAGGCATGTATAGAGAATATTATAGGTTTTGACATGACGATCATTTTGATATATGGCTCAAGGTCATATATTCAAACGTCAAGGTCACAGCTGCAAAAGAAGTCTTAAATTGCTAATTATCTTGAAAACTATTTACTTTTTGTATAGGTATGTATATTAGAATATTATAGGTATTGATATGATGATCATTTTGATATATGGTACAAGGTCATATGATCAAACGTCAAGGTCAAAGCTGCAAAAGAAGACTCAAAGTGATAATTATCTTGAAAACTGTTATTTTTTTGTATAGGCATGTATAATAGAATATTGTAGGTATTGATATGGCGATTGTTATGATATATGGTACAATGTCATATGTTTTAAGGCCACAGCTGCAAAAGAAGACATATATTGCTTATTATCTTGAAAACTATTAACTTTTCGTATAGGCATGTATAAAAGAATATTGTAGGTATTGAAATGACGATCATTTTGATATTTGGTACAAGGTCATATGCTCAAACGTCAAGGTCACAGCTGCAAAAGAAGACTTTAATTGCTAGTTATCTTAAAAACGATTAACTTTTTGTATAGTCATGTATGTTAGAATATTATAGGTATTGATATGATGATCATTTTGATATATGGTTCAAGGTTATATATTCAAACTTCAAGGTCACAGCTGCAAAAGAAGACATAAATTGCTAATTATCTTGAAAACTATTTACTTTTTGTTTAGGCATGTTTATAAGACTATTGTAGGTATTAATATGACGATCATTTTGATATATTGTACAAGGTCATATGTTCAAAGGTCACAACTGCAAAGAAGATATAAATTGCTAATTATCTTGAAAACTATTAACTTTTCGTATAGGCATATATAAAAGAATATTGTAGGTATTGAAATGACGATCATTTTGATATTTGGTACAAGGTCATATGTTCAAACGTCAAGGTCACAGCTGCAAAAGAAGACTTTAATTGCTAGTTATCTTAAAAACGATTAACTTTTTGTATAGTCATGTATGTTAGAATATTATAGGTATTGATATGATGATCATTTTGATATATGGTACAAGATCATATGTTCAAAGTTCAAGTTCAAGGTCAGAGCTGCAAAAGAAGATATAAATTGCTAATTATCTTGAAAACTATTTACTTTTTGTTTAGGCATGTTTATAAGACTATTGTAGGTATTAATATGACGATCATTTTGATATATTGTACAAGGTCATATGTTCAAAGGTCACAACTGCAAAGAAGATATAAATTGCTAATTATCTTGAAATCTGTTAACTTTTTGTATGGGCATGTATATTAGAATATTATAGGTATTGATATGATGATCATTTTGATATATGGTTCAAGGTTATATATTCAAACTTCAAGGTCACAGCTGCAAAAGAAGACATAAATTGCTAATTATCTTGAAATATATCAACTTTTTGTATAGGTATTTATAATAGAATATTGTAGGTATTGATTTGATGATCATTTTGATATATAGTACGAGGTCATATGTTCAAACTTCAAGGTCACAGCTGCAAAAGAAGATATAAATTGCTAAATATCTTGAAAACTGTTAACTTTTTGTATAGGCATATATAGTAGAATATTGTAGGTATTGCAGCAATGATCATTTTCATATATGATTTAAGGTCACAATTTCAAAGGTCAAGGTCACAGCTGCAAAAGAAGACTTAAATTACTCAATATCTTGAAAACTGTTAATTTTTGTATAGGCAAGTATATTAGAATATTTTAGATATTGACATAACGATCATATATGGTTCAAGATCATATATATTCAAAGGTCAAGGACATAGTTGCATATTCCCTTTGAAATATCAGAATCTGTGATGTAATTTTGCCTTTTAAATATGCTGCATATTTATCTATGTTACTTAATAAACTTTTTAGTTTAAATCTTTGTTATTTTTTCACTTGTAGATTAATAATATTTCATATTAGGAAATGTACACAGATTTCAAATAAAGTTTGTATATGATTACTTAATGTGACTATCGAAAGTTTTTTCTAACTACACAAATAAGAATAAGTTTATCTCAAAAGAAAATCACCAATTATGAACAAAAATACTTGACTTGTAAATGTTTTACGTATTATCAAGACTAAGATGAAATATATATATATATATATATATATATCGCTAAAAAATAGTTAGTAGCAATAGACAACCAATTTTGAGTATCGTTTCAAACGTACACAGCACATATTTAAATGTGTACAATGTCTGGACAATTGTATGTATAGAACCGGCATATTCGCAGCAATAATTATAATTTAAATGATTATACGCAACTCTCCTGATTTTAAAATCGAGCAAATAAAGATTACACCAACTACTTAATTTGTTTGCATGATTCTTAAGCAAAAAGGAATATTTAGAATTATATAATAAAGACAAAATATCTGTTGCTGTCATGCAAACACCCAATCCTCCAAATTTAGAATAAGTCTTGAATCCAACTGTATCATAATTAATTGACGCCTATGTCCGTTCTTGTTCAAATTAAAATTTTTTGCAACTTGATAAAGATGCATAAAGTTTCTAGCAACAATTACGTTTTTTTTTAAAATGATATATCAATATTTTGTCGTGCCAAGTCATATCCTTAGCAAATCATGGATCATCCGAAAGTCTTGGCGCCCATTCATATTTAAATTCACTGCCAAGGCAGCCCTTGTTTAGAGTTTAAATTAGTTGAAGGTCAAATGTCCGTCCAATTATAAGCATTTTACGTTTTAGGAACAACTTATAATTAAATACATGATTTATTTATTTGCATCGTAGAAGACAATAAGTACACAAAAGGTTGTCTGTAGGAATTAAAATGTCATACTTGATATTGTACTTTAAATCATGTATAACAAAACTATTTAGTTTATATAAAATAAAACAAACATACCAGTCCATATCCAGATCACAATCCCAAAACCAAAGTAAAAACTGGCGTAAAATGTTATACACGTGAACTTCAATCAAGGAAGTGAGGCCAGGTGCTCTGCTAGGGTAAGCACCTCCTGTCTAGGCTAGCTACACCCGTCACGTGCAAGTCAATTTTGAGAATGAAAGGAACAAAGAACTATGGTAAGTCAAATACATCCAGTATAAGTTGGGATACAGTGACTACATACTTATCAACAATATTGTGATGACGGCCATAAAACTTTTTAAGGACCTTGATTAGCCTAGGCTTGCAATATCCTTGTGTCAACCATTTAATTGTAAGTAATTTGCTTCGTTGCAGAAAGTCCTCATAGTGGGAACAAGCTCTACCGTACCGTATAACTGTGAAACATATACACCATACGCAGGGGAAGCAGGGATATTACTGCAAAGAAACGGAAAGTTGACAATAAAAAAAATTGAAGTCATCACGTTTGTCGTATAGCTTTAGATGTAACCTTTCATGGGTGTCATAATTGAGGTTTAAGTCCAAATATGTAGCAGAACATGGAGAATCTGTCGTGTCTTTTATTTCAAGCTCACTTGGATAGATGGCATTCACATATTCTCCAAATTTGTGATTATTTAGAGAAAGAACGACATCTATATATCTGTATGTGTAGTTCAATGATTTAGCGACAGCCTTTCTTCAGATTTGACAAGGTTCTGTAAAAATTCGGATTCATATGAATAAAGAAACAAATCAGCAAGCAAAGGTGCGCAGTTTGTGCCCATTGGTATACCGATTGTTTGTTGAAAGATAATATTGCCAAACACAACAAATATGTTGTCTATCAAAAACTCTAACATTTTGTTGATGGTATCTTCAGTATATTTTTGTTTGTAGTCTGTATGGTGTTTTACAAAATAACCAGAATCCGTGTTGAGCACTAGATATTTATATCTTGGTTTACCGTTTTAGTAAAAGAATGAAAATTTTAAAGTGAATAATTTGTTTTAGACGTTCTTTCAAGGGATAGTGGTGTAAAGGGTAGAAAAATCAAAAGTTTTTATACTTTTTACCGAAGATAGAGTATTAGAAACAAAAAGGTCAGGTAGTTCTTTAGAATTTTTGAGAATCCACATTTGGTTGATGCCAGATGTAGAATAGACTTTATCGGAATAAGTCTGAAGGCCATCTTTGACGACTGTCAAAATTTGTGTTAGAATTACTGATAATGATCTAGTAGTACATTTAGAGGAACCTGCTATATATCTTTCCTTGTATGGATTTTCGTGAAGTTTTGGAATCCAATACAAGTAAGGCAAGGTCACGTTCTTCCTGTTTTAAATTAATACCAAAAGACTCAAGGACTCCCCTATGATTGGAAAGAACTTCATCTTTGGTAAAATTAGTTTTGGTATAAGTAGGATTTTCCGATATACTTTCTAAACCAAGCTCCTTAAAAAGGCATTCAACATAGAATTTCTTACAAACGAAAATAATGTTATTAGAAGCTTTATAGCCGGGACAAAAACATACCTGTTATGTATGTCAGTAAGAATTGTAGAAACCTCAGGGTTTTTGAGCATTAAAGAAGGTTTAGTACCCATAGACCCATTAAGTTTTGCAATCTTTGACTTGACAAAATTTCTAATTGTCCTTATCCAGTCGGATAAAGTATCAAGCCTTACGTCTCCTAATTTAGCCGAACCTCTAGCATACTCTTCAACAGAATCCATAATAATTTTGAAATTCTTTCCCCAAGTAAAAGGTTGAGCCTCCCTGTATTTAGGGCCTTTTGAAAGAAGACATCTTAATGTGGTATTCTCAATTATATTGAGATCACCTGTTACTACATGCCCAGCTGGTTTATAATTATATTGGGACGCTGAGTAAGAGCAGGTAGGTCGAGTAAAGTTATGAAAGTTTAAGCACTGCAAAGTTTGTTTATAGTTTAAAATTTTGGATGCAATGGGTTTATTGTAGGAGTAGGAAATTAGAGGTGTTGAGTTATATTTGAAATAAGTAGGGACTTTAGATGGTACTACTTTGTTAAGTAGTATATTAGAAATATTAATAGCATCTATGCCTTTTTTTGCATAATGTAATTTAAAAAATTGTCGACGCTTGTCGTCCTGTATATTGTGTTTCTGAGCAGGTTTAAATAACCTTTTAAATGCAATATCCATGATGACAGCGCCAAGTCCAAACGCTGGCTCACCAAAATCTGCAGCAGTCCTGTATATGCATTCCCCCTGTAACTGATTCAGACGGGAAAGCGGCAAAGAGTACAGCCCGGCCCGAACACGGTGCAACCCGAGAGGCCTCTGAATGAATGGCAAAAGATTAGAAAAACCAACATCATGGACATTGGGCCTATTGTAACTTCGATGTCATGAAATTTAATGAAAGTTCGTGAAAGTTTAAAAAAAAACTACTTTTTTGTTATTGCGTTTTTATTTAGTAATGATCGAAGTTAACTGTAATATGTTTATTAAACTTGGAATGCAATTTGTTTTTTTTTTTATTTATATATTCACTTTAGAAAATTTTGATACATTCACAAATGTTTAAACTAAAATAATAGCTTAGAGGTATCCATCAACACAACGTTATCCTAGAAACATTGCTGTTGACATTCATGGGAC
Source organism: Tegillarca granosa (assembly GCA_029721355.1). Classification (NCBI taxonomy): domain Eukaryota; kingdom Metazoa; phylum Mollusca; class Bivalvia; order Arcoida; family Arcidae; genus Tegillarca; species Tegillarca granosa. The sequence continues at coordinate 8,098,496 of CM056596.1, read as the reverse complement.
ATATAAACATTTTTATGTGACCAGCCGTTTAGTGGTATATTTGTATGTGGCATATAAACTCTATGATCTTGCACCTTATAAAAACGTGATGTGCAAGTCCTTTGTTAGACTGGCTATAATTGACGAACACAAATATCATGCATACATGATTTTAAACTAGATTAAATATTAGAGAGTGAAAACAAATTGCGGAAAATTGTTGTTGCGAAGTTAAACAACATTACAACATATCAACGAATCACCACGCATACCAACTCAACCTTTGAATTCATTAATTAAAAAAGGGTGACATTGTAATTATCAGTCAAATATATACCCATTGGCCTAACTTTATATTTACTTATACAAAGTTCTGCTAGGAACATTTTAGAGATTTTTTTCCTTTTCATTATTAAACAGCTTAACATCAACACTGTCTATAAAATTTATTAAATACACATTAGCCCTAATATTGTATTGCAGTTTTGTTCAACTACAAAATTTTATGGTTAACATGTGAATCTGTAGTATCGTGCCTGAATAATATACTAGTTGTTTGATATTATTTTATTGTTAAGTGTAACATATTCTTAGGTATACGTTAAATATGAAACACTTCTACCTTAAAATATATATATATTTTACCGATTGATAATGTCATGATGAAACCTAAAATACAAATCAATAGACTTAAACATGTATGTTTATCGAGGGAGAGTTCATATGCGAATAAAATATTTCACGAGTAGTAAAATTCCAGTAGTCTAATTAAAAGTTATAATTCAACGTGCAATTATTATTGTCAACTTTGAAATAATGCACATAAACGTAAATGTAAGTTTTAAGAATTCTTACGACGTCTTGAAACTGCTTGAAAAAATGCAATAAATTTACAACTAAACGAGTTTATATAAATTGAAATCGATTTATAAAACGATAAACAAGTCATGGTAATTACTATTCTATGGCTAACATTTAGTATATTTCTTAAAGAAGCACCTGTCTCAATAAATCTTAACTTGTTCCTTTTGCATCATGGTTTGTTACAAGTTATTTTATAGTATCTTTCGTCAATGTGTATTTTTCTATTCTTTCGTCTCACTTGGCATACAACTACCTGATAAAATTTTAAACGAATTATTTAATTCTAGCACAAGGTATAAAGGTGATTAGATTCAGACACATTTCCTCTGAGAGATAGAACATAATATTTGCTTGAGAAATTTGGTAATGAAAAATCAATTACATAAATATTCATTGTAATAAAAATGCGATTATAATCCACTAATCCACATGTCTTTCACTGTTTTGAATTTCAAATAATGTTTTTTTACAGGAAACCATTTTAATGTCTGAACATTAAATGGAACATCCCATTAATTTAACTGATAGTTAATATGTCTGAAAAATGGACTTCGGAGATTCACATTAGCAGTCTTTTATGCAATGTCTGATTTTAACATGTTCATCTTACAAGACATGCATCAAGTATGTACATTGCCCTTCTGTGTAATGTTAACAATAATTTCCTTCAGTTATTTTGACGGATATCAAATATATGGATGGCTTACGGATATTTAATTCTAGATAGACAGTTGGAAACGTTTAAAGTACTTGATATAAAAGTATATATATATATATATATATATATATATATATATATATATATATATATATATATATATATATAAATTGTATCAAATTTGATACAAAGATGATCAAAGATGGACTTATACAGAAGAAATGCTTAAATCACTCAAATCAAATTTGATACAATTGAAATATATGACTATCGAATCTTTTTACAAAGAATTTTAGATGACAATAAAAAGCTCGTAAATTGGTGATACTACAACGCACATAAAAGTTCAAGTAACACTGGAGAAACGGCTGTTTTAATAAACAAAACAATTTTTGTTGTTTTTTTTTACAGATAATAAAAACTTTATTCTTAAATAAAAAGCAAAATCACACAGGTGATAATAAAATCTAAATGATGCCTAAATAGCTTTTATAATTTTCTCTGTCTACGTTAAATCGAGCCCCCTACAAACAAAAAGAGTCAATATTCTTAACACAAAATTTGTTGTCCAGGAAGTCAATTAGGTCATTAAAATGTAAACCTGCTTTCCTGATATTCTTTTCCATTTTAATACATAATGAAAATTTAGCAATTTTTAACTGTGATATGTTATCAGATTCAAGACCACTGTTCTTATTGCCATATGCTAATTTTCTGACATAAAGGATTTATTAAGTGAATGATTCGTCTACAAGAAATATTCAAGGTCTCTTTAACTGTAATAATAAAAATTAATTACTTTTACTAGGCAGAACTAAAACAAAACAAATTTTTTATTTTAATATAATTGTCAGTTGCTACTTTTTTTAAAAATGAAAATCAAATGTAACATATGAAAATTATACCAAACCCGTCTGTTGACCTTATTTGATAAACATTACTCAAACGTCATTTTATCGATGGGAAATTCTAATTATCATAAAAAAGAAAATTGAAATGTCATTTTTATTAGATGCTACATACGATAGATATTTTATATTGATTTGTTCCTTATATTCATTAACAGTAACCCGAATCTCTATGGCATTTGTCATAACTTGTTACTAAAATGCATCAAAAATGAGTAGATAAAAACGTATAACTATCCATAAAACCTGTTATAGCGATTCATCTCAAATATATTTTTTGCTGTTGTTTAAGAACAGCGTTTCATTTTAACTATGGGACTTAACCAAAACCAAATTTCTCAGCAATTTTCTTAGATATTTCAAAACTCACACGAGAACTGCTCACGCTAGGAAAAAAATTAAAAAGACGTCGCCCCTCGATGCAAATATGTTGTTACGGACATCAAAGTATCCTTAACTTGTTTGGTAGTTTTTATTTTAAACAATCGACTTATCTTGTCATCATTTTCTTTGTTATAATATTATTTTTTTCTATTTGTTATGGGTGAGATATGTATCAAACAAAAAACGTTAAACAAAATCTAGATGTTTTCTTTATTGTTTGTTATGTTTACGTTCCTGTCACGAAAATGGTTATCAAATTTATAATGTTTCGTTTTCTAGATGCCTCTGAATTTACCTTTCTCTTTTTTTAATAGAAATTTATGCTTCATTTTTCATTAAAAAAAAACTAGTAGTTCTAACTCTAATGCATCCAGCATCAAGGTTCACTTAAACATATATATATATATATATATATATATATATATATATATATATATATATATATATATATATATATATATATATATATATATATATTCAGGAGAGCTGTAGGGTTGAGGCAAACAAGTATCAGTCAAAACTTTATTGATTTCATCATAATTCTCAAGAGTGTATCTTACCACTATTTAAGTCTTACCATTTCACGCACAAGATTTTCTTCATCTCCTCAACAATTCTTCTCAAGTCGTTTATCAATAATTCATTCCCGTGAATATATACATGTTGTGGATGAAAAATAAAAAAAGTTTAACCTTAGTTGTAATGGCATCGATTTTGATCTTTAATATTTGTCAAAGTGTTGTCTTCGTATTATCAAAATGTCTCAGTAACACCATCACCCACATTGGCTCGGTAGCCTCATGAGTAATATCCTCACATTGTCAGCCACAGCATTTGTTTTTCAGTTTAATATTTACACTGGTTGGAATGCATCTTTCATTTACACATCGTATGGAAAAGAAATAATAGAAAACACATTCGTTTATAACTGTTGATATCTTGTCTATCCCATAAATTACGCATACTAAATGCAATCAAGGTTGTTTGAATCAACGTTTTGCGTTGAAAATTCGATTGTTTAGATTTATACTCACACAACTGAATATTATTTTGTCATTTGTCATTTGAACAAATGCCCGTCTAAATTTGAAGCATGTGATAAGCGACTCTAATATGCTTTCGTTTTCATTTGTCGTTTCTGTTATAATTTTTTTTTTTTTTTTTTTTTTTTTTTTTTTTGTGTGTGTGTGTGTTTTAAGTTACAAGTACCATATAAACTCTTTTTATCCTTGGTTATGTGATCCGTTAAAAAAATTAAAGATATTTAATTACACTGTTCATATAAGTTTATACAAGTTCGACTGTTAATATAAGTTTTAAAAAGATACGTGCGTGTTTCCGGAAAGTAAAAATAAAGTTACTACGCCCATAAAAATCTTCAATGTTATTTCACCGTTTCCGGTGTTTTCGAATTCCTCTGTACTTTATTTTAAGACAAAAGTTTATTTACTTTGTAACGCTTGATCATGTAAATTGTTATCTTGTCTTTAATGTGTCAATTGCTGAATTGACTTAAATCTATAACACAGCATTTTTTAATCAAAAGCTCGGTCTGTTTACTAGTAAAACGTTAATTTCGACCAATAACATCCCAATTCGTAATATTCCCGTCAGGAATAATGACATTGACCCTTAGTGTGTTGTAGAGAGGTTATTTTGTTGTCACTTAATGGTATATATTTTTCTTAATTGCGACAGATATATTAACAGTAATTGGTGTTTTACATAAACTCGTCAATTTAGACCTCAGACAAGATATAAAGACCCACACGAAATCGACAAACATTATACAACTAATGTGATAACATAAATGTCAAAGGAACGAGTTTGTTATTTTATAGTTATTATTATATCTGACTATTGTATATAAACTAAAACTGAAAAAAGAACCACATGTAAATATAATTCCAAATTAAAAAAAAGACCAATTTAAGTTTATAATTGTTCGATTTTATCCCTGTTCGAAATTTTCACAGAGAGAGAGAGAGAATTTGTTTAAAAACTCATAGCAACTTTATACGTTTTTTAATTACTCCTGGTGTTTATTTAATTTTTATGTACCATTTCGATTTTATTTGTGAACAGCTAAAAAATTAATGCCCTGTTCAATCATTAAATGTTAATTTTAATTCATCTGACATTGCAATTCAATTATTTTACACTATTTTATTAATAGAATAGCTTATTTTCTTAAATATTCAGAATTTACGTCAATATTGTTTTCAGAAAGACGCTTCTTGTCATTAAAATAAATAATCATATGATAATTTCTTTCAATTAAAGTCAAATTAAACTAACGAGTTAGTGAACAGTTAAAAGGAGTAAAAACAGCAATTGTGTTTAACGCTAAAGCCAAGATTCTTTTACTTACATAGAATTATCAGCTCAAAAAGAGTGGAGGAATAAACATCGCTCTTTGGTAAAATGAACTTAAATAAACAAGGCCTTTTTTAGATATCACTTATATTTATAATTATACACAAGAAAAGTGTTATATTCCCATAAACAAAAATAAGGACAGTTACTTAAAATGTTCTTAAAATTATCTTATAAAACACAAACATACCAGTTCATGTCCAACTGACTATGAAGTGAAGCCTGGTGCTCCGGAAGGGTAAGCATTACCTATTACGGAAGAGATTAATGAACAATGATACTATTTCATTTTCTCTTTGATTCGAGATGCAAAGGAGGGCTTATTCTTTATTCTGTAAATAAGCATATCGATAGAACAATGTAATTTGGGTGGAGGATTTTTCGAAACAATTACTGTGAACACAGCAGCGATCATGACACAAAACAGGTTATCGCGTAATTGCGTAAACGTCAAACAAACAAAAAAATGATTGACATGTATAGACATTTCCAAGGTACTTCAGAAAACATTCAGTGGTGTGGTTACAGTATAATGTGGGACCTCAACATAACACCTACATGTATGTTGCATCAACTGTTATACGAATTTTTAGTTATTTGTAATAATGTACACGTCCCTTTAAGAATGGTTCACCGTTATTACATGAATATTTTAACGACTCAATCGAAGCAGATTTGGACTATTCACATTTACGTACAATTTTATTAGATACATATCACTGTTTACATATTACGGTAATTGCTGTATCATCAATAGTGGAATGAACTGTCAAAATCTTTATCATATATCTGTAAACAGTAACGCAAAACTAATTCCCTATTGGTTATTCAATTGAATTTCTTGTAGAATATGTAGTTCCGCCGCTGGGTTATAATTCCAAGTTTTACACACAAATTAATTCATAGTTGAGATATTAACGTATGATTTATTGCCGAAAGTGTCTTTTTTCCAATAAAAACAATTTTTTTTCTCGGGAACTTCATTGATTCATAAATGGTGTATCGTTTGTAATGAAATAAACTTGTTTTATGCAATTATTTTATCCAATGCACAATTATTGTTTTTCACGATGAAATTTTTCAGTTAAAAAGTTAACACCATTGTTAATAATATTTTGAACATAATTTTCCACAATTAAGCTTATTACTATTTTTGTTGGCCATCTTCTTAAATTTACTTAATTTTGATAAAATTTTAGTCATCTAAAAATAATATCCGAATTAATTTTTTTTAAAGTTTAATTTTCTTAATTTTTTTATTTATCACACACACACACACACACACACACACACACTAAAATGATAGAATATTTCTTTTATCAGTAAAACATTTCCATGTTCATCTATTTATAGTTTTAATTCAATTTGTAAGCGTCATAAGTACGAAAGTTTAATAATACCATCCTAGTGCTTTAGATACATCTATTGAAGATAATGATATAGATATAAATGCGGAATCTAAGAGTCTGAGTAGTAAAGCATCTATATGACAATAAATATTCTGGTCTTAAAGTAAAACCTAAGTAATAACGTTAGAATAAATCACAATCAACATCACTTCAAAAAGATTTATGTCTTGTATTGTTATTGATTCTTGTTTAAAAAAAACCTAAAAAAATTGTATATAGTATAACTTTTAAGAAAGAGTAAGCTTGCGTTGTATGATAGTGTCTTTGATTTCAGTAATTAAGTTTTTGTGAAAAATATTTTATATTTTTTTGGTCCAATAAAATAACATCCGAGATTGTACATGTAGCTCATGGAGTTATTTTCAATGATAGCATTTTTATTATACAAATGTTACAATAGTTCGCAGATATATAACACATATATACATAACACGCTTTAAACAAAAGTCTCTAAATAGCGTATGGATAAAGTACATAATATAATTTGACATTACATCACTTATAAACAACGGCTTCTATTTACGTTGACTTTGTTCCATGTTTCTTTGTTGTAACGTAATGGTGGCTCCGTTTGTTGTATTCTAATTTGATTTCTGGTGCAGGTTTTCTTAGCAGTAAGTCTATTTCGATACCATACGGGCCACTCGTTTTCATAGAATACCAGAAAATCTTTGATATTGGCAAGTGACATCGTTATCAAAAAATTTTGATGCAAATTTATTACAAAAAATTTCATGTTGGCTTAAATAGTCTACACGGTTAGTTATAACCCAGTCATGCTAGGTAGTATCGTTTGATAGTGGTTTATCTATTGTAAATTTTATTGCATAAAATAAATTTTTTTATGATATATGAAACCAACAAGTTTTTGTATTTTTTATCAGACCATATCATTTTCATAACCAGTGACAATTGTCAAATTGCATGACCGTTTTTTTTATTGTTTTACTTAACAACCTTAATGAAAATTGATCAAACTACTATGGTTTACTCAGGTGTTAAAAACGGATTGATTTCTTTAGATATTATAATGTCATTATCAATAAAATTGTCCCGCAAGAAAAATATTCATCAAGTAGCAACAATTTGAGTTTGATCGTATAGCATATATATTTGCACGTTTGTAAAACCTCTATACTGGAAATCAAAATATGAAATGCTGCTTAATTCTGGCTGTATTTGTTAATAAATATAGAGCTTTTTCTATTATCACTACGTTTGTTAACTTTTAACTGTGTATTAAAAAATGGAGTCTTCTGTGACAATGTATTTCTTCGATTTTAACTTTCTTTTTTCAGCTAAAGATTCCAGGATAATTTATGACCCGATCAATGTTTAAGTTGTAAATAGTTTTGATTAAATAAAACTGAATTTCGCCACCGAGTATTCGTAAACCTCAGATTAAAACATTATTCACATTTCAATCAGTTATTAACATTTTCAGTTTGGCGTCTTAATGTTTCAGGACAGTTCCCGATTAAAGTAACATTTCCTGTAATATTGACTGTCTGTTGATATTATATCATTTATGTTGTTTGATTAAAATTTTACTTCCTGCGTTAAAGCAGAGAAAATCGATTATAACAACAAGTTAATTTATCAAGGGTCTTAAAATGAATCTATCTTACCATCATAATTTTATTAGTGTGGAAGTCGATTATCTCTCTGACTGGGGCATAAAAAATTCTGGCTTATGACTGAAATTATCACGCCATTAAAACAAAACGAAAATTCAAACACTATTATTGACGATGATAACAAATTGTGAGTGTTTAAGGAGAGAAAAACTTAAATATTCCTTTGACGTTATATTAATTATCGCCGATTGTTGAAACACTTAAATGTATACCAATCTTCAAAAGCATAAACATGATCATGCGATTCTTTCTCTATGTTGTATTTGGTAAGGTAAGAAAGTACTTTTTTGTTAATTTCGACAACTAACACAAAAAAAAAACTGTGCTATTACCTCCTCAACCTACATACAAATCTCTTTATTCTTCTCCGAAAATAATTTGGTACAGTTGTAGTCTGTTATGTTGTATTTAAAGTTTCAAGGCCTTTAAGCAATTCTGTCTCATAATCATTAATGTTTACACATTTTCTTCATTTTTCAAATCTTGAAAAATTAATTCCTCATTTAAATAGGGGTTAACAAAGTAAATGTTATAAATGTTTTTTTTTTTTGGTCATAAAGGGCTTGGAACTTAAAATTCAGCATATACTAAACTTTAATTTTTTTTTTTTTTTTTTTTTTTTTTTTTTTTTTTTTTAGCAGAAGTTAGATTTCTTAAACGGTTATAGTTTAGAAAAAAGATATTAAAGATATGAAAAAAAAAGATAAAAATGGTTTAAATCGTCCTAACTAGCACCTGTCTAAGAATTGTATGTAAATGCTTATACTTGTGTTTTTGGACCTAACCTGATCCTTCAGGTTTGCTGTGCTTCTTAATAGTTAAAATATTTTTATAGTTTACCTTACCCATTTTAAACCATCGATTTAATCGCTTTTGATTGTTACGATTATTCCCTTGCTATCAGAACAAAAAAAAAAATTAAAAAAATAAAAAAATCCTCTCCTTTTTTTTAATGTAAAAGCAATGTCTATTTTCAGAAAACAGTCATTTCCATTACCTAACCGATTTCCCACAATTTTTAATGAAAGTCATTAAATAATTTAAGATGGAAGTATCGGCAGTGGACAGCTACATTTTGAAAATCAGTTTATGCTTTTTTGAATGTTTGTTTGGTCGGGGGGGGGGGTATTATTTGATCCACAAAATTTTTGATAGATATAACGAGTTCAAGATTACTTGTACGTATGAGCTTATGTTTTCAGATATGTTTTGGCCGATACGTACTTTAACGTTGACGTTGACTAATTGTATCTGGTTTCATGAGCCCTGAAAAACATGCTTGTATCGCAATTTCAACAAACTTGAATACTTTACGAAATCCCAATGCTATTTTACAAAAACGAAAATGCTTTCTACACTTGTATAACATATTTCAGAAAAAAAAAACAAAACAAAACAAACGTTAACTTTGAGACCAACTTTGTAAAAATTAAAACGTTTCACATCACTATCATTACATTTAATGAAATCGCACTTTAAACAGAAGTATAATTTGTATAATGCATAAAAATTATTCTTTTATCAGCTGATTAAACAATTTTCTGATAAAAAAGGCAAATTGTTGGTGTAACCATTTGCATTTAGGCACTTAGTAACAAAAATAAAGAAAGAAATATGAAAAACGAACGGTTTTCAGACATAAAAATAATAATAAAAATATGTCGGGCGCAATTATGTGTTTCTATTAGAAAATCATGTTAAGTTAAAACATTTTTTTGCGTTGGTTTACTTATCTTTTTTATTTCCTTTACAGCTTTGCCGCCAGAGGTTTACACAATATGGGAAGCCTATCCTTGGAGACTAGGAGAGCCTTTTTGTATTTTTAAATCATTTCTTCTGGAGTCAACGTCTTACGCCTCAGTTTTAACAATAACGGGTTTTACTATAGAGAGATATATAGCAATCTGTCACCCAATGTTAGGTCAGAACGTTTCCAGACAATCACGGGCGGTAAAATGTATCGCAGTTATCTGGGCTGTAGCTACAATCAGCGCCTTGCCTTACCCTATACATACAAGAACGTTTTATTATCTGGAGGATCCACGGAATAAATCACCGATTCCGGACACATTATTGTGTAACATTCCTTTACAGTGGCATAACAGAATGATTATCATGTTTCAGGTGTCAACGTTTGCTTTTCTTCTTTTTACCTATGACTATAATTACAATTATGTATATTCTTATTGGACTGAAATTACGTAAAACTGGAATGCACGCAACATTCGGAAACTTATCAAATGGAAGTAAATCAACGGCTACCAAAGCAAGAAAAGCAGTTTTGCGAATGCTTGGTAAGTAGTTGTATAACATTCAAGTTGTTGAAGTCAATCCAGCAGCTTAACTATAATGAAACCCTTGAACAACAAGCCATATTACTGTTTTTAATACGTTGGAAGCGAAACTTTCCTGTTAATAATATAACACTCACGTCTTGTTACATAGCACTCATTATCTCTTGTCAACTGCTATGCGTTCAAACGCAAGAAAAGTTCTACATAAACCAGATACTCATTCCTTGTATGACGCTCGGCATTAGGAAGACCGAGTATCGGATGGTTTCACATTGGCCAAGAATGATGGACTAGGGAGTAGTAATTATATAACAAATATCTGCTTAGTTTAGATGTGCCAGATGTGCACATTTCGGAAATTCATTCCTCATCAGTGAATCTCATTTGCGGTTATCAGACCCGTTGAGCCAGACGCTAAACAAAAACGTAGCTCTGAGTGCGTGCTAGTGCTAGCACACGATTAGTACTTAACCCCAGAAATCGCCTATACACAAATATTATCTCATATTAATCCATAGTGATTGATACTCTTGCAGCCATCGCAAATTAGCTAAAATGCTTATGTGACCTTAAAAACATAATAATGAAGCCACTTACCAACATTTTCATTTACTTGAGTTCGTCAGACATGACATTTATTGCTATCTGTTCATTAAAAATAGTAATGTATATTTATCCATCAAACTTTTTGGTCTTAGTGTCACTGATGAGGAATTAATTTCCGAAATGTGCACATCTGGCACATCAAAATTTAACTGGTATTTGTTATTTATTTACTGCCCCTGAGCGGGCACAGCTGCTGGTGGAGTAAAACTTCCCCAGGGTATCCATAACTCAGTGCGCAGTACTTTGTGCTGTCAGAAAATGTACCATTTAACAAACTTTTCAGCCCTTTAAAATTTATCAAAACTAAGGTTTGTTCCCTCATACAAAGCATTCTTTAGCTGGATTCGGATTTATATAATTTTGGAACTTAAGATTCATTATTTTCAACTGTTTGGCTTATGTTTTTTATCCATCAAACTTTTCAGTCTTCGTGTCACTGATGAGGAATGAATTTCCGAAATGTGCACATCTGGCACATCAAAATTTAACTGGTATTTGTTATTTATTTACTGCCCCTGAGCGGGCACCGCTGCTGGTGGAGTAAAACTTCCCCAGGGTATCCATAACTCAGTGCGCAGTACTTTGTGCTGTCAGAAAATGTACCATTTAACAAACTTTTCAGCCCTTTAAAATTTATCAAAACTAAGGTTTGTTCCCTCATACAAAGCATTCTTTAGCTGGATTCGGATTTATATAATTTTGGAACTTAAGATTCATTATTTTCAACTGTTTGGCTTATGTTTTTTATCCATCAAACTTTTCAGTCTTCGTGTCACTGATGAGGAATGAATTTCCGAAATGTGCACATCTGGCACATCAAAATTTAACTGGTATTTGTTATATATATATATATCAATGGAATGTGTATAAAAAAACAAAAGTTTATGTATTTATCTTACATAAATTCATAAATGAATTTAAATTTAGTGTCGGTCAGGTCGATCCAGTATTTTAATGAGTGAGTGGTTATTAAAAATACTGTTAGGGATGGACAACATTTTGGACTTCTAACTTTTGATGGTCTTTATACGGTAGACCAAATCAGTTTTTAGATATACAGTAGTTAACAGTAAAAAGATAATTAATACAAACGTATATAGTTTTTCATAATGCCGTTGCCATTATCATCTGTAATAGTGGACTGATACAGTTATATAGTATATATGATAACAAAAATCCTTTAAATTAGCTTTAAAAGAAATTACAATTTTTGATGGAAATATATTGAGGACAATTGGTTATACTGTCATGACATGTGTAGGCATTTAAAAAAGTTTTCAACCGCAAAACCGTACAATGAATACTCTTAGTTTTTAAGTAATATTCTTTTGAACTAATTTAAGCCTTTAAGCACATTTTTACAATTAGGAACAAACATTAGTTGCGTGGGAAACTAAGATAATTTAATGAGAAAACTTAACACGTTTAAGTGATCTTTGGCTCAAAGTTTATTAAAAAGATTACATGGTTCTATGTCTCTGATAAGAACATTGTTTTCGGCTAAGAAAGTTGTAGTATATCAGTGAGTCCGTTATTTATTACCATTTAGGTTTGTAAAATCACATTTATTGACTTTGTTTTTTTGCGGTCGAGGCAACTGTATGTTATATCATAATTACATTTTAAACACCCGAGTTCTAATGCAGTTACACATTATTAAAAAAAAACAATGCATATTTTAATAACATCCGCGTTTTAATATATATTTATTTATTTTTATTTTTTTATTTATTCTGTCTTGAAAAAAAGAAGTCTTTAAGAAATTGTATTCTGCAAGTACTAAATACTATTTCTTTTAACTGTTCTACTTGTTACCAAACTTTGTTTAAAACTATCATAATCAAGTTGCGTTGATTTTAATTTCGTTCATTGTAAACGGGATCTTGTATCTGTAACTTACACTTTGTAAGTAGGAGGTTTTACGTAAAACGCTGCTATTTTTAATTTTTGCCTAAGCTTTTTAAATGTGATTAAGTACCAAGAAAAAAATGACAATTGATTTAACGAAAATAGTTGATAATGGTGCTTTACGTCTAGTTCTATTTTTATCTATATGGAGGCGGCAATTTCTGGCAGGATGTAACAGGAGAAAACAACTAACCTCTGCAAGTGAACTGAAATACTCTTTCACACTTCGATCTGCCCAATTTGGATGCGAATCTATTTGAACTTATACAGTAAGACTATGTGTTTAGAAAGCTTTGCTGCGTCAAACAACTCGGCTTTCTTTGCCATTTATTTTAAAGAGTACATTAAAAAAAACTGCGAAATGTTGTAAGTTAATTTCATCGATTTTTTTAATTCTTTTTTTAATGTTTAAAAAATCGTAATTGTACATTACTCTGCATTTATTTCTTAATTTGATGGGAATCTGATAGATTCGCATTAATTGATCGATGCGTTTTAAATGTATTGATTTGAATATTTTTGTAATATATAACGGTATTGCTTACAAAAGAGACATGGCGGATTGCCTTGAAATGTAACATGACTTGGGAATTTAATTTAAAATCTTACATTTGCAAATTAAATGCTCAATCAGAGTTACTTTTTGGAATGGAATAAATTGAAGATCTCAAAGCAATTAAACATAAAACGCTTTCGCTTAGCAAAAAAGGTAGACAAAAAAATTAATTTGTCAGTTACTAAAAAACTAACTTTTTATTTGCTCCAATGATATCTTTATGACAATAATAAATATTCTTGGAGATTATGACTTTGTAATTTCGTGTTTTTGTTTACAAATGACGTTTTAAATACCCAGTCCGATAAACAACATTTTGCTATTCCACTTCTTAAACATAACGGATTCTTATTCTTAATGCAATTACATTCCTTTATTAACCAAAATCGACACTCCCTGTATAAATTGGGTCTGTTTCAAATTTATTACTGAAACCTGATATTTAGATATCATAATCATTATCGTCCCTAAATACAAGTTTTTAAAACACAATTGTCATCTTACAGCAATAAATTTAAATTAAAAATTTTGTATTTTGGCCGTGAGTTGCATAAATGCCTGGTAAGCGCATTTTAGAAGACAGATATTTTGTTAAAAATAAAAAACAAACTACATAAATAAATAAACATGAAGTAAAGTAACGGGTTTGTGATAAATGTTTTGATATTCCTGTTAGAAAGTCAACTTGTCGTCTTAATGCAGAAACAAACTATAGATAAAAACTTACCGTTACTTTTTAAATCATATGATGATAAACAACTGGTATGTATTTTTACATCTCAATTATACACGGTATACATATTTGATATCAAAAATGAAAAATAAAAAAATAACTAATTAGAAACTAAATTAAGTATGTATAAAACACAAAACATAAACTCGTCTTTAAAATCATCACCTGCAGACGGAAAATAGCAGACATTCCTCAAAACTTGTATTTAAAATTTGCTTTCAGACTTATTCAGTGAAAGTCTATTCTACATCTACAAATATTATTTCAAACAAACAATCGGAATACCCATAGGCACAAATTGTGTACCTTTGCTTGCTGATTTGTTTCTTTATTCATATCTGGAGAGGAGACTGTCGCTTAATCTTTCAACTCAAACACAGATATATAGATGACGTTCTGTCTCTAAATAATCCCAAATTTGGAGAATATGTGTCCGCTATCCGAATAAGCTTGAAATAAAAGACACAACGGATTCTTTAAGTTAAGCTTTATACTTCGACCTGTACCTCAATTATTACACCCACAAAAGGTTACATCTAAAGCTATACGAAAAACGTGATGACTTTAAATATTTTGAATATTCCTGCCTCTTCTGCGCATGGTATATATGTTTCATAGTTAATGCGGTATGGTAGAGCTTGTTCCCCCTACGGAGACTTTTTACAACGAAGCAAACTATTTAGAGTTAAATTGTTGACTCACGGTTATTGCAAGCCTAGGCTAATTAAGGCCCTTAAAAATTTTATAGCCGTCATCACAATATTGTTGATAAAAGTTAAAGTCACTGTATCCAAACCTAAACTTGGTATTTTTGACTTCCCACAGCTTTATGTTTCTTTCTTTATCAAATTTGACTTTGCATGTGACGGGTGCTTACTCTTCCAGAACACACGGTCTCACTTCCTTGATGGAAGTTCACGTGTTTAACTAAATTGGCGAGTTTAAACAGGTTAATAATAATAATAATAACTTCAAAAAGAGAAGAAAAGTACAATTTTCAATGAAATTTTCATCATGATTTTAAACATCTAAAAATTTAAAACACAGTAAGGAAGTTGTTAAACTCTTGTTAAATATAAGCATATCTTGTCATTCCATTGATACATAACCTGAAAAAAAGGATAAAGTCGTTATTTATTATTTTTAATAGTGTCATGTGTTTCGTTGTCGTCCACTGCGGTAGCTCAGTTGGTAGAGTGCTCGCTCCGTACGTGGAAGGTCGTGGGTTTGGACCCCGACAGGGTCTGACCCAATACTCGAATGTGGGTAGTGACTGTTCTTTCCCGAAGCACTCGGCATCACGAAATGAAAGTCACGGTTCTTTCGGACGGGAACTTAAACTAAACGATGTCCCGTGTCATGGCAGGCGTGGCACGATAAAGAACCCTGCTGTATAATGCCATCAGCGCAACACACATGCAAAATTTCTGCACTTTCGCCTATAGCTGGCGACGTCTCGATACAATTGAACTATTCTTGACTGGGACGTTAAACACTATACTCAACTCAACTCAACTCTTTCGTTGTCGCTTAAGATAACATGTAGGGAATGAAACAAAAGATGTGTAACCATATTAAATAAATTGTGGCATATTTTCACAATTTACACAGACATAAAGTTAGACACATATTTTCTGCAATTCTTGACTCAAATATTGAATTTGTATCTGCTTACTTCACGATCACTTGTTTAACATCGAACAGTAGTTTTTATCCTTATCTCAGTAAGCAGTATTTTTGGTGTCAGAAAATTTACCATGTAGCAAAATTTTCAGCCGTCGTAAAATGCGATCTTTCATAATTGTGGCAAAAGGATTTGTTTGCTTGCCTCAAGCTTGTAAACTATGTGAATCGGTACCATAACGTCGCCTTGAGAATGCGCTGATACAAGGCAGAACATAAAACACATCCAGCAACCTCACGAACGCAAATTGTTTTTCAGTCATTAAAGAATGAACTCCTGATAGGACATGAATTAGTGTGTGTGTGTGTGTGTGTGTGTGTGTGTGTGTGTGTGTGAATACGCCTTGTTCCAACAAATTATAGGTTTTACTCCTTGTTCTAAACATTTCTGACATTTTGTTTTATAGAGGATATGCGTTTTAGCTCATTTACATTATGTGGAGACAATAATTATCGAATATGCATATTTCATTTAAATTCATAAGTAAATGAAAGATAAATCGTCTGATCAGAGATCTCTGTGGATCACTTATCTAAATGGTTCCTTATGATATATGCTTTTGTATTCATTCAGAGTGAAATAAAGTTGATGAAAACAAAAAATGAGTTGGAGTAGTGTTTAAGCCCTTAATGACAGCATGCAATCCTATTATGCGATTTTAATGTGATTAATTCTGTATCACATTTCAATAGTTAACATGTTTTACTGACAAAACTTTGCTATTTTTGGTTATTAAACGTAGCCACATATACATGTATAGGAAAATAACCTGCACACTTTGAGTGAAAAATGATAAAAACCACATTCTTTTGTAAACCTTGGTATTAAAAGCTGAATATTTAAAAACAATCTTTCACAATTGTAAATAAAAAATAATGTTACGAGGGAAGGTGAAAGATATTGTTTAAATTCAAATAAGAAACCACCATCATTATTGTCAATCTTTATTTTCCTACTCATAAAATTAAAAGAAAATTATCAAAAATCAATGTACATATATCTAAAAATAAGCTAAGGATGCATATTATCAATTGCAATCGTGATGTTTTCGAACATAAAGTATACGTTAGACAATAAAATTTCCCTTTCCCAGTAGGATAAAATAAATTAATGATGCCTAAAGCTTATGTCTGAGCCGTCGATTACGTAATTTTGATTAAATGTAGATGTTTATCACCAGATATTTAATGATTTTCTGTGATAGATAAATCAAATCATAACAGATTTTGATGGAATCGTCAAAGTTTAAAATAGACTGATATTAACATCTTTTGTCAAAACCTCGAAGTCGTATATTATAAAGTTTATCATTATGTTATATAGCGTTAAGGCAAACATTCCTTAGTCCTTTTTACGCATAGCGTTTAAAGAAATGCACTTAAATTTGTAAAATGCATATTTTATAGTCTTTGTCATTTCTGTTCAAAATAACGTAATGATTTTATGTAACAAAAACAACATCTTCATGTGTACAGATCTAGAGTAAAAAGGCTTGAAGACATCTATAGGGTTTGTCAACTGTAAAAAAAATATGACATAATTTCATTAATATCTCAATACTTGGAACATAAAAATAAACTGAACAAACTAAAATTATAGAGATGAAATGGCTCTACACAATAACACCCAATTATACAGCAGTTTGTCTGTCTGTATTTTACATGTCCATCTGGTTTCTTGATAATAACCAATTATAAGGGATGGCAAATTTCAATAAAAACTTTAAACAATGAGTGTATGAAAAAAGTTCTTGTGTAGAATTGTGTTTGGGGACAAAAATCAATTATAAAGACCACTGCTATTAAAAGGTGTTGCGATTTTCTAGAAGATAACTTGCGTGACCAATTGAAACAAAACTTTAAATAATGCCAGTATATAAAGGGCTCTAGTATTGGATTGTTTTAGGGGACAAAAGTAAGTTTTGTAGATCACTGTTGTTAAAATAAAACATTGTGTTTTCCGGATGATAACTTGGATAATAATAGTCAATTTGAATTAATTGACATAGTGTTATTGCATAGAAAGTATTTGTTTTAGATCGTACTTGGGTTTAAAGGTCAATAACTCCGAGGTCATTACTGCTTTAATTTTATTGTTATTTACTAAATCATTATCAGTAATTCTAACACAAATTTTGACAGTCGTCAAAGATGGTCTTCAGACTTATTTAAATAAAGACTATTCTACATCTGGCATCAACCAAATCTGGATTCTCAAAAATTCTAAAGAACTACTTGACCACTATGTTTCTAATACTCTATCTTCTGTAAAAAGTATATAAACTTTTGATTTTTCTACCCTTTACACCACTATCCCTCATAATATATTGAAAGAACGCCTAAAACAAATCATTCACTTTTCATTCTTTTACAACAACGGTAAACCAAGATATAAATATCTGGTGCTCAACAGGGATTCTGGTTATTTTGAGAAACACCATACAGACTGCAAAAAATATATATACTGAAGATACCATCAACAAAATGTTAGAGAGTTTTTGAAAGACAACATATTTGTTGTGTTTGGCAATAATATCGTTCAACAATCAATCGATATACCAATGGACACAAACTGTGCACCTTTGCTTGCTGATTTGTTTCTTTATTCTTGTGAATCAGAATTTTTACAGAACCTTATCAAATCTGGAGAAATGACTGTCGCTAAATCATTCAACTACACATACAGATATATAGATGACGTTCTATCTCTAAATAATCACAAATTTAGAAAATATGTGAATGTCATCTATCCAAGTGAGCTTGAAATAAAGGACACGGCAGATTCTCCATGTTCTGCTTCATATTTGAATTTATACCTCAATTATGACACCCACGAAAGGTTAAATCTGAAGCTATACGACAAACGTGATAACTTCAATTTTTCTATTGTCAACTTTCCGTTTCTTTGCAGTAATATCTCTGCTTCTCCTGCGTATGGTGTATATGTTTCACAGTTTATACGGTACGGTAAAGCTTGTTCCCACTATGGGGACTTTCTGCAACGAAGCAAATTACTACAATTAAATTGTTGACACAAGGATATTGCAAGCCTAGGCTAATCAGGCCCCTTAAAAGGTTTTATGGCCGTCATCACAATATTGTTGATAGGTATGTAGTCACTGTATCCAAACTTATACTGGATATATTTGACTTTACCATAGTTCTTTGTTCCTTTCATTCTCAAAATTGTCTTGCACGTGACGGGTGTAGCTAGGTAGACAGGAGGTGCTTACCCTTCCGGAGCACCCAGCTTCACTTTCTTGATGGAAGGTCACGTGTATAACATATTTTGCCAGTTTGCAAAGTTTTAACTTTGTTTTTGGGATTGTAATATGGACAAGGACTGGTATTTTGTTTTATTACATTTATTTTTGTTTGTTTGTTTTTGTTTTTGTTTTGTTTTTTGTTTTTTGTTTTTTGTTTTTTTTTTGTTTTTTGTTTTGTTTTGTTTTTTTTGTTTTTTTTTTTTGTTTTTTTTTTTTTTTTTTGAATTTTTAGATGTTAATTTAATTAAGGGATGAGCTATTTCATTAAGGTTTTATGCAAGATAGTATATGGAACGTTTTATGTGGGATGATTGTGTTTTGAGTAAAAAAATCAAAATTAGAGATTACTGATATGCGGTTCTTCATAATAGGTATTCAGGTTTCCATTGATAATTTTAAGATAATATATTTTAATAAAAAAAATTATAGAATGATAATTTAAAAAGAGTTTTTGTGTTGGAATGTGTTTTGGTTTTTTAAAAAAAATATAACTCGATCTTGTTGTCGAATCGGAATTTCGCCATAACAACAATAAGGTGCACCGAGAACACGCGGAACATAATTTCACACCATCTATCTAGCTGAAGAAAAAATGTAGACGCAAAGTCAAACTAACGTGAAAACTCATTGGTTTTTTTCAATGTGAGGTTTTTTTATAATGTCTTTAATAAATGTCACAAACTGCAATTTAGTATAAAATAGTGTATTCGCGCTCGAAACAGTACTTTATTGATCTAATTGAATATTCAATAATTTAAAAGTTTGATGACCTGTCCGTTCCCTATCTGTCATTTTAATATTTACGTTCTCCAGAAAACTCTGGACATTATGTATATATAATATTTCAAACAACTAAAACCTATATCATTTCTGTTATTTAAAGCGCATTTTAATAAGTAAATAAAAACTCTTTGAACAAATATAAATTAACGAGGTATGAAATACTTAATTAAATAAATTTTATTATAGAGGCTTTAAAACATTTTGTTGGACCCCTCAAGTACATTCTGCAAAGAATGTAAATTTAATACTCTTCTGATAGAATGACGATTTCATATCTGAATTAATACAAACAATATTTGCCATTGCAATTACAATTACATTTTGTTAACGACACATGGGTTATAGTTCACATATTTCATTCAGACTGTATTTTTAAAGTACATATTCATTAGTTATCATTCTTGATAACACTTACTGTAGTTTTTAACATTAATTAAAACGCATTATCAAATTAAAACAGTAATTTGGTCGAAAATGAGACAGAATTGTTATCTGTTGTGTTTATTAAAAACCGTTCCTTATAATAAAATGTAACATTCTTACTGACAAAAACCATTTAATATTCATTGATATATTAATTTCTAACATTCCAATTGAAGTCTGATAAATGTAATGAGATTTAAGTTATCGTGAATCAAATACATTGTGCAATTTTTAGATTTTTGCGGAAAAACATGTAGGCAATTGGTAATTTGATGAGTTTGGAAAGGAAAATTAAATAGTACTTCTACTTCAATTATTTTTTACATCTATTGCGTTAGAAACTTGTGATTACTTATCCAATCGCCTTTATTGGAAATAAATTGTAAAAGTTGATAAATGGTAACCGATTAGATCAAATTTGGAATATATATATATATATATATATATATATATATATAAACAACATACAATATCAAGAAAAGATGATATTGGCTGATCTAGATAAATGAACGAGATACAATAAGTAGTCTTATGTATGGAATTTATAAACGTAATTAGCGATGACATATGAAATGTATTGTAGTTCTCAATTTGATAAAAAACAATGTTGTCATTGATTATGGGTTAAAAATATTGTGATACACTTTCGATAATGGATAGCATTGATGAGAATTCTACCATTTGTCGATTCTCTCTGATGGTGAATATCTATTTTGAGTAACAGTCATACAGTCATATATCAATAAGTTTTGTACATCGGACAAGGCAATATTTTGTAGAATTCACATCTATTTTAACTATATAAACGTAATAACTTGAAAGACTCAGATGTTTAGCTAATGTCTCAATAGTAGGAGCCCATTATTCGACCATGGCATAAATCAATCCTTGATACATGTATTTTAAATACTGACTCCTTGCCTAGCGATCGCTGTCAAGAGAGTAAAGTATCGACTTGTTCAATCGGTGTCAAAATCATGAGACTTATACTGAAAAAACGGTATGCTTGTCTTCGTAATGAATCTTAAACAAACAGGCTAAATCGATTTGAGTGCATCCTAGAACAATTCATATTTTCAAGCAAACCAATACACGTACTTTTTTTAAAATACATATATATAAAGTTGAACTGCTGTTGCGACGTTAAACAAAATTTAACAAAACAACAAAGAGCAATGATAAATTACATCAATTTTAATTCAAATCTGAATTTGTTTAATTTTCTTTTTTCAGTGGCAGTAGTTGTTGCCTTTTTTGTATGCTGGGCTCCATTTCATGCTCAAAGGTTAATGACGTTATATATAAAAAAATGGACACCAGAACTTATGGAATTTCAAAGTCATTTATTTTACGTGTCAGGTAAGTTACAATCAACAGAAAATGAATATTAAAGTAAGAAGAGAGAGCCTGTCACTGATATAGAACTTGTCTTTCGTTCCATTTCTGATATCCTTATTCTTAAGATATCAAACTTTTTACTGATATCGGGGCGTCACCTGCTTTAGATAACTCTGGCGCATCAAAATTTAACTGGTATTTGTTTTATATATTTACTACCCCTGAGCGGGTACCGTTGCTGGTGGAGTAAAACTCCCCGAGGGTATTAATAACTCAGTAGGCAGTACTTTGTGCTGTCAGACAATGTACCATTTCGCAAAATTTTCAGTCGTCTAAAATTTGAAATTTATTTAAAACTAAATCTTGTTCCCTCATGCAAAGCATTCCTTAGCTGGATTTGGATTTATATAATTTTGAAACTTTAGATTCATTATTTTCAACTGTTTGGCTTATATATTTTTTATGTATCAAACTTTTCGGTCTTAGTGTCACTGCTGAGGAATTAATTTCCAAAATGTGCACAACTTGCGCATCAAAATTTAACTGGTATTTGTATTATATATTTACAAACATATTGTTAATTTCAGTGTGCTTTGGCAATTTGCAGTAAGGGTTGTCAAGGTGCTACACCTTACATTTACGAAGAATTGTTTCTTTTTAAATTTCATTAAAAATGCACATTTTATGTCTAAATTGCAAGTTATTTGTAAAAGAAACAGTGAATGTCTATTTTCAGTTATATAGTCCGATTAGAACACCGATTTTTTTACAATCAATCGATAACTTTCTTTTATGAAATGTCATTGTCTATGTTATTTTTCATTTCCATTTGCAGGTGTTTTGTATTTTGTAAGCTCGACTGTTAATCCGATTTTATATAATTTGTTGTCAAGAAAATTCAGATATGCTTTTAAAAGAACATTTTGTCGATGTTGTTTAAATTTAGAAGCATTTCCAACATTTTACAAACTAAAAGCCATATTCATTAACAGAAGCGACCAACAGTCTGGTTGTTCACCAAGTGGCAGGTACTTGTACCCACAGAAACCTATACGTATGGATACAATATGTAACAATCAAAACTGTTCAATGCAGCACCAAAAAATGCCTGCTCAACAGGTATCAACCAAAGATACAGTATGTCTTCATTCTACAGGGTGTGTTTCGAGTGCAGGGACGCATGCGCATTCCGACGGAAGACTCCATTACGTATGCCGTCATAAAAGTTGTTCTGGTAACAAAACACGGCAGAGTATAGAAAGTCAAATGTTTTGCAAACAGTTTAACAATATTTCCTATCAAGATATTGGTACATTGAAAAGGTTACGAGAGTTCCACGCTGAATGTCAGGTTTTAACACACGAATTCAATACAGATGAACCTGTCAACCAAGCAGAATCTTTTACCAAAACGCTTGATTAAATCATTGAATTATTCATGTTATCCGTTTGAATGTGGTAATTTTATTTATGTATTGTTATTACATATTACATAACATGTGAAGCCGTAATTGAAAAAAAAAACTTATAGAATAAACCTCATTATATCATATCAGACTCGAACTTAACCTTAAATAACGGCAACAATCTTTATCAGATATGTATATATATATATATATATATATTCTTCTGGATGCTAATTTTGTTTGCTTGCATAAAAAAGTTATTCTGTCGTTAAATTATAACATTGAACTATCTTTAAAGTCTTGACAAATAATTCTGGAAAGAGAATTTGTTTAAAAGATTTTCAGTGTTAAAACTCGTTATAAAATTGTTTTTTGTTACTGTATTATTAAATATTTATTGTCGGTAAGTTGTTGTTTATTTGTTTGTTTCTGAAATACCTCGATAGATATGAAAAAGACACAAGTCTTTTTAAACAAAACGGTCATATCTGGTTACAAATATATACACTATGGCACAAGATATGAAAAAATAGCTTATATTCTGGTTTGATGATCAATGCAACAATAAAATTTTCTCAACATTACTCGTTTAAGAACCATTAAAAAGCAAACGTTTCCCTCAAGTTATTTCTATCATCGAAAACATATAGCATTCACAAAACTCCGTCGATAATATTAAATTAGATATGTGCATATATGGCACAGCAAAATTTACCAGGTATTTTTTTATATATATTTACTGACCCGGTACCGCTGCTGATGGAGTTAAGCTCCCCGAGGGTATTGGTAACTCAATAGGCAGCGCTTTGTGCTGTCATAAAATGTACCATTTAGCAATACATTCAGCCGTCTGAATTTTGAAATTTATTTAAAACTAAGGTTTATTCCCACATGCAAAGCATTCCGTAGCTGGATTTGGATACATATCATGTTGGAACTTTGGATCATTAACTTTCGACTGTTTGGCTTAAGTATTTTTTTATTTTTCAAACCTTTTGTCCCCCTAGTTTCAATGATGAGGGATGATTTTCCTAATTGTGCACATATTGCACAGCAAAATTTAGCAGGTGTTTTATATATTTATTTTCATTTATTTATCCGGACAAAATAATTTTGTTCGAGTAGATTTTTATCATTTTGTCTAACCAATATTATGTTCTTAAGTATCATCATGCCAAATAACTTTTACTATTATAATTTAAGCTGACAAGTTGTAGTCTTGGCAAAAACTTAAAAATTTCTTTTAGTTATTGGAGGATTATTTTTAGAAACGTTATAATATTAAATCCCTTTTTCAAAATCCTTACAGCAAAAATAAATTGTGGCTTAGTATTTTAGTGAAATTGAAATTAGTTAATACTGTGGAAAAAAAAATATAATTACATTTCAATAAATGTGTTAAATTCTAAAGTTGTTCAAATTAAGAATTTGTGGAAAGCGATTGCCTGAAGACATATATACGTGTGTTTAGAAAAATTATTACGATTTTTTGTTACACAAAATCAACGCTGAACACAGATTTATCAATACTAATCATTCTACTTGACATATCAATATCATGTTTGGCGTTTTTTAATGATAACTGAACATTGACAGATGCTTTACATAATTAATGACTTACGGCTGCAGCAGCATGAAAATCCAATAATAAACAAACAAAAAGACATTGCTGAAGGACAATATAGTGTCAATGAGTAAAAAGCAATATTTTATCATAAACCAATTGCAGAATATCACACGATATCATTTATCAAATATCGAGTGATGACATTATGAAGTTTAACAAGTGCTTGTTAGTTCGAATAATAATGTATAATGCCAAATAAATTATTCCAAAGAAATATTTTTAGGGAATTATAAGTATATTGAAATCTTTAAGACACATCTAATAAGATAGAAATGGAAATAAACTATATATAAAGAAAGAGAGAGAGAGATTAGGCTCAAAGGATCTTGAATTATGACCAAATTGTTGCAGGTCCGCGATCTTCACCTCAACAGTTAAGTGATTTCATTGACAAAATTTTAAAACCAATTTGTCAAAAGATTCCATTTTTGTAAAAGATGGCATGGGTTTTTTAAATCATATCCCGTCGGAGGTTCCAGAAAATACTATCCTAACAAGTTTTGACGTTACAAGCCTTTAAACAAACATTCCACAAAAACTTGGTCTTGAAGCAGTAAAACACTGGGTATCTGGTGTAATAAATCCTAGGTTCAAAACAGGTTTTATAATACAATCTCTGAAACCATTCTAGAGGAAAACGTATTTCATTTTGATGGAGAAATGTACCGCTAAATAAAAGGGACAGCGATGGACACCAAAGTCGCCCTAACATTCGCGAATATGGTAATGGGATATTTAGAACAATAATTGTATAACAGAGTGAATGACGAATTAAGTGAGGATTTCCAAATATACTTACTTCATTAATGGAAAAAATATCTTGATGATTTTTTTTTTATTTTTTGGTCGAAATCTGCTAATGAACCTTGCTTATTCCACAATTTATTAAATTCCCTACACCCAGCCATAAAATTCACAATAGAAAAAAAAATGAAAAAGAACTACCTTTTTGAATATTGTCATGAAGAACGAAGGGCGAAAAGTCATTACAGATATTTTTACAAGAAAACAGACACTTACCAATAGCTACATTTCATTTTGCCCACACAAAACGAAATATTCCATATTGTATGGCAAAACAAATTTGCACAATCGTGAACGATGCAAAACTCAGAGATACATTTCTTTCTGAATTGAAATCATATCTTCTGAAACAAAATTAACCGATAAAGTAAATAAAAGATGGAATAAAAGAAAACAAAGCATTGGATATAACTCAGCTCGGCAATCAACAACCTCAACCGAACAAGGATGCAATGATTTCACTAGTAATAACACATAATCTGAATATAACCAACGCATTTAGTATAATTAAAAAAAATCATTCCGGTTTTAAATCATAGCGAAAAACTGAAGAATTTTTTTCCATAGCCGCCGACAACTTAAAAATTTTAAAAAGCACCTACCTTGCGCCAAATTTATATCGGAGAATTCACAGACTTTCGAAATTAAAGGATACGTTGATCCAAGATGTGGAACATGTGATCTTATACAAAGCAGAAATGAACTGTTTTTTAAATGTGGTAAAATTTTAATATCAAAACAAAAATGAATTGCAAAACAGCAAACCTAATTTACTGCATTACATGCATAAGCTGTGGGGGACATTACATCGGACAGACTGGCAATAATATAAATGAACGTGTCCGTGTTCAATAACAACAGATCCGACACCCGGAATTACCCCAAATTCCTCTAAGTGAATATTCAGATATTTGTTAAAAAGTTAACTTTTAAATAATTCATTTTTACAAATGCCAATTTAAAGATGAGGAATTGAAGCTTTATTTT
Source organism: Tegillarca granosa (assembly GCA_029721355.1). NCBI lineage: Eukaryota > Metazoa > Mollusca > Bivalvia > Arcoida > Arcidae > Tegillarca > Tegillarca granosa. Next base: position 8,071,868 of record CM056596.1, on the reverse strand, counting down.
TGAAAACTTTCAAGCCTAGGTTATATCGGACATTGCATATTACGTCATAATAAATCAACAGGAAGGATATCTATGACGTCATAGACCCATAGTTACCAATTATTCTTGAAAAGTCCTTTGAAGGATGAAAACGTTAGAATTAAAAACTTTACTTTACTTGGGAATTTTTTTTAATTTCTGTTATATTTACAATGTGCAAAGAACTTTAAATTACTTTCATATATATATATATATATATATATATATATATATATATATATATATATATATATATATATATATATAACACAAACATACCAATCCTTGTCTATATCACAATCCCAAAAACAAAGTAAAAACTTTGCAAACTGGCAAAATATGTAATACACGTGAGCTTCAATCAAGGAAGTGAGGCCGGGTGCTCTGAAGGGTAAGTATATATATAAATATATATTTTCTTTGCAACAACCAAATCATTCAATAATATTTAATAATGAATTACAATAATTTCAAAAATATTGTTAATAAAAACTAAATACATTAGTATACGCAACAGTATTAAAGCTGCATTAAGTTTTCTAAAGAAAAAATTAAAACGGTGCATATCTAATTAATGCAGTTCCTTATAAACAATGTTGCATTTTGTTCAGCGACAAAAGCTCAAATAAATACAGAAAAAAAAGTATTTAACCAGCAAGATGCAACATTTGGGATCTAATATTAGAACATGGTTACGTCATCAAAACTCGGGTCATTTAGACACGACTTTCAAAACGGTGGAATACGATAAATTAAACACAGAATTTCGTTGAATTTGTCATTTGTGACTTAGTAAAGTACATATAAAACAATTTCAAATACATCTGGATATTAATTAAGGACAATAAATGCAATTTATCATGTTACATCTTCGATTCTAGGATTTTCCGTACATCCGTGCGCATGCTCCAAGCTCATATTTACCATCGTAAAACACCGACCAACCGGTCATAGGATTCCGTTTATTTACAGCTAAAAGAAATTAAAATTTTAGAAAATGAATATCACGGATCGCGGTTTGGAGATATCTATTTTTAAAAATTATATTTTTAGAAACTCAAAAACAATTCAGAAAAACTTAATGCAGCTTTCATTCCTCTATTAATAGAAGTTATTTTTTAAATTGTAAACAACGGCAATGTCTTCGAGATCGGCAAATATTCACCTAGAAACATAAAAATACTTCAATTTTTTAGATAAAAATTTTGCAATAAAACGTTCAACTTGACATGTTCTGATATTTTTTCACAAAAATATTCAAGACTGTTAAATATTTATTTATAATTTTTTTTATCTCTTTGTAATCCAAATGCAGAGAATCTCTTTTGTGCACCCCTTAAAAGTCAAAATTTTGGTACATACCTGAACCAATTTTTAAACTATTTGTTCCCAAAAAATATCAAAAAAATATATATAATTGTAGTCAGGCATACACTGCACACTGTCCTAAAGCCACTGCCGTATCTATGCTGAGTGATGCTAACTTTCAGTTACGCCACATCAAGCTTATGTCAGGCCATATAAACGAGGCCTCAGTTTACGGCTATAGTAGGGACTGTTCTGTTCACAGAAGAAACATGTCAGTGATACCCTGTCGGGTAATGTCCAGTCAAAAGCACTCCTACCGCTTGTTTTACTTTCAAGTCTCTGATTAGCCATTACAGCTACCACCGGTGGTATCATTAGGCTAAACGAAATCTCTTCGTCTCGCTCCCAGTCCATAGTTTGCAAAAAAAATATTATAAAATCGGTTTCAACCAAGAAAACATTAATTCCATTTCATTAGTTGGTTCCACGGTTTTTTAAACACTGTTCATCAAGTTTTCTTTTGTAACGGGAAACGTCAACTTGTTAGTTGACGTGCGTGTCTAACAAACATATGATAGTCGTGCGTTGTTGTTGGTAAATGTGTTGTCACGAGATATAATATAGTACTTTTTTTCTCAAAGGATTTAATTGTAATTGTAATATGTTGACTGAAATTGACAAGATAATGAATAAAAAGATATCAATTTCAAACCTATTTCAGTTTTTTACAAGACATTTTATCGTCTGTTAAAGGTGACATTTAATGTATTATTACGCCGCAACGTTGTTACATCGATTTTCGGAAAATCAGCTCAGCAGTTCAGAAATTTAGGTCAGCTTAAAATAACTGTATAATTTCGAGTTTGTAATTATAAAAATTGAATTCACCGCTACGCAGTTTTACACAATTAGTAATAATTTTCCCGTTGTTACACCCTGATAACAACGTAAAAAGTGAAATTCAATTCTGAAATAAATTTTGAAAACACATACTTCATTATTTAATGGGTGCTTAAAACGTTCAATAGTACTTTTAATAATATTTTTGCATGTTTAAAATCTAACTAAAATGCTAAAGAACTAATCTGTTTGACCTGGCATTACAAATTGAAAAGATTTCTTCTCATGAAGACTATAAGACATAATAAGAGAAATCGTTAAAAGAAAATACAGACACACACGGGTTTTTAAACAATTTTAGAACGTCGACAACATAAACAAACTAGTAAACTAAACCGACAAGTAATTTTTTTATTTATCACATAACTAAAATAAAACTAAAATCATAAAGCGAAGGTCCTTAGCTTGTAAATGCATAAGGTTTGTATCTGGTATTGCGAATCGACATATCTCTGTCTTATATCATAAACCTAATACAGCATATTATTAAAGAATCGGAATAAGAAGTAACACCTGCGTGGCATCGGCGACTTTTATAGATACTGCAGAAAATGGCTCCCAACACAAACCGATTGTAAAAAGCCACACTTCCTTTACATTTCATAAAACAATACCGACATGGACAGTTAAAATCACTGTATTAAATTGAATTTTGAGAAAAACGATAATTTTTAAGTTTTTTGAGTTATTGAATTGTTCAGTTAAGTTAAGTGGAACTTTCACACACACACAAAAAAAAACGTTATCTCAATGAAACTACCTAGTTCCAAATAAATCAAGCTCTGCTAATTTTCAATTTTTTTGACATTACTATTTTCCTTCAGGCTTGGAACCATAGATATCCACCTTTTTGTTCTGAAAACAGAGTCTTTTGTTATCACTCGAAACATTCTTGCAGACGAAGGGATGGAATACGATGCGGTAGATGTAGGGTGTAATACTGATATCCGTTTAAGAATATGTCAAATGATTCGATATTGGTTTTTGTTTGACTGGTTATAACAGGCTAAGATCTTGATTCATACTATAATACTTAATGTTGTTAATTTAAAAATGAAATTTTGCGGACGCTTTCTTACATTCATGCGCAACGTTCACAAAATAAACATACTACAGAAATACATAAATACATTTGGAGGTGTGTTTGATTTTATTACATATACTTTTTATCATCCTTCAGCTGTTACAATTATCATAATTGTACTTAATGAACACAATATAGGATGTCAAAAAAAACACAAAAATTAACATTAATAATTCAACAAAAACCAAAATCCTAGAAAAATTTTCAGATATGTAATTTAAAAGTTATTTTAAATGATAAACTTATTAACACTTAATATCAAGGCAAAAATCTTGATGCATTATCTAATTATATCCCTGGCTTGACATTAGGGAAACAGAGTATTGTTTGCACGGTGTCAGGATAATGTAGTAAGGTGGTTGTACGTTTGGTTAAATAGCACCTTACCAAAACATCTGTAGTCTCTAGCGCACTTGTATACGACCAACAATAATTCACACTCGCACATCTCAGCCACGCACAAAATTTGTTCTGAGATGAGACAATATCAATAAATAATCTTTTTCTTCTCGTAACGAATAGTATAAAAATTGCTGAAACGTCATTAATCAACATTTCACAATTACATAACTTTGCTTTAATCAAATTAATAGTAAAATATTTGGTCATTATATTGTAATTTCGAGTAAATGACTTTGAAATATTCGGAAAAAACTGTTATTGCTCCAAAGTTTAAAAAGTGAGTTTCATATCGGATAAGGAATGTGTGTAAATGTCTCTAATGTTGACTAGATAAAAACTTTGACTCTGTATAAACAATATGTTGTTATCATGTGTACATAATTGCTCTTAAAATTGAAGGTGACAGGTACAAGCATTGTATGTTTAATGTCATTGTTATTAAAACAGATTTATATAAATGTATTAAACTTTTTCTGAACATTTTAATAAAAAAGAAATAGTTGCATGAATGATAGGCTTCAAAAAATATATTCATTACTTCATATGCTAGTGACTTTTAAGACTTCTTGAAAGAAGCCACGCATTTTGCCATTTGTAATACGTGGGTTTTCATTTTATTACCAGATAGCCTCCTAATGACAAGGTTCCATTTCCGCCTCCACATCTCTAGCTGAAGTTTTCTCTGTACTTACTATTGATGTATTTCTTCTAACTCGCCAAAGCTTTCTTCGTGTATTCCTTACGAATCATCCACAAATAAGCAATGTCCTTCCGCATTTTCCGACCTCCCATCTAATGAATTTACGTCAGATTTTATGCTGTCTATGCTTGTCTTTACTTGATAACATTTTGCGTAACACATAGCGAAATACTGACTTAGGTCATTGTTTTGATTAAATTTTAATACCACAATCAACATTCTGTGAAGTTTGGATGTTTTGTGCCATTATTATACAGCCATTATGTTAACATTATACAAAAACCGAAGACAAGCACTCAAGGGCGTAGAAAGGAGAAACATTTTGCAAAGACATTCTGAATGCTTAAAGTCACATTTTCCAATGTATATACACACAAAGTATAAAGATTTCAAGCCTAGGAAGTTTTATTTCAGTAGGTAGCTTAATGCCTGTTCTAATGAATAAGTTGGAAGCATGCAAGCTACTCTAGACACGACTGTCTGTTATTTTTTTGAACAGGAATACTCATTATTTCGTTTGTTTTAAGTGTTTAAAATATTTTTAATATGACTGACTCAGACTAAAGAGGACTTTAACATGCTTTGATTGCTGCTTCCATCTTTAATATTGTTAAACAATTAATCATATTCCAAGAATAAAAAAACAATATTTACAAACTTATAAAAGTATTCCATTGACGTTTGTTTAAAAAAACTATGTTTAAATTTAATTAAATTTTTACTATTAGATTCATCGATATTTAAAAGAATGAAGAAGTGTTCAAGTTGAGAAGAAACAGAATGACGACACCAACAACAATTACACCCAGAGTGTGACTGTTATTTCGTATATTATAATGCTTGTTAGAAAATATAATCTATACTACTTTGTTTTTGATGAATTAAGGATTATGTTTCTTATCATAAAAAACATGAAGCTTCTGAAAAATCCATATTTAATCGTGCGAAAAATGATATGTGTTTATATATATTTGTATGATTATAAACATTTCTAAAATCTCTTGGTTCTTGCTTTAGGACTAAACAATCAAGTGTATATTGAGACACTGACATCATTTGAGCACTGAATGTTTATGTTTTTTCATCAGCCATAATAAAGCTTCCAATGAACCTTTAGACAAGATATCTACTGGAGGCATAAAATGTGTCCTAATTCATCATTTTTCCAAGGCTTATACAAAATCACAATTAATTATTTGATGTGAGATTTCCTGTTCGATAAAACAGCAAACCTAATCGGAAGCTTTTTATATTAAAAATACCAAATAATTAGCTAGCTAGACAGATAGTGCTTACCCTATCGGAGCACCCGGCCTCACTAACTTGATGAAAGTTCCCGTATATACTTAATTTGCCGATTTTCATTTTTCTTTGGGGGGGATTGTGATTTGGACATAGACTGGTATATTTGTGTTCTATTACAACAACTATTGTTATTCAATATTTGTTTTTAAATTAACATTTGAAAACATAAAAGAACACATAAAACAGGGAATGAAAATGATAATTAAAAGACGGTGAAAAATTAACAAACATGTTAAAAAACTTATACGTATAAAGTTTCTATAGTAGTTTGTTTCCAGTGGTATCACTTCAGAAATATTGATATTTTCATTTATTCATATTAAGAATTAGGGCATTGGATCCAGACTTATATGCATATGTGAATGTATTTCACGTCCCAAGACTCCAGTTAAACTAACTTGCTAACTAATTTGATATCTTGTTCTGCAATCTAATATAATAAATATAATTTCAGTTTCTTAAACATAAAATTATAGCCAACAATTATAACACATTTAAGAACAATACATATGCTTATCAGATTATAAGCATATTTTAGATATGATGGAGACAGCTGACATTTAAAATTCAACAATGCATATGCGTTATATCCATATTTTTACCTTTTTTATCATTATGTATCCATAAACTTTTTCGATCCATATCGTCAATAATGAGGAACAGATTTCCGAAATGTGCACATATAGCACATCAAAATTAAATAGGGATTCTTATTACATTTTTCAACCACTGAGCTGATACTGTTGAGGTAAATACCTCCAAGGCTCCCAAAAATTATCGTTTACTCACTAGTCAGTATGTTGTGTTGACGAAAATACACACTGTAGCAAAATTTTCAGTCGTTTAATTGTTTAAATAACTTTTTCCCCTTACACAAAGCATTCTTTAGCTGGAATTGGAGTAATTAAATTTTGAAACTTTGAATTCATGAATTACCATCCGTGTGGCATATTAAATTTCTTTTTGTATCTATCAATTTCTATAGCTCCAGTGTTTCTAATAAAGAGTGACTGTCCGAAGTGTGCATATACGACACATCAAAATATGTATTTATTCCCCATTTGCCATTTGTAGAAATTTTTCATTTGTTGTATTTCTATAATATTGTTATTGCGAAAATAGGGATCGCCTTTGAAAATAATAAACCCATTTAGCTAGATGTTTAAAACATTGATCACACTATCGACATCTAATTTTAAATTCTTAATTTTATATATTTATAAAATTTTATCAAACTATTTTCTATGCGATTGATAATCAAGAAGTTAGGAATAGGTTTCTGTATCGACAAATTGTATGAAAAAGAGAGTATTTAACTTAGATAAATTAAATGCTATTGTATAGGATTTATAGCTATCGTAATCAAGACAACATATAGCCAATTGAGCTAAAAATGACGATTTTCTTCTATTAAATTTTATTTTAGTCTAAGGTAATTCTTTTTCTTCTTTTTAAAATTGATTGAAATACTTTTTGTGTATATTTGAAGATTGTAACATGACTTGACATAACACACACACACACACACACACACACACACACACACACAATTTCGCAGATGGCAGCAGTAACTTTTCCAAATAAAAGTTCTATACATTTCTGTAAATATTAATGCTAGGGTGTACATAGTTTATTCCTAAATATTTCAGTTTTAGAAATAGATTATTAAATCAGTTATAAGTACTTATATAGTGATTACAATATATTATTGTTATTATTATTTTTAATTTCTATTGCCATTTTTACACTGAATGATTTTGTTTAACTCGTAGAAGCACCTGCATTTTGTGTTGTATTACAGTTTTAACATTAAGCAAAAATATTAAAAACTTGTAATTTTCTCTAAAGATAAGGAAGAAGCTTACATAAAATATTTCGTATTGCTTGGGTAATCATTTATTTTTTTTATATTTAATTGGGAAACAATATTTTAAACAGAATACTGAAGTATATTTTATATATCTTTAGCAAACGGCAATTAGACAATTAAAAAATTGGCTGTTGTTCTTATGAAAAAATAGCTCTCCATGAACGCAATGTCACTTATATATATATATATATATATAACACATGATGAAAAGGCATCTTTAAGGATTCTTAAAGCCTCCTTAAAGTTGTCTTAATTGTCCCTTTAAGGACCTTTCAGGGGGCTTTAAGGATCCTTAAATATGCCTTAAAGGAGTCTTTAAGGACTCCTTAAAGATCCTTAATGGAACTGAAATTTTAAGGATCTTTAAGGAGGCTTTAAGGATCTTTAAGGAAAAATTTATATTTTTCCTTTTTTTTAAAAAAAAGCAATGACATTTTATTTTTAAAAAACTATAGCATTTATTAATTTTGAAAAAATAAAGTGATAATAAATTATCTTAAAATAGTTGCGAATTATATACAGAAAGAGATAATAGTCAGAAATTGAATATATAGAAAAAGAGAGCTGTTTGGGTTTTTTTTTTAATTCATTTACGGGCAAGTCAAGAATTCAATATTCAAGAGAGAGAGAGAGAGAGAGAGAGAGAGAGAGAGAGAGAGAGAGAGAGAGAGAGAACTGATTACTTTGAGGGAGAGACAGATAAGGGGCATCAGCGGAAACTAAATATTTTGAAGAATGAGATATAAGGAACTGAATATGCTGAGAGAGAGAGAGAGAGAGAGAGAGAGAGAGAGAGAGAGAGAGAGAGAGAGAGGGTAGCGGATACTGAATATTTTAGAGAGGGAGAGAGAGAGTATCCGCTTGTGTTTCAGAGAGAGAGAGAGAGAGAGAGAGAGAGAGAGAGAGAGAGAGAGAGTATCTACTTGTGTTTCAGAGCCGAATGAGAGAAAGAGAGAAAGAGAGAGAGAAAGATATCGGGAACTGAATACATTGAGGGAAAGAGAGATAGAGGAAGATCAGCGGAAACTGAATATTTGAGAGAGAGAGAGAGAGAGAGAGAGAGAGAGAGAGAGAGAGAGAGAGAGAACAGACTGAATATGCTGAGAGAGAGAGAGAGAGAGAGAGAGAGAGAGAGAGAGGGGGGGTTCAGTGCAAACTATTTTAGAGAGACAGAACAAGATCGGGAAGTGAATACATTGAGAGAGAGTTATCGCCGTTATTCCACTGCACTCCATCTTGACTGCAGAAATTCACATCTAACTGGGTAAAGTTTGTCAGTTAATGGTTATCTTCTGTGACAGGTTTCTTACTTCAATATGTTCACTTCATAACTTGTTCATGTTTGAAAAGAATTACCTTTTCTCTAATGTTCTTATTTTGTTTTAAATATTTACTTTACCAACTCTTTTTCATTAGGAATCGAAATTATTCGAAATCCGATATCATCATGCGTCAGTATTGAGTTCCATATACTAGTATGTCAATTCAAAGACCCTAAAATGTGCTCTCTCTCTCTCTCTCTCTCTCTCTCTCTCTCTCTCTCTCTCTCTCTCTCTCTCATGCTTTATTTGCATATATGCATAAAACTATCCCCCAAAAATAAATAAAATAAAATAAAATAAAATAAATAAAATAAAATAAAATAAAATAAAATAAAATAAAATAAAATAAAATAAAATAAAATAAAATAAAATAAATAAAATCAAATGAAAAATGTAAGACATGCTTAGATTATTTTGCGATTACTTTATTTTTTTAGTAAATGTATCTTTTAATATTTAAACATTAAAATTGTCTCTTAAATTGTCTCGCGTTGTTTACCTGTACATTTTTATCTAATTCATTGATGAATTAAGAAACAAGTATTATTAGGAACCGACATACGGACTCCTCTACAAAAACTTAATGTAGAAACTAGAATTCAGACAGGCGTTATCTATGTTTCCTATGTTGTATAAACTATAAAAATTCAAAATATACCAAAAATAAATCATACTTTTTAACTGAATTAATGTAATAGCCATCGTTACATTAATAATTAAAAAAATCGAATTTTTCATGATGAGACATCTTTAAGAATCCTTAAAGCCTCCTTAAAGATTCTTAAAATTTCAGTTCCATAAGGATCTTTAAGATTCCTTAAAGATCCTTAGATATGTCCTTAAAGAGTCCTTTAAGGTCCCTTAAAGAACCTTAAAGATGGAATGGCTTTAAGGCCCCTTTAAGGATCTTTAAGGACATATGTAAGGACCTTTAAGGATCCTTAAAGATCCTAAAAGGAAGGGGTTGGTCTTGTATAATATATATATATATATATATATATATATATATATATATATATATATATATATATATATATATATATATATATATATATATATATAGACCGGGTAAAGGGTTGTACGAGACGGAGCGAACGATGTGTGAATGTGTGAACCTGGAATCCATTCATTTAAAAATAAACTAAAAACAAAGTGGTATTCTCAAATAACTATTTATATTCCTAATGCTAAGCGTTTGCCTTACCTCATAAAAAAAAGTCACTTATGTATTTAAATCTTTTTTTGTAATTTATTTAATTTAAAAAAAAGAAAAAAACTAATGACTTTAAAACAAGCATTCTTCTACAGGGCTTTATTGGAACCATAACCTCTAAGGTTGACAGCTTACAGAGTATCAGTATGTTTATGTTTATTTTGGATCTTTTTGGACAACGATCTTGACAGATTGGCGACTGATTTCTTATATGCCCTGAATGTTCCTGTAATAATAATACAACACCAAAATGACATTTTGTAGGTCAAGATCCATTCACTATTGAAAAGAACAACGGTATAGATTTATCACACTATTTCAAGAGAATCGATTATTTAATGGGCCTTAAACATGCAAAACCTTTTATATAATGTCAAATGAAAACATAAGAAAGAACAAGAAAACAATTAGAACTAAATGACTATCGCAAAAAAAAAAAAAACAAAGTAAAAGAGCGGTTATCAAACGTCTCCATGAAAAGTTCGGTAATGAAAGAATAATTATATTTCCATACGTGTATTAAAATAAATAACCATAAAAAACATGTAATGGTTTTTAGTAAGAAACATTTTTTTTCGAATATATCTTAACCGCCAGAAACTCAATGGCAGATATGTTTTATAAATTGAAACAAGTATACATTCTGTTACATCAATAAATCAGTAGTGTCAACAACATCGAGTTACTTTTGTTGGTAATAACGTTCATGGCATCAATCATAAATAAGAGAATAACAATTTTCTTTGTAGATGTAGAGCAATGCCAAGGTTAGAAACACAACTGTCAATTTTAAGGTCAAACTGTAAGTGCCTTTCAACTTTTCATTATAGTTAACGATTCAGTGTTTCAAATAATGGACAAAATGGCAAATGCTATTATCGGTATTGAAATACAAAACCTAGTCAGTCAGTCTCCTTGTTTCTGTTAAATTCAAAACCTAAAAATATTACATTTTTTGTAACAGTGTTGTCTTGCTATAAAAATGTCATTCCATAATCACGATTGGATATTATGTAACTCAAATGCCAAATAAATGAAAGTTTGCCAGTACAAAATTGTACTAGTAGTTATTCGTAAAATCAGATATATTTTTTTAAAATAATTATGTATGAGATGGATCTGGTGACACAGAAACCTCAACCTTGATCTAGGTTTGTGGTGTTGCATAATATACTTTCAAGCAATCATTATTTTAATAGACATCTACTTGTCAATTGATAATAGTAAATGTAGCTGACATTAACACATCTACCCCTGGTAGAATCGATTAAAAACACCACAACATTTAATTACTTTATAATCGACAAACTGTTTGCTAATATACGCGATTATAATTGCGATCATAATAAATCTCTATTAGTAATTACAATTTGTTTAATGTTCTTGGATATTGTTGTGAATGCTTTTTCGAAATATAATATCTTTATTACGTTTTAGAAACTGATATCTTTTCTTCTTTTCTCAATGATGCATACATTTTCTTTCTGACTTGTACTCAAAACCTATTGTACTTTTTGATACCATCTTTGAAGGAAATATCAAGTTCCAACAGCGCAAATCAATGATTGATTTTATAATTATTAAATATATCATGTAAATGTTAACTGTGTATCTTCAACCAAATCATATTAAAAAAAATAAAACAACCATACTAGTCCTTGTCCATATCACAATCCCAAAAACAAAGCAAAAACTTTGCAAACTGGCAAAACATGTTATACACGTGACCTTCCATCAAGAAAGTGAGGCCGGGTGCTCCGGAAGGGTAGGCACCTCCTGTCTAGCTAGCTACACCCGTCACTTGCAAGTCAATTTTGAAAATGAATTAATTTCATATTAATTGTGTTTGAAAATACTCATCAAAGATAATTTCTAATTTAGTTAATTAGTTTGTAAAGAACCAATCTTTAATCCAAATTTAAAGTAAGGAAATTTTTAAATAATAAATAATAAATTTTCAAAAGATGATTAGATTGCGTTTTAAAATTTAATTGTTTTAATTTAATTATAATAAAATATATTTGTTTTGTTACAATAAAATTGTAATAAAGAATATCTCAAGGTTGCATTCTGCTGTCATTGTATACAATATGTGATTGTTTCCATGTTTACATGTCGATTTTTTCAATTATAAACTTCTTTTTTAAGCAGAAAACAATCTTTTTTAATTGTTTAAGGTATTTTTCAGACCTAAAATAACTTTGTATACATAATTTATTTAAGTTCTACGACCGATAAATGTAATAAAATTTGTTAAATTTACAAAAATCCAAAACCCAAAATTGTTTTCATAATTGTCGGATAAATGTTGAAAGAAATGTAGCAACAATCAAAAATCAAACTATTGACTGAAACACTTTTTTTAAACTGTGCATATAAAATAAACAGATAAAAACAGAATAATCAGAAAACTTAAGAAATAAAATTTTGATATTTCGTCTAGAAAATATTAAGTAAATAGATAAAAACTGAATAATCAGAAAACTTAAGAAATAATTTTTTTTATTTCGTCTATGTTATTGTGACTGATACTAGTGTAAACATTTTTACATATACATTTTTAAATCATTATAGGTTAAGAGTCAATGTGAAAAATTATGAGAAAAGATTTTTATGTGAATTACGTAAATGTTATTACTCTAAATCTTTGCTAAAAGGAACAAGCTATTAAGTTAATTTGAAAGAAAAAAACAAGTATAATAACTATGAGGAAGCATGTCTCTAGCTGCGATAAGTGCTTACGGATACAGTTTATTATTTAGCTTGAATTACTGTCTATATATATTACTGGAACATTAAACGCAATAAATTAGATGGCTGTAAGACCTTCTTTTATAATACTTCGTCAAAGAATATGTTTATGTAGAATTCTGGATATTATAAACAAGATAAATCCGCATTCAGGTTTGTGTTGAATATATTGCTTTTTAACCCATGTCGTAAAAAGCTAAACTCCAGTTATTTTACATATAAACATACTCATAAAAACCTTGCCGATTAAAAGGAGAAATACAACAATATAGCAAAAACGATATTATAAGTTACGTCTCGTCTCTCATGAGATTAATTATTAATTTTAACGTGTCTCGTTGTAATATGGAAGCATTTGCGTTTATTTTCGACAGTAGGTAAACAAAGAGCAATAAAAATCGCTTATTGCAAGAATCTAGAAATAGTTTGAAATAAAAAAAACAAATGTCAAAACGACAGTGGCAAAATATATTTACATTGATAGACATACTAACATTTACTGATCATAATTTCCAGAGTCCTAACTGGGTATTTTATAGATATAATGATTTTCAGAAGACAACAAATTAAACAAAGTACATATAGAAGGTCAGTGCCTCTGATATTCGTGGCGTTTTTTATGTGTGTATAGAGCTGAACGAATAAATTATACTTTTTTTAAATAACCTTTTTTGTACAATAACAGACTATATTTTATAGATTATATATCGCTATTGGGACGTGAAGACCAATCAAATGTCTGTAACATTATCTAGATTCATAACGTCAGCTCATTTAGCTTGGTGAAGACAATTTCGATAAGGTCGAATGCGTCGAACACATCTCATATTGAAAATAACATTAAGTTTCAGTATCTATCTTTTAAGTGAGATGAAACATGTAGCAATCTATATCTACCTGTTAAACAAATTACAGTCATTATCACTTGTTATATTTATGATGTTAACGTCATATACATGTAATTTATGTCCATTATATCTTACAGTTGGTAACGCTTTTGAGGTCTGCAAGACTTACATAAACAAGTCTCTAACAGTATATTATATACTGTCTTGCGATATTTTTGTGAATCCCTAAAATATAAGGGATATCAAATTTTTTCCTCGACAACAAATAGTGAACTCAAAATTTAAATCTTAACTTCCGTCCTTTACCAATAAGCTAACCTGTTAGTGAATTTCCTCCCCAAACAATGGAATTACTCAGTAACATGAATAACGTAACAACTCTACTATACTTTTCCATTTCATTAGCCTTATTCCCTTTAATATCCAAATGTATTGCAAGTTCTTTAATAAAACAATGGCAGTCTTTTGATACGATTTATTAATTAGTCGATGAGATGAACAATTGAAATTGAATATAATATCACAACAATGTCAAATACGTAGTACACTGCTCAAAATGATTATTAACTGATATATAGGATTAACAACTTCAGACAAAACATCTTCACAATTTACTTGCTGTACATTTTAGGGTTTGCGTTCTCAGGTAAATGGGTGAATACAGACAAATACAATTATATAAAACTTAAAATTAAATTCATTTCTGAACAAAGGTCAACTTAAATGAAACAGAATTTAATTTACCAAAATAAAATGTAATTGCCTAAATATTATAAGGCTCGCTTGTTTGTTTAATATTTAGCTATTCACTTTCTTGTGACAATGTTCAGCCGATCGGTATAACGAATTCAATGTATCATTACTGAATTCTTGAGTCTTAAAACAGACCCAAATATATGTAGAATAATGTCAGGTTATAACTTCATATGAGTTGATTTTGTTCTTGATAATGAAACTGGATTAACATTTGGATACCTTAAATGATACTTGAGTGTTTTGGCTTTATAATCAACGGATCTATTTGACTTTATAATCAATATTAGATTGACCATCAAAATTAATGAAACTGTAATTTTCTGTAATCGTGTCAGTGAATGTCAAACAATGACACATTTTACATTCTTATTTTGTACTCGAATTACCAGGATAAACGCCAAGGTTGATTTCACTGATGTTCTTTTAATTCTTCCTAGAAACTTCCAAATTATCAAAGATTGTAGTAAATATTTGAATATCAAAGCTTATACCATCAGTCAGTAAGGTTTGAACCAAGTAAGATGTTTTACGATAAAGAAGTAACTCATACAATATCTGTTACTTTTAAATGTAATAATTTTTTTTTTTTTTTTTTTTTTTTATTGTTTGAAACATTTCTAGATTTACTAATTGCGTAAGGAAATTTCATTATGATAAATATTCGGATGCGTGTATTAGTAAAATTTAGGAAGATGAAACTTTTGAATAAGAATTTTAACATTCATATATACATAAATATAATAGCATTATTAAATTTCACTTACATTTTAATTATAAAAGATAATAACATCTTTATGGTTAACATATAATTCTTTGGTTTGGGATAGAGTATGATATATAAACAATGTTGTCTACACATCTAGTAACATTTACAAAGAAAATCAGTAAGAAACATCGAAACTTTTTTCCACAACATTTAAACTTTTGAATATGTTCTATAACTAGAAGATTATGTTTAATATCAAGGTTTTGTAAATTTAAGGAAAGAGAAAAACACTTAAATGAAGATTCGGACAAAATGCAATGGTAATTTGTTGGGTTCAGAAGCAATATAGTTACTGTTTTTTTTCTGCGACAGTAACTAGAGACTTTGCAAGTTTTGAATGAAATATAATAGAATTGGATTTTTATAATAATAATCTGTGCTTAAGAGTTTGCATTGCTCTAGCAAACACCTTGCACGATAATTTCGCCATGCAAATCCTGCAGGAATAATTTTGAAAATTCTAATAAATTTATCAAATAATGCACTCGTAGATTAAATGGGCGAGATGTCTCGAGTTTCAGAATAAAATTGAAACATTTAAGTGAAAGGCTTCACTTAATTGTGCCACTGATTAGTATGTTTTAATTGAACTTATTTGGTATTTAAAAATAATTTGATGAAACAAAGCTCAATACTATACATTAATTTGTCTTAAAATATTTGTTACTGACGTAAACAAAAGACAGAACGGAACCTGACTTTTTCAGCATCAAATAATTACTATTGTGTGTCTTTAACGTTTAGAAACAGTTGTTATCAAGAAAAACATTTACACCTTTTAATTTTTCGAAAACTAAAATTCATTTTATTTTTTGTTTTGAAAAAAGCGCACTAAACATTATTGTTAAATTTGTTTTTACTTTTTCGTTTTTCGTTTTCCTCCTACACAGACAAAAATTAATATTTTTAATACAAATTGACTCAATTATGTTCCCCTGATGACCCCATATGCATATATCAATAGATTCAACTAAGGTCAATAACTAATATGCAAATCACTTGTTATTGACACTACTTTTAAAGACAAAATCATGGAGAAGCACAAATCCGTTCCAGATTATGTAAATGGTATAGATTTGAAAGTTTTTAAAAATTTTAATTGGTTGCAGCAAGGTGTTTCAGTTGGGCTACACAATGAAATGCGCCAGAAAGGCTAATTCAAATGTTTCCTTAGGTAGAAAGAAAAACACTGGACAATTTTGATAAATCTGCTATAAGGTTAAGCAGTTCACGCTTGGCACAAATAAAAGATACCTCCAACATTGAAATTAATTAGAAATAAAATTGAAGATTCCATAAATCATTTAAAAGTATATTGGCAATATTTCTTAATAAATTAGAATTTAAATACAAAAAGAAAAACTCAAAATAAAATATGGAAGAAAATGTTTCAGTTTATCAGAACGCTGTCACTATTTCAGGAAAATTGATGAATATAGAAAGAATAGGTTTGATATTATTTTTTTTGGACGAAACTTAGTTTAAATTAAAAATCCACACTGCTACATACACATGAATTGACACCTTGTTATGATTTGATGTTCCAAGACAAGTCCATAGGATGGTGACTACATAAGGAAATGAACGTTTTAATGGTTTGAAAATCAGCTATTGCCAAATGTAAACACCCCTACAGTTATTGTGCTTGTTGAAATACCATACCATAACATAGAACTGAAGAGAGTGGGGCACCAACCTCCTGTACGTTAAAAGCAGATATTATGGTTTGGCTTAATAGGCACAAAATATCATTCCCTCTCAATACTCTTAAATCTGAACTATGGAGTAATTAAAAGTCAAACTCAGGGCCTGTCTACGAAACAGATATAATTTTTGAGAAGCATGGGCATGTTTTTTGCGACTTCCTGTGGGGCACTGTGAGCTCAATCCGATACGGCGTTTCCGAAATATAAGGACTCTTCTGAATAGAAGATAGAAAGTGGTCGCGTGATCATGTGACACTAAGAATTAGGGCATATTTTGCCGCCATTGATTGTTTATATTTGCAACCAGCAGCGATGTAGAATATGGGACAAAAAAGTAAAAGGGTGCAAAAAGAAAGTTGTTTTGTGTCGTCCCTGGATGTTTTTCAGATTCCAGAAAGAAGATGTAACCCGAAAAATATCCATGGATGACCAATGTAACGTTTAAGGCGTTCCCTACCAAGTTGAAAAACCAAAGGTTACGGGAACAGTGGCTGAGTCTCATCCGACGACCAATGGACTACAACCAAACTGCCTTGTCACAGGGTATGCAGCCGGCATTTTTAGAAGGGTTGGAAAGACAGTGAAAATGCCGTCCCTATGTTATTCCCCTGGAATAATTACAGAGAGTCAAAGAGCCAAAGGTCAATAGCATCATTTAAAAAAGAGAAGCCTGCCTCTTGAATATGAGACGGTACGTATTTTGAGAGTTTTAAATGTAAATTATGCATGTATTTTATCACATATTTATTTGAAAAAAATGTTTTAATCTGATGTCTAAGTTTTTTTTTCTTTACAAGATATACAATTTAGTTTTTGAAAATAGATCTAAAAGGTAATTTATGTCTCTTGTTTTAAATCTCATTAAAAATTTATAAAGTGTCCCCAAGTTTAATATTTAAGTTATGTAATCTACAGTTACTGGAAATAAAGCTTATATTTATTTAATTACAACAGAGGGAGAGAAAGAGAGATTTAAACATGGTGCTTTGCTATTTTGTTATTTTATTCTTCAGATACTGGTTTATTAAATAACTGCAAACAGCTGGCCTGGATGCATTCCCGGTTTTGGTTTGATACATTTTATTATTTTTTACATTTTTTTCAGCTGAACTGGATGGATGAATTTATTTAGTTTTTTTTTTTTTGTAAAACTCTACCTAGTAGCCTATTCAAATTTTATTTTGTTTTCTTGGAAAAATCCTTGCTTTACTTTTGACATAGATTAAGGCACACAATTTTTCATTTTGTAGATGAAACAGATGGATCAGATATGATGAACATCCCCAATAAGGAGCCATTAAACAGTTACTCCACATCCCCTACAGAGACTACTTGCAGCATCGACTTGATAGAAGAGTCACAATGTCCCCTGTGATTAAAGAAATAACAGGCAAAACCTTCAATGAAGATTTACTCTGCCTTTCAGGTTAATAAAAAATAATTTAATTTAATACTAAATGACATTGAATTAAGATAAGATCTGATTGATATTCAAAAATTTTACAATTTTTAGCAGTGGTTATTGAGAGCCTTGAACCCTGAAAAGACAAGCAGTAGAAATCACATAATATCTGTCATCATTCACCTACAACAATAATATTGGTAAAGTTTTAAATACCTGCCGATTGGGGAATAAATAGCGTTTAATTCAGCATAAGATATCCTTATGAATATTTGCTACTATCAACTATTTATATCATTTCAAACCAGCACACGAATTTATTGTTTAAAATCAGTTCATTCCATAACAATATCAATAAAATATATCAATTTTGCGTATTTTTGTCTAGATGTGACTCCAGATTTGACAGAGGAATACCAATACAGCAGAGTTTCATTATTGATGAAAAGAAACTAACATATACCTAATTGAAAAGTTTACTTCAGATACTGGTACACAAACAGATCTGTAAGGTGTAGATATTGATGAGATGAATACAAATATAAAAAGATTACAGAGTAAACTTAGATGATGCGGATACCCTTCTAAGAGATATTTTTGTATAAAAAAAAAGTAACAAAAAATGAGAAAACCATAAAAAAGTACACTGGCCTGCCAAACAATTTTTTAAGTTTGTTGCAGATATTGATATGGAATATCACCCAAAGACGAAATACAGGAGTGGCAGTGAATGTGTATCTGAGAAAAGATACCAAGTTAATGGTTAAAACCATCAAGAAAGCTTACAAGTTTCCAAGAAATCATTCTTCACTCTTGTGCGATTACGCACTGCGCTACCACTTTTTTATTTTCAGATTTATTTGGTGTCTCAGTTTCAGGAGTTTCATCCATATTTTCTACATGCATTTTTGCATTTTATTTTAAAAGATGAAATTGTTTGGCCTTCCAGAAAAAGGTTCAGAAGTACATGCAACATTCATTCAAGATATCCTTTCCTAGAACAAGGGCTATAATTGATTGTTCTGAAATATTTATTAAGAGGCCAAGAAATCCTCCCGTACATGCTAAAATATACAGTAGTTACAAGAGCCACAATACTTTCAAGTTCCTTGTTAGTAAAACACAAACTGGGGCATTGAGTTTTATATCTGGTCTTTGGGTTGGCAATACATCAGTTCGCTACATTACAACCAATAGTGGTTTCCTCGACTTAATATCTCTAGAAGAAGAAATAATGGCAGATAAGGGTTTTACAATAAGAAATTTGTTAACGGAGAGGAAGGCTTATCAAAAAAATACCACCATTCACAAGAAAGTGTAGTTGGGAAAGGAGGAAAAGGTTGAATGCTTCAGAAATTTGTAGAACAAGGAAAATAGCTTATCTTTGGATCCATGTCGAACTAGCTATTCCACGCGTCTTAAGACCTTTTTACTTATATCAAGGATAATACCTTGGTCCGTGAAATCTTTTGTTAACCCCATGGTTGTTGTAGCTACGTTCTTTTGCATTTAAATGCGACCTCCTGTTAAAAATAATTTTCCAACAAGTTTTATTTATTAGGGGCTCATTTGCCAAGTTGTGTAAAATCTTCCCTGACTTGCAGCGTTTCTCATCACCTAGGTTCAAGTTCTACACAAGGCAGTTTCTAGTATAAAGTCTGTCAGTTCCTTGCTGAAGTTTGGTGGTTTTCTCTGGGCACTTAAGTTTCCTCAACAATCCAAGGACTGACTGCCTACATATAAGTGAAATAACCTTAACTGAGGGTTTGTTTTTGCATATTGTTTAACATAATATTGATAATCTTTCAGCTCTTTATGATTAGATGAATGTAATTTTCCCAAAACCTCAGTCTATACATTTGACAATGTGCTGCAGGAGTAAGCGGGAGTCTTTGTTGTCTGTCTTGTACTAGTGCCACATGTTTGCAGTCCAATGGGACAAAATGACACATCATAAAATTATTCACCAGTCAGTAAGATTAAATAAACAGGAGTCCTTTGTTGGGAAGTTAAATATAAATGTTTCGAACACCAATTATTAAAACTTGAACCGGAAATGAAGATAAGCTGGGGCCAAGTAGCCAATGACTTCTTAAAATCAGTTTTGGTCCCTTAATGTTAAAACATTTTAGCTTGTCATTATAATTAAAACTTCTTTTCTGAAGTAAGCTGGACCCTTTAATCAGAAAAGCTTCATTCCTGTCACTTCTTTACTTTATTTTCAGATTTCATTTATATACAGGTAACAATAAAATTTGATTTACTGTTATTTTTGAAACAGAAAACAAAATCGTTATATTTGCTTTATTTATTAGAGTGTATTGTATTTTGATGTTGTTTAAGTTAATATTGAAAAAATCATATCAAGTGTTTCATACAAAATTTTACCTTGCATAGCATTTATATTGTTTTCAAAAAAGCAAGCTTTATCAATAGTTTCTAGAGAGACACAAGTGAACTAGAATAAATTTGAAAAATGTCAGTAATTTTTACAAAATGTTCACTCTACTACATTAACATAGGTTTTTATTTTTGCAAAGCAGGTGAAAAATTATGATTTTTTCACATTTTTTAAAAAAATTAAAGAAAAAAGATTTGGCTTTTTAAAAACATTTTGAGAAAAAGATTTAATTAACTGAAATTCTGTCTATGATCAATCCTTTCCTTGAGAATAAAACAAAATCACATCATTTTATCTGGATTGCATAAAACTAGAATAAATTTGAAAAATGTCAGTAATTTTTACAAAATGTTCACTCTACTACATTTACATAGGTTTTTATTTTTGCAAAGCAGGTGAAAAATTACGATGTTTTCACATTTTTTTAAAAATTAAAGAAAAAAGATTTGGCTTTTTAAAAACATTTAGAGAAAAAGATTTAATTAACTGAAATTCTGTCTATGATCAATCCTTTCCTTGAGAATAAAACAAAATCACATCATTTTATCTGGATTGCATAAAATTGGGTTTGCACTTGTGTATACCATGGTGATAAGCTTTTTAATTTCACCTTAGCATCTTCAATATGTACATGATAATCATTATCTGAGGCAATTTTAGTTTTGTTTTGAAATGAGAATGAACCATTAATTTCTATAATGCCTTTAACAAAACACTCAAATCACCCATTGCATCAGGAGTTGCACAAATAAAAGGGTACTCTCTACTAATAAAAATCCTGTTTTACCTACAACTACTTTTCTGTGATTTGCATCATACAACAATTTATACTGGCTTAGTACCATTAATATTCTTCCATTGCTTTACCATATTTAGTGACAGGTGTACTAAAGGACAACTTATTTGAACAACAATTTTTTTCACTAAATAATTATTTGGGGCCAACTTATCCACATCGCACTTTAATTTAATATGCCACCTATTACAGATGCTTTAATACGACGAACTCTCTATTCAAACCAAGCAGCATTCTCTGTGTGATCTTTTGTTTTGCTTTCAACAAAATTAATTTAATCATTTGTGCAAACATTTCTTAAATTATTTAGCAGCTCTTCCTCATTAAAATCTAGGGATGCATTTTGTAATATTTCTTGAAAGTTTTGAAAAACGCCTACATCAACCTCATATTCATCAGATGAGTAATCTAATGTGTGTAGTGATACAGATCCATATTCTTTACATGCCTGAATTAAAGGCAACCTCACATTGTCTTAAGTCATGCCAACTGCATCGGAAAAAGGCCTATACTCATCACATACATCCCCTTTCTTTTTAAACTGAAGTGTTGTTACTTCTGTAGGGTTGGAGGTCTGTCTTGGCTTGTCCCATTCACATTGTACTGTCTGTGTCAACTTCTATGCCCCTATTTTTGTGTCTTTCAGCAAAGAAATTTAGACTGAACAATACTGCCAAACAGTGCTTGCAACTTCCATCATCCCTAAATATCAAAGAAATATACATTTTAAAAAATTAGAAAAGTACGTTAAAGGTTAAAAACATTATTAAAGTTGTAAAATATTTTTCCATGTCAATATATTGCAGGAAAAATAAAATACTTCATAATTGAAATGTATTGGTTTAAATTTAATTTTTCAGAAGTTTGTTAATTGAATGGTGCTGAAACTCCAGTCTTGATTATTTAACTTGTATCAATTTGGCCCAGTTATGGGAAAGTGGAGAAACAAAGATTTTCAAAAGAAACAACAACTTGTTGCAAACAAACTGACAAACTTTTTATGATGGATGTTGTAGAATTTGAACCTAGGTAGTGATAAAAATATAGACAAGAGGGTGATAACATTATACTAGTGATTGTATTCATTCACAATAATCTATTTTAGATAATAAACTTAGGTGACTAACATCTCAGAGCCAGACATTCTTAATGCAAACTGACAGATATTCTTAACACTTGTACAAAAACAAGACTTGAATATTAAACTGTTGATCTGTTTAAATGTTTGTTAAGTATGAAATATAAACCAAGTAAAACCTAGGGGACATTATAAAATTTAAACATTAAAAAGTAAAATAAATCACCATCCAGACCAGCTGGATAAAATGCAAATAAAATTATAACGTAGCTTATAGTAATATTCAAATACAATAATGAAATATGCATCCAGGCCAGCTGTTTGCTGTAATTTACTAAACCAGTATAAGAAAATAAACAAAACAGACCACAAAGCACCATGTTCAACTGTGTGTGTGTGTGTGTGTGTGTGTGTGTGTGTGTGTGTGTCGATAAAAACCAAACAATCCAATACTTGTCTGAATCACAATCCAGAAGCAAAGTAAAAACTTTGAAACTGACAAGTTAGATTAAACATAAACTTCCACTAGGGAAGTGAGGCTTGGTGCCCCAGAAGGGTATGCACCTCCTGGTGCACTGTATAAATTGCTTAGAGGGTTATGCAAAAAAAAAAAAACAAACTTAAAAGCAGATTTCGTATTGATCTAGGTTCACAGTTCTTGTAGATAAAATTCACCATTGAATTGGTTACGGGTTTTTATGCAACTTGTGTCATTTTTGTTTGGAAATAAACCTAAAAAAACCATACTTTAACAAAATCTAACCTTTTGTTTATTTCACTTTTTGTTTTGTGCGTCTTCTAGTTTATCAATCATTTTTGTACAAATTTGGACGAGTGTACTGTGTTGCAAACATTAAGACTGTGTTACAGTATATAGTAATAAAATATTGATATTTCATTCAAAAAAATATTTATTTAAGTAGAAGTTGGAACAAAACTTACGCGACACAAGTACATCCCCCTAACTTGACTACTCCTTTTCTGTCAACACGTATCCAGGTGGTATATGGCTGATCATCTTCTCTAGTATCGCTGTTTGGAATGGGATATAGCCTAACGTTGTCAACATGGTTCTGTTGGTACAATTTATTGGACTTGTCTTCCTTGTAACGCTGCAGATGTTCTGTGTCCCACTGACAAGCAGTTACAAGGTAGACAATATCTCCCTTTCTATATTAGGGACATTTGCCAGGTCTTTTAACCAATCGCTGAAAGCGATGGTAGATACATCTGGCAATGTCAAGTCAGAACCAGCTGTCCCTACAATCGTCCTGCAATTATAGTCATCCCCTTCCCCCGGTTGTAGATTCAGTTCTTCTGTTGCCTTACACAACCTCACAAGCGCTGCTTTGCTATAGTTAGTAGTAGAAATCCCCCGTTCTCTAAAAAATTGTTTTAAATCTATTTCACACTGGTAAATAAATTTGTTGTAATACAGGCGTGAATCGAAGATGTATGGAGTTCATAACAGGCATTTTAGGCAACTGACTATATTTGGAAATTTGTAAATGTTTTCTCTATATACAGAAACTATTACAATGATATCAATATATAACAGAAATATCAGTTAAATTTAAATGTGCAAGATGTGCACATTCAAAAAATTCATTCCTCATCAGTGATATTAAGACCGAAAAGTTTGATAGATAAAAAACATAAGCCAAACAGTTAAAAATAAATCAAAAGTTCCAAAATTATATAAATCCAATTCAAAGGAATGCTTTGCATGAGGTAACAAACCTTAGTTTTAATTTAATTTCAAATTTTAGACGGCTGAAAATATTGCTATAGGTTATTATTCTTTTTGGTATTTTTATTTCTATAACACACGAAAGGTTACATCTGAAACTATACGACAAACTTGATCACTTTAATTTTTCTATTGTCAACTTTTCGCTGCAGCAATATCCCTGCTTCTCCTGCGTATGGTGTATATGTTTCACTGTTAATACGCTATGGTAGAGCTTGTACCCACTATGAGGACTTTTTAAAACGAAGCAAAATGCTTACAATTAAATTGTTGACCCAAGAATATCGCAAGCCTAGGCAAATCAAGGCCCTTAAAAAGTTTTATGGACGCCATCACAATATTGTTGATAAGTATGTAGTCATTGTTTTTAAACTTATACCGGATATATTTGACCTACAATAGTTCCTTGTTCCTTTCCTTCTCAATGTTAACTTGCATGTGACGGGTGTAGCAAGCTAAACAAGAGGTGGTTACTCTTCCGGAGCACCCGGCCTCACTTCATTGATAGAAGTTCACGTGTATAACTAAATTTGTCAGCTTTTAAAGTTTTTACTTTATTTTTTGACATTGTGATTTGGACAAGGACTGGTATGTTTGTGTTTTATTTAGATTCGAACTTTGATGTATAGAAGCACTATGGCACTCCATTTTAGTTTAGACCACTTGACCATCAAGCTACCTTTGCCAGTCAGACAAACATGCTGAGGATAATTTAGCTTGTAATTGAAATCAAATCTAATATTATTCAAATTGTCTTTTAAGCAGTACAGAGTTATTTTATATTTTATTCTAAAACTTTGAATTAATTAGTGAGACAGAATAAAAACATTCATAAAAAGAAGTATAATGCACTTTAAACAAAACGATAACATTTCAAATGTTATCGTTTGCAAAAAACTGTAAAATTTCAGAGAAATAAAAATTTCATCAACTGACATGATACAAAATCAATGGCTCAAAATAAAACCATAGAAAGATGTCGCTAAATAAATATATTGATACTAAGATCACACTCCCAATAAAAATGCATAACTGAAAATACGAATAACATTATCAACGTTAATTCATTTATATCAGTTGAATAAAACTGGCGAGTAATGCATGAGTCTAAAAGTCTTACCATATAGTGTATCCTAGAAAGCAAAGATAATACAAAATTAAAGTAGCAAGCATAAAGATGCAAAAATATACTGCTAACCAAATTTATGTACGGACATGGACAATGTCATCAAAATAAACCTTTGTGTCAATGACTTGAATCTTTTCGAAAACAATTTTGTCAATTTAGATTTTATAACTTTAATTTTAAAGGAAACAAGCACCATGTTATACAATGCAATAGAGTTTTTTTTTTTTTTTTTTTTTTTTTTTTTTTTTTTTTTTTTTTTTTTTTTTTTTTGGAAAGAGGACCTAGGAATTGTTATGGAAAAATTAATTTGTATGGCTTTGTGAGTTTTCAAAGCTATCAAATAAAATCATAAAGCTCTATATGCATTATGAAATATTTCCAAATGTTTAGTTAACTATTCACGGTATGTATATACTGAAAACAATCGCCCGCAGTAACAATTTTAATGTTAAAAATTATTCGTTTTTCGGATGTTGTGTAGTTCTTTAGCTTAATTTGCATTTACGATCCTGTTACTTTTGAATGACATCCTCTTTTCAAAATTAGTTTGATAAATGTCTGATTTAGATCTAATGTTATAAACATTTGATATATTGTTAATTACTTCTTCAAATGGAAAACACAATATTTGATTGTATGGTTTGGGCTAGAATTGATAAGATGAGGTTTAATAAGGTACAAACAAAGTTAAAATCCGTTAAAAGGAAAACAAGAAGGGTTTAATTTCTGTTTTACCCAGCCGTTCTTATAAGAACTTATTTAAACAAAGTAAACATGTAACATAATGAGATTATAACGTTGAACTAGAAAAAAGAACTTGTAGAACTCTACAACAAAGCAAACGTTTTATTAAAAAACAAAATAAAATAATATTCAGATAATTAGGTTAAAAGACTGACTATAAACAATTTAATTTCAAACAGGAACAGATGTAATTACAGTAAACATACAATTTATTGCTACCAGCAGGTTATGCCAGATTATAGTTTTATAAGAGATAAATCGATTGACGTGAACAAATTTATATGTTTCTGTTTTATCTTAATAAAGTTTTAGATTTAAAATCTTATTTTAAAACGTCTTTTCCAAAGGCATAAAGAAAAGGCTTTATTAAAAACAAGAGATGTGTTTGTCATTTTCTCAGTTGTCAGAACTCTGGATGATTACGCAGATACACCTATGTGAAAATCGTTTGAGACAGTTCATTGCAAATAATCTTGCATATTATGTTTTAGATTTTGAAAATTCCATGTTAATTTTGACTCCGTTTGCTTTAACTTTTCTGTATTTTCAACATTTGCAAGACTAAATTTCATTGGTACCTGAGATTAACCTTACATTCTCAATATTAGGATGTGTTTTACGGGAAATATTTCAAAGAAAATATTTAAAAAATATTAATTGACGCCAAGACTTGACCAAAGACCTAAACACTTATAATGGTTACGCGTCATCGCTGTCCTAAAAGATATGACTGTATTCTGTATTTGTTTTTATACACTCTTGTGTACGATTTTTGTTATTACATACATGTACTTTAAAAATTACGTCCACTTTTAGATATTATAATCAAATGTTAAAATGAATGAGACACAATTAAAAAGCAAATAAACAAATAAGAATTTGAATTATAAAATCGGAAATTAAGCTGTCTGTTATACATCAAAGAATACTTAATCAAAGCATACAGTTTAAAGAAATTGTTTAATTGCTTTAAAGTCCTCATAAGTCGCTCACGACTTGTAAAAAGTGCGATGAAAAGAAATAATTATTCTTAGAAAGCACATGAAAGAATTTGAACAGAAATATAGGATATGCTTATCTAGGTCATATCCACATGATTTTAAGAAACACAATTAACGTACTTGATTTGCATTTAAATTTTGTACACTTTTGACAGACAACTTAAAATGTGCTTAGCAAGTATCTCCTTTACGTAATGCATGTATTATTCAATATGGTCTAATGGCTCAAGTACTATTATATCAATGTTTCCAAATTATACTTATTTCTTTAGAAATGCTTAATGAAAATTTATTATAAATCATTGTAACAGTTTTAAAATGTATTATTTTTTTAAAAAAGGAGCGACTTTTTTACTATAATATAACATACAGTGCTAAAACACATATTAGCATCTTTAGTGAAAAAGTCATCCTAACGGATCAATTAATAAATCTTTATGGTCTATATTTTGCTTTGTTGATAATGTTGGCAGTCTTAGATATAGGACGGTCATATGGGACCTCAATAAAGATTTGCATTATTTAAGAATTTTAAAACTCATTCAGTTGTATTGAGACTAGTATTTGTAGCATTTAAAAAAATAATAATTATCTACATAAAGTGTTTGGGAGCATGTTTTCTATCTACTTGATTTTAATGAAACTTTGTACTTTAAAGGTATAGTTTAGGTTCGAAGTTTAAGCTGTAGAAAACGAATGATTAACAAACGAGTCAACTCTTTATTAAGAACTGCTAAAACAACTTTCAAGATGTGGAAAAGGGCAAACACCGGAAGCAGTTCTTTACGATAAGCAGTCGGTAGTATATCTGCTAATAAAGTTAGACAATTGGTGAAGAATCAAGGCTCTCTATTAAACGGCCTTACTTAAAGCTGTAGAAAACGAATGATATAAATCTCAACTCTTTTGAAAAGTGCTAAAACAATTTTTAAGATCCGAAAATAGACAAACACCAGAAGCATTTTTACAGTAAGCAGTCGGTAGTATATCTGCAATAAATGTTGAGGCAATTGGTGATGAATCAAGGCTTTTTATTACAATTTGAAGGAAAAGTTGCATACTACATTTTGTATATGAACAACAGTTTAAATCTCTGGTTCATTTTATATTTCTAGAACAAAGGGTAATGGAATAATGATCCTTAAACAAAATGTTTAATAAATCGTTTATCGAAAATACTTCGTAAAATGTAAAAAAAAAATATAAGACAACGGAGTACTTTCCGAATTTAGACAATGTTATTAATCATTTTGAGAAGATAACAACTCTCCAAGAATAAAGCGAACATGATATAAGAAAGCGAAAATAAACCTTTTTTCTTGATGAAGTCTACCACAAACAATAACACACGTTTATAATTCATTATAGATAAATGTTGAGATATTGTAAATGTATATTTTAGTTTGTTTAAAAACTATTACAAAGATAGTTTTTTCTGATTCTAAAAAATTGACAAAGAATTATAGAATTGAAGGACTTTTTCGTGTATTAATATTGTAAGTCTAAAAACCGTAAGTAAACAAATATCCTTAATAAAGATCCTTTCATCTTTCTTGAGTTGATAAGGGCGAGTAATAAAAACAACAGCAAAAATATTCTTGCCAAAGCCATTACTAAGTGTATTTATCTAAAAAAAATAGCTCATTCTGATTTTTATGGATTAAACGCTGGCGTTTGTTAGAGTTTGGCATTATTCTATGTTGAGTATTTTGTTTAATATTAAAGTACCTTGTACACAATTGTCCTAGTATGAAAATTCTTCATATAAGGTTAAATGAAAAGGTATAATATCTGAACCGTTCTCCCCGAAAGATGAATATAAATCAAGTACTGGCTTTAACAGTATTTCCGTATTTTTCAGTGAAGTTGTTGTTGCTTCATCTGCTAAAACTTGTAGAAATTGGTTAACTTTCTGCATTTAGCTTTATAATCGCAGTTTTAAATATAAATCTAATTTCAAAACAAAACATAAATCTCTTTGTTTGCGTAATTGCAAATTCGGTAATCGGAAAAATATGCGCAAAATTTAAATCGTTATACTTCTACATTTTAATACGTTACAGAAACTATCAGCTGTTCATCTTATTTCAAATTACAATGCTAGATATGTTTAAATCTTCTGTTTTAAGTTTAAAACTGTTTGATTATAAAGTTGAAAACGTATTAATATTTAACAAATTAAATATATCAAATTAAACAAAGTTTGTAATCGATATTGAAAAAGCAATTCCTTGTGAATTTTCAAAATATATTTCTATTTGATTTCAGATAAATCCAGATAGATAGAAGCAGATATATTGTTCGTTCATTTACTTTAAGATTCAGAGGAATGACCCTTATAAAACTATACATGTCATTGATAATATGACTGCACATTGCATTTGAAATACTATTTATTGATGATGTTACCAATCTTTGTGATTTACATTTCTTAGACGTCAAATTTACTAAAGTTCTGTGATTTTCTCAGGGCATTCCGGTTTCCTCAACAGTTATGGAATTGACCGCATTGATTTAAAAAAGGATTTTTATTTGGGCAAAAAGTACAATTTTTTAACTCAACGTCAAAAACAACACTTTTGTGCAAAAAAGTACATATTTCAAAACAACCCCATTATATATATATATATATATATATATATATATATATATATATATATATATATATATATATATATAATTTTGAAACTTTGGATTTATTGAATTCTCCACTTTTTGACTAATGTTAATGTATCTATAATTTATTCGGCCCCTAATGTTACTGATGGGAACAGACTTCGAAATGTGCACATTCGGCATATAACTAACACGTTTTGTTGATAGAGTTTTTTTTAAAAAAATGCAAATGTTATGAAACATTTTTAATATACAAATGTCCAATTTATTGCACAAGAAACTATTATATGTGCGTTACTCGTTAGGAAATACAAATCACATAATCTCGTCTTAAATTAAAAATGAATTTTAGTTGTATCTAGATTAAATTCCTATACCAAATCTCATTTAAATTTTAGAAGTATGTTATTGTTGGTGGAAGTCTGTAGACTTTGAAAACTAAAGCGTTAGTGTTGATCTTTTTCGCTTAGCTCTTGAGTGCAATGCTCTTTTAGAAAATTGTAATATCCCTCATAATACAGTTTCGTGACATAATTATCTGGTCTTATAATGGTCAATTCTATAAACTTCACATTCAATCTAAATGATTAATTACATTCTTTACAATTCACAGAGTATCTTGGTTAACGATTTTTCATTTACATTTTTTGTTAAAAATCATTATTCCATTACCCTTTGTTTTTGGAATGGAAGATAAAAACCAGTCATCCATATCATAAAAAACAAGATCATTTGGATTTGTATGTCGCTTATTAGGAACTTAACAGTTTTTAAACTGTTTTAGTTATTACTTTAATCGGCTTCACAGTAATAGTATTCTATTGATTTACACAACTAGAAATGAAAATTTTAAAAGAAATTAGATTGGCTGGTTGAGTTGTAATGCTGTTTAACGTCACAAAATTCTGACTTTTGGGAGCGAGCCGATGCTCTTTTCTTAATGTTGAGCGCAAGTCGAGAAAGATTAAATAATTATTACATTATTAAGGAGTAGATATAACTCTACGAGTGTTAAAATACCCGAGACTAGTATAAAATGGGAAAAAGTTTAGAAATATAAACTACAAAAAGGTTAAGTCATTTCAGTTAAAATAGCATTGTTAGAGGCTCAGGAAAAAAATTCTTTCTTTTTAGTTTTAGATGTTTTTAACTCAAAACGTTCATGTCTTTTAATATTCTAAAATCTTTTTACATGAAAATTTATCAAACGTTTACAACAGAATAACGATTTTGAAATTGAGAAAAAAATGAAGAAATTAATAAATTGTAAAATAAGGAACATATCAATGCAGAACGATTTTAGCCATATTTGAATATTAAAAACATATACATTTTTAATCCTATTTTAATTTCTTACTTAAAACGATGGTCCTTTTTATGATATATTTGTTCTTTTTTGACAGTACTGTTCCGTTTTCCACAATTTTCTTTCAAACAATGATTATAACTGATAAACTTCTAAACTTTTAATAAATCAGTAGTCGGGTGAAGTTTGTGTGGTGTCTTTCGGTTCAATACATGATTACCATATTACCTAGATTTTGTTGGAGATTCGTAAACTGTTAGTGATATTACATTGTGTTGATTCCTATTGTTTTCGAAAAAGAAGACAAGATGCATTTGCCATCACGAATGAAGCTTGGTACGTATTTGAATTACAGATTTAAATCACTTCAAGAAAATGCGACAAATAACATGTTTGTATGGTTTTTCCAGCTATGATTGTGTTAACCCGTGTGGTGTTAGATTAACAACGCCAACTTATTTTTGTTGGGACATTTGGGTTTTAACTTGAATTTTGTATTTGCAGATGACGGTCAAATTTCTAGACTGGCGTCAGATGAGCTTAGATAATTCTTATCTTATTCCGGTGACTTTTTGCGATGATATTTTTGTCTCACTTTTAGGAATTAGGATCTGTCTTGTTTTCACAGTATAATTGGTGAAAGGTATCTTGAAAGAAAACAATAATATAGAAAGTATTTGATTTTTTCATGTGAATCCTATTTTGTGTTATTTTTGTTGCTTAAAGCCCGACACTATATTGATTTGTAGAAAATATCTTACTTGAAACCTGAATCACAACGGATGTAAAACTCTCAATTTAATAAGGTTTTAAAGATGATCTAAACCAACATTTTTGCAATACGTTTGAGGTAAACATTTTATATTACAGAAATAAACTTTTATTCTCCTGGAGAAATGTCATGTCTTCTTGACATTTTTCTATGTATTTAATACCAAATGAAAGCTCTTTTATAAAATCAGTATATAGATGTTTTTATAAGTATAATATAACATAAAAAAGGTAAGAAGTTTTTTTTTTTTTTTTACAATAAGCACATAATCAGTACATCGTCACTGACTGAGGAATGATTTCCGAAATGTGCACATCTGGCACATCAAAATTTAACTGGTATTTGTGTTTTATATGTACAACAGTAACATCTTTTACTCTGCTTCTAATAATATTTTTCAAAACATTTAAAGCTGTATTAAATTTTTAATTTTCTGATTTTTTTTTCTTTTTTCTTTTGATTTTCTAAAAATATATATTTTTTAAAAATAGATAACCTCTAACCACGATCCGTGAGATTCATTTTCTAAAATGTCATTTCTTTTAGCTGTAAATAAACGGAATCCTCTGACCGGTTGGTCAATGTTAACGATGGTAATTAGTAGCATGGAGCATGCGCACGGATGAACGGAAAAACCCATGAATCGAAGGTGAAACATGAAAAACTGCATTAATTGTCCTTAATTAATATCCAGATGTATTTGAAATGGTGTTATGTATCCCTTACTAAGTCACAAATGACAAATTCAACGAAGTTCTGTGTTTAATTTATCGTATTTCACCGTTTTAAAAGTTGTGTTTAGATCCTAAATGCTGCATCTCGCTGGGTAATTAGTGTAATTTCTGTATTTATTCGAGCTTTTATCGTTGAACCAAATGTAACAGTGTTCATTAGGAACATCATTAATTAGGATAGTACCGTTTTAATTTTTCTTTGAAAAACTTAATGCAGCTTTAAATCGAATATAACAAAAATTATGTTGTAAAGAAATACTTAATATACTAATACTAAAACATAAATGCAAAATATTAATATATTTTCCTGTATCTTTATGGACGACACAAAAATATTAAAGATGTTTCTTATTGTTGATTAAACAAAGTAAATGTTTGATTTATGGGTCACAGGATCAAACAAGTAAAATATTTGGAGCCAAAATACTTAACTGCACAATTTGTATAATAGTTTTATTATGTTTTGAGTTAAAGGCTCCGTTTTTTAATTTTCTTTGAGTGTTCTTTGATTCGTATCCTGTGTTCAAGTGTACGCTTTATTTGAATATTTCCGCTTTTAATGCAATGATATGATATAAAATGAAATAATTCCTGTATTCACGTTTTTCTCTGCATATTTATCAAACCTACTTGATCAGCAAACCACGTTAATTATTAAGTTGTCATTTATGCAACAAGTTTGTTTACTACTTAACAAGTAACGTCACAGTACTATCCTTAGTTATATTTTAAATTGCTAGAATAGCACCTTTTGTCAGTTTACTATTAACTAAATTATATTGACAAAATGTGTTTATTTCGAAAATGAAGTCATTACCAGATTATCGTTTTATGCCACAGAATGCCACAAAATGTAAAAACCATATATATTTTAACGAAATTGACAAAAGAAAAAAATGTAACGTATTAAAAATTATTTATAGAAAATTTCATTACTGCAACTTCATGGCTTTATCTTATGAGAAAGATTAATAACCATGTCTTTTTTTCCTGTATATGTAAGCCTCACCTGTAGTCCAGGACATTTAACTTAGATAATATGATACATATATCAAATCTACAACAAACATATCGATCAGTGCCAAAAACAATCTTAAAGTAAAACTTATAAACACTAGTTTATTTAGGTAAACAGGTAAAAACAACCAGGGAACTATGGCAGATTGTGCTGGAAGTGTAAGCATGTCCTGTCAAGCCAGCTACACCCGCCAGGTGTGGAAAAAATTGAGAATAAAAGGAACATTAAACCTCAAAGATTCGTTTAAGATGTTCTCATAGTAGGAAAAACTCTAATATACCTTTGCTTAGTTTTTTTTAAACATATACACCTAAAGTAGGAGAGCATGAATATTGGTGCTTAGAAACAAAAAGTGTAATTTAAAATTGAAGTCGTCAGGATTGTTACAAGACTTCAAATATGGCAATTTGTAGGCGTCAAAACTTAGAAAAAGGTATAAATCCAAATGTAGAGCAGAACCTGAAGATTCAATCTAATCTTCTATTTCATTTCCACTAAGTTAGATTACATTCACATAATCTCCAAATTTTGGATTATAAGGAGAAAAAACGTCTTCAAATTTAACAAGGTTTTGCATGTTCAATAACTCAGTAGGCAGTTATTTGCGCTGTGCGAAATTGTTCTTTTGAGCGAAATTTTCAGCTGTTCCTAATTTTTGTTTCCTCATGCAAAGCATTCCTTATTTGGATTTGGATTCATATAGTTTTGGAACTTTAGATTCATTAATTTTCAACTATTTGGCTTTTTATGTATTAAACTTTTCGGCCCCTAGTGTCATTGATGAAGAATGATTTTCAGAAATGTTCACATATGCACATCGAAATTTAACAGGTATTTATTTAAATATTAATTATTACATCGTTGAATTTGTCGATATTTTTGATTTATAAAATAAATTCTGTTAAATCGTTTCTGAGAAACGGCACGAATATTTATGAGATTTTCTTTTCAATCGAAATATTTCTCGAAACAATATATTTTATGTGATTGGAACAAACAAAACATTAAACAAGAAACACATCTTTGTATAAGACAAGTAAACATTTTTTCCATTTATTGTTTGGTGTATTTCATTATAATGATAGTATATTGACTAGATAAATATAAAAGGAAATTAACTTTTGCCATGACATTTCACGTGTACTCAATCTTACATGAATTCAATGACAAATGTCGAATACTCTGTTGATCATCAGAACTTACTCAGGTTAATTTACTAAGACAAATTGAATATATCTAAATTCGTTTCTATCAATGGATTGATACAGTAGTTGATTCTTTCAATACGATTGAAATATATTGGTATAATTATTTGCTAAGGTTCTTTCTAAATGCATTGTATCACTTTTTAAAATGGTTTGTCACTGATGAGGAATGATGTTCCGAAATGTGCAAATCTGGCACATCAAAATTTAGTAGGTATTTGATATATATTTGAGCATAAGACCACTCTGTAATCTTTAAATGTTTTCGCTCTCGGTCACTTGATCTAATTCTGATTTTTTTATCAATTGCTTTTAATATCAGAATAAAAGAAGAAGAAATAGACCAATAATGAAAGCTAATACATATAGCTTATCGTCTCCCGTCTTACTATAGAGGTTCATCACAGAAAATTATTTCTTTAAATTATTGTGCACCTTTTAAAAACGTGATTTTTTTGGGACTTACCACTATTTTTAATACAAAAAATAAATAAATTATATCTTCCTATGATGACACAAAATATATGCATTTAAACGTTTACCACATCTCGCTACTCAAATTATTGTACATAGTATTTATGCGTTAATCAAACAAAATTTTAAGTGCAACAGTGTTGGCTTTTGGATTGTAAAACTAGACTTAAAAATCTTATTCAAAATCCCATTAAACTCTATAAATGTTAAGAAGGGAAAGTCACGTTGTTGTTTTAATTGATGGAACACTTTTTCTTCCCTAAAGAACAATTTCTTGAAAGTGCTGTTTTTCTACCAAGGGGTTTGTGTAAAAGTTACTTAAGTTAATTTATCGAAAAGGATTGATATTTAAATCAAATTTTACAGACGTCCTCTTTTAAGAGCGTTCTTTAATCTAATTTAAAATTGAAGAAGGTTTTGAATAATGAATAGAAAAGATAGTGTTAATCGGTTTAAACTCAAATGTAAAAAAGATTAATTAAAGAGAAAATGTATCGTAAAAAAGGTCAATTTCCTCCGTTATTTTACTCACGTTTTGTAGAAATGCGTTAATCAAATACAAGATATTTAGATTTATGAATTTTCAGCTGACAGTAATTATAATAGATGTTTAAATACATTTTTTGTAATTAATAATTTGTATATAAAAATCGACTATTTAACTGTTGATGTTTAAAAAATGTGTGTTGCTGATTTAACGTTACAATAATTCTGTCTACTTTAAAAATGAGAGACATATGTAGAAGTAGAACAAAATCAAAATCTAAACATTTGACAGTTTTAATAAAATCTTTTAGCTGATTGTGAACACGTTTTACAGTGGTAAGTATGTTCAAAATTTACATGAAACAATACAAGGTCAAGGCAATAAAACAGTCAAGAGTGATAAAAATAATATTCATATGTACTATTCAGCAAAATTTTCAGCCGTCATAAATTTTGAAATTTGATAAAAACTAAGGTTTGTTTACTCGTGCAAAGCATTTCTTGGCTGGATTTTGGTTTATATAATTTTGGAACTTTAGATTAATTAATTTTTAAATGTTTGGCTTATGTTTTTATCTATAAAACTTTTCGGTCTTAGGGTCAGTCATGAGGAATAAATTTCGGAAATGTGCACATATGGCACATTACTTTTAGATTAAGTTTTTTAGTTTAACTGGTATTTGTGTTATATATTTACTACTTCTGAGCGGGTGCCGCTGCTGGTGGAGTAAAACTCCCCAAGGGTATCCATAACTCAGTAGGCAGTACTTTGTGCTGTTAGAAAATGTACAATTTAGCAAAATGTTCAGTTATCTTAAATTTTGAAATTTAATTCAAAACTAAGATTTGCTCCCTCTTGCAAAGCATTCCTTAGCTGGATTTGGATTTATATAATATTGGAACTTAAGATTCATTAATTTTTAACTGTTTCGCTTATGTTTTTTATCTATCAAACTTTTCGGTCTTCGTGTCACTTATGAGGAATGAATTTACGAAATGTGCACATCTGGCAAAACTGGTATTTGTGTTATATATTTGAAATAAAGCTTTAGGTCAAATATTTAAGGTTCAAGATCATAGCTGAAAGAGGACTGAAATCGTGAATTATCTGGAAAAATTTAAACTTTTATAAGCATTGATATAAAATTTTGTAAGTATTGATATGTCGATCATTTTGATATATGGTTTAAGATCATAGATTCAAAGATCAAGGTCATGGATGCATAGGAATAGTGAAATAGGGGATTGTCTGGAAACTGTATACAAGAAAATTGTTGGAATCGATACTATAATCATTTTGAAAAGTGATGATAGATTATAAGTTAAAAAATCATGGTAACAACGGCAACAGTGAAAAATCTTGAAAACTATCATTTTTTGTAAAGCCATGTAAAATAAAAATATTGTTAATATTGACTTTTATTAATCTTGATATATCGATCTGCTACAAAGGCTCAAAGTTAAAGGTCATACCTGAATAAAATACTAAAGTGGTTTATCTAATGAACATTATCCATAGTACTTTAACTGCTACATGCATGGATAAACTGTGACTAGACCTAAAATATTCCTAATTAAGTATTGTGGCAGTGGGTTTCAAACTAAGGTTTAGTTTTTGTGTAAATTAATGCAAAATGTTTATTGTATATGCAAAAGATTTGGGTCAAATTTTCAGGTTTGTGTAAAGGCTCATGGACCCCTGGTTCATTTTTAAATTATCAATCAAGGAATAATATATCATATTATCACAAACCTGAAAATAATTTGCTGAAATTATTTTAAAAATACATAAAATTTCAACATCGTATGTTTTTTTTCCATTTATCAGTATATAACGCAACGATTGTTTTTACATCTAATGATGAACTTGTTTTCAAATTGTAAAATTGTCAACAATTCTGTTAGGAAGTTATCAAAATCAGATATGCGCGATAACAATTTTCGAAGGCAGGCTTAGCTAAATATTAAAGACAGTTATTAATGTTTATCTTAGTAGCTTTTTGTTTGCGCGCTAAGTGAAAAACACTGAAGGGTCTTGATGACGAGCTACGTTAAAACTCTACGGGAATTCGCTCGTGCTAATTATTACTTCCTTTTGAGTGTTTCTTATTGACGTGTATTTTATCTATGACATTTTGGTGTGATTTCTGTAATATACATTTGTTGTAATATAATAATTTATCTATCGTATGGTAAACTAATATAGCGTGAAAATTTATATTAAATTTCTTAGATCTTCATCATCTGACATTTCAATGTTTTGTATTCTAAAAGAGTCATTGCCATCCGTGCCAATTTATTTGAAATGCCTTTCAGACATGCTAACATTCTACCTTAACAAACATCGGCGAGCGTATTTATTTAAATATTTTTCTTATAAAAAGATAATGATAATATTAATAATGAAAATAATACAGATATTTCTTTAAAAACGTGCCAAAAATTATATATTTTGTTATTAGTTCTTTTGTAAATTGATATTTTTAAGTCAAATATTTTGTAGGATAGGTTGG
Organism: Tegillarca granosa; assembly: GCA_029721355.1. Classification (NCBI taxonomy): domain Eukaryota; kingdom Metazoa; phylum Mollusca; class Bivalvia; order Arcoida; family Arcidae; genus Tegillarca; species Tegillarca granosa. Next base: position 8,033,494 of record CM056596.1, on the reverse strand, counting down.
AGTATATCACTATACCAAATATCACTATTTCCTTGTACTGTGACGTTAGGGTATTTAATTTTGTCTCTATTTTTGTTTTTGATTGCATTTTCTGTTGACAAGTGAACGATTTCAGCGAAAATTGCTTTCATGTAATTTAAATCCATTTAAATATCGGTATATGATTATACATGTACTGGAATATAGTACCAGAAGGAATAAAACATCAGTCAAAGCCATGAAAAACATTATATTTTTATTTTCCATATCTTTTTTATCCATATGCAATTGCAACCTAATGAATCAACTTTCTGAGTTGCTCATGATATCTCGGGCAAGAAAAGTATAATTGCTTCATTTTTTAAATAACTATGGCCTTTGAAAGTATAAATGCATGAAAATAGCACGATTTAAACGATTTTTAAAAGCCCTTCTTCAATGGTGAAAATTGACTTGAGAGAGAGAGAGAAAGATCCTTCTGTTTTTCTTTTCTTTCATTTTTTCTTTTAGTTTTGTTGTGTGTTCAGCTGATTTATATTATTATTTTAATATACCTTTCTTTATAACAAATATATAATACTCTCCAGTTTATCACGATAAATCGTTTCAAAGACATAAGAGACAGAAAATGATCAGAACAACAGACAATACAAAACAAGAACGTAGGAATCCTAAATATTTGTTTGTAAAACACAGGTGTCAGATTTGATCATGGAAATGAAAAAAAATTATGGACATCATTACTGTTTGATATAGAAGTTGTGATTGATACCTTCGAACATAAATCAGAGGTTTAATAATCACAGTGATGCTATTATTTTGTCACAATATCTTCTCTTGTAATTATCTTTTGATTGATGGGTTCTTGATTTGTTAAAACAATTTGTTCGTTATACATTATAGATAATTGTATGTAGAATTCACATAACTACTTGATACACAAATGTCCAAAGAGTTGCAATTTATTAAAGTTTTAGCGTAATTGTAGGTATGTAAGCTAACAAGTGCTTTAACATTAGGATTTAGAAGCAGTCAAACAATCTCGAAATAAAATGAGTTTTTATTGAAACAGAATTCTTCGTGCAATGTATTTAAAGTTAGAAAAATTAAATAGTACAATCAATTTTTAAATTAACTTACGATTTAAAAAAAAGGAGTTCAATAATATTTTTCAATTCGTTCAAACAATATTTTAATTGTACTTACGGTTTAAAAATCGTCCAACAATTTTCTAGATCGTTTAAACGATTTTTAAAACGTACAAACTAAGTTTAAATTGGTCCAATGATTTTTAAAAATCGTACAAACGATTTTCATTTAAAACATTGTCGGAACAATTTAGAAAACGTCCGTACGATTTTTGAAATCATTAGTGCAATTTTATAAACGTTTGTTCGTTTTAAAATATCGTGTGAACGATTTAGAAAATAATACAATTTTAAAAAATCATCTGTATGATTTAATGTTTTACTCTAAAAATGGCACTAACTGACTCTCATAATTATACGCCTTATAGGCATACTATTTAATCAATATTAATGGTTCAAGGTTTTAATTTGCAACTAGATATCAAAGATAAAAATCCTGTTTTTTCAGACATATATTCGACAAATGACACTCATGAGAATATTATTTAAAATACCAGTTTTCTTTGTAATCATAAAAAGTAAGATGAAGTGCGTTAACATAGTTGAACTAAGTGAAAAACGATGTAATTAGTATTGATATATAGCAAAGGATAATATCCTATTGAACTTCAATCTGAACTTTCCTCTGGTACAATAAACGACAACAAAAAAGTGAAATAAAAACAGACCAATCGTAACGTTTTAATAAATTTAGGTTGATCCTGATAACTTCCCTTTTGTATTTAATTTAGATATTTTTATCTTCAAAAGCTTACTAAAACAGCTATAAACATAGTTTATAAAAATAATGTTTTTTACTTTTTTTTCTTCCATTAAAGTGTTTGCTTTTGTAATCTTATGTAATTAAGGTATTCGCTATCTTGTTATCATCTCAGTCAAATAACCCAAAAACTATTATTTACACATTAATTGAAAGTTGTAGTTTAACAGTGTAATTGTATTGTAGTTAGTGCAACAAGGCACACCTTACAATAGCACGTGCTGTACATAAAAACAAATAATAAGACAAACTAAATGTCACCTACACTGTATAAAACATCTAACTCGAGAAGAAATTAAAAAGGCAATATCCCGATGGACAATTATCCCCAGTACAAATTGCTACAATCACGAGATTTTGACATGTACTGATACTAATAATTAATGTCCATAACTGTAATCTGAAATTTTTTTTTTTTGTTTTTTTTTTGTTTTTTTTGTTTTGTTTTTAAAAATTATACCCACACTAGCTCATCTTTGCCAAACGTTTAATAAAATTCAACTTTTTATTATATATAATTGATTCCAGATTCTTCATGTGTTGCTTCATTATTGGACTTATACCTCAATTATGACACTCACGAAAGGTTACATCTAAAGCTATACGACAAACGTGATGACTTCAATTTTTCTATTGTCAACTTTCCGTTTCTTGCAGTAATATCCCTGCTTCTCCTGCGTATAGTGTATATGTTTTACAGTTAATACGTTATGGTAGAGCTTGTACCCACTATGGAGACTTTCTACAACGAAGCAAACTGCTTATAATTAAATTGTTGACGCAAGATTATTGCAAGCCTAGGCTAATCAAGGCAATTAAAAAGTTTCATGGCCGTCATCACATTATTATTGATTAGTATGTAGTCACTGTATCCAAACTTATACTGGGTATATTTGACTTACAATAGTTCTTTGTTCCTTTCATTTTTAAAATTGATTTGCACGTGACGAGTGTAGCTAACTATACAGGAGGTGCTTACCCTTCCGGAGCACCCGGCCTCACTTCCTTGACGGAAGTTGACGTGTACAACTAATTTTGCCAGCTTTCATAGTTTTTACTTTGTTTTATTTATTTATTTATTTATTTATTTATTTATTTTTTTTTGGATTGTGGTTTGGTCAAGGACTGGTATGTTTGTTTTATTACATTATAGAAAATCATCAAAATATTGTAAAGAACTTAAATGAACATAATTTAAAATTACAAATCGTATAATTATGATTCTTTATTTTAATGATAAACATGTTCACGAGTCAAAATCATATCTAATTTCAAAAGGTAAAAATTATAATAAAAATATTATGGTATGGTTATGCACTTAGATAAGACTTTTATTAAAATAGTGTCAAACGTTCGTTATGTTTAATTTCATATTATTGAAAACGTAAGCTATTCAGGGTAATACTGTTTTTAACGTAAGTTTAACTATTAAGTGTGTGTGTGTGTGTGTGTGTGTGTGTGTGTGTGTGTGAATTAATGAAGTAAAATTATAGATATTACATCGTTTGAAATATTAGCATGCAGGATGCAGTAAAAGCCTCTATGGGACTTGTTATGAAATCGTAAAGTAGGGGTCAATCACAAACAAGAAAAAAACAAGGTAACGTTTATTTCTTGTTTTAAATTAAATTGAAAAAGATACCATTGTTGTCCGGATCGAGTTGAAGTATATTCAGTAACAAAAAGTCCATTTATGATTTGTAATGATTTTAACCTGCTCGTCATGTTTTATATTATCTTAGCTCCTTTTACAACTTTGATAAGGTTGTCATTGATGTACAGCTCTTGGTCGTTATGCATTTTGTGCTTGTTGCAAAATCAATGCAAGTTTTTCTTTTTGAAAACTTAAAACCGTTTTCCAATGACCATTTTTGTATTTCATTGAGGCAGGGCTGAAGTTGCCTTTCGATAGCATGCTAAGCTGTTGATTTTATTACTTAAAAGAGTAACTAATAAAATACTACCTTGAGGGACCCCCATCTGTTGCTCGAAAACATCAGAGAAGGTGGACCCTAAACGAACTTGGAATTCTCGATTTTCGAGAAAGTTTTTAATAAAAGTAGGAGTATGGCTTCTCAAACCCATATCATGCAGATTTTAAGAATGCCATATTTCCAAGTTTTTTCTAGGTCGAAGAAGTCTGAGACCGCATGTTGTTTATTAATCAAGGCATTTCTAATGAACGATTCAAGACGAACTAAATTATCTAAGGTACTCCTGTTGCGCCTGAAACCGCACTGAATATGACTGAGAAGGCTATTAGACTCAAGATAATAAACGAGTCTATTATCAAACATCCTTTCCATGGTTCCACAAAAAGAGCTGGCTAAGGCAATTTAATTGGATAGATCCGAGTGATCTTTGCAGAGACTGCGAAACTGTTTCGAATCAGCTTTGGTAAAATTCCATCTAGGGATAGTTGCATCATTTACATCAGTTGTATAATTCATTATAGTTGGAATATGGTCGCTTTCACATCGATCGTTATGAACTGTCCACAAGTAATGATTTAAAATACCTGGATCAAGAATTGAAAGATATGTTGATGAGTAAGTACCTGTCGCATCAGATAAAAATGTTTTTGATTCAACATTTAATATACAAAGATCAAAATTTGAAAGCAATGTTTCCATGATTTTTTTTTATTTATTATCAAGTCGAGGACTTCCCAAAGAGGATCATGACCATTAAAATTGCCAACTAAAATAAACGTTTTAGGTAACTGCTCGAGTTTTGCATATCAGCAACCTATAACGAAGAAGATGGAGAATATAAATTGAGCATAAGGTTATGGTTATTTGAAGCGTTAGGCGAACTGCCACTGCTTGAGATTTGTAGTCAAAGTAATTGGGCTATAAATAGTGCCATTGCGTACAAAAATTGCTGCACCTCCGGATGCCCTTTAGGTGTTTGGTGAAAAAGAATGATGCTGTTTATAATGTATAAATTGTATCTCAGTATCAAAATCTTTAACATATGTTTCTTGAAGGGTACAGGGTTAAAATCTTTAGCTAAAAGTGCTACTTCATCTAAATTATTGCTAAACCTCTGCAATTCCACTGAATGATATTTGTATTATTCATTTTTATTTGGTGTTCTTATTGGGAAAATTGGCTGCTAGGCTGAAACGCATTCCATTTCTTCATCTGATGATACATCCCTTGCAAGAACACGAAGTAGATAAACAAAATGTTTCGACTTCCCGGTCGTTAAAATCACCTTTATCAGGAAAGTCATGCTTTCAAGATTTCTTTTTTATATTTTTATTTTTTTCTGATTCAGGTTTGTCCTGATTAGGTGTTATTTTAGTTTCATCTGCAGCAGAATTATTCTCTTCCTGTGTTTTAAGTTTTCCCTTCTTTGTTATTTTATTACTATTAACATTTTTTCTGTTTGAGTTGTTGCAGTTATATGGTAATTTTCTTGTTAGTTTGAGTTATGTTTGTTGTTGTATTTAATAAACATAAATCTGTTTGACAGGCAATACTTTTATGTGTTTTAGAAGCAGAACCCGATCCTACTGCAGCATATGATGTGCTTGGACCTCTCTGCTTCTTTATATTTAAGGTTTAAGCTGCACCATAAGAGATATTTTGTTTAATTTTAAGTTTTAAAACTTCATGTTCTCTTTTCCACAATGAAAAGTCCTTGGAGGACGCAATATGATTTTCACCACAATTTGCACATTTTGGAGTGAGGGAACCAACTATCAGCAGCGTGATCTTTTGAACCACAGCGACAAACAGGTAACTGTATTTTTGCATGTCCATATTTTTGGCATTTATAACATCGCAGTGGATTTGGAATATACTTAGCCACTGCAATGTTATAATACCCAGATTTGATTTTCTTTGGTGGTGAGGACAAATTAAAAGTAAGGATGTAAGTATTAGTTTTAATTAGTTTATCCTCCCTTTTCACCATAAAACGCCAGCAATTTTATTTTCTGACATGTCAATCATAACTCTCTCAAGGTCTCTTATAATGCCATTGTTACTATTAAGAGTTGTGTGCGGCGTTCCTTTAACCGCAACATCCGCAAATTTTGTTTGCTGCTAATAAATTCACTGAGTGTTGCCTGTTCCTGCATTGGATCAGTAGCGACCCTGAACGCAATGTTTTAATGATTTCTACTGAACCAGCAATACCACTGACACACATCTGTACCATAAAAGCATTTATTTTCAATGTTTCGGCTGTGGCTGAATCAACAACTACAAACTTTGTCCATGATATATTAATAACATCTATTTCATCATCACTATCCTCTCTTAATCTTTTTGAACTATTCTGAATTTTTATTTTCCATGGTGGTGTAAGGTTGTTCATCTTCCTTGCTCCCCACCCGCCTATATGGAGGGCAATGCCTTAGTTCCGGGGATCTCCTCCCGGAACAGCACCAGGGACTACAAGGAAGACATACGTCTCAATAAAATCGCAATGCCCAGATTGAGAACATCACAATAGAACGGATTTGACCCATAAGCCAACGCCTTCTACAGACATAAGAAACAAGACCAAGGTAAAGCACTACGAACGTGAGCAGAGCTAAAGGAGAAACCATATCTTGCCTGTAGGGCTTGGTCGTGACCAGCCGATTTGATATACACGGGCCGACGCCAACCGTCCTTGTAGGTGAAGGAAGGGTCCAATTGATGTGTTGGTCCAAAGTAAGCCGCAACTCACATAGTCCTCAATCACCAGAATTCCGTCCTCCATCATTAAGGATCTCATTGCACGGCAAACGGAATGCCCCATTTTTGTCGCCTTTTACGACAAATATGATGTGCTGGGGGATTATTCTAACCCGGGTTCCCCATGGGAATTTACAAGTAAGCATAAAACATTGGGTGACATATTCAATATTGTATGTTGGTTATTCTAACAAAAAACAATAACTTTTATAGCTTTATAAGAATTTCCTACCGTTACAAATACGTTGATAAAATTTTTTGTGTTTAAGAAATTATACACATTTAAATGAAATAGTTGTTTTGTAAGAATTTTTTTCAGGAAACAAGACGATGTGTTACTCGGTTTGCTTTCAGACATTGAAAGTTAAAGCTCGATAAATGCCATTTCTAGATATAGATTGCCTAGAAATCTTTTCAAAAGCCTTTGTATTTGAGAACATTTTCCGGGTTTTTTTTCTATCTTATAGACTAAACTGTTAGAACAACATAAAAGTCACGCAAGTTCGGACATTGTATTTTTCTAGTTTCTAAAACCGTTAAGAAATCAATTGTCTCGAGATGTCAATAATGACATTGTATTTTTCTAGTTTCTAAAACCGTTAAGAAATCAATTGTCTCGAGATGTCAATAATGTCTGCAAATCGACAAGGAGGATCCATTTCGTCATACAACAGAAACTCCTGTTATAGCCAATACATTGTAACATAAAACAAAAAATAACACGACACTATTGTATTGCTATTGTAATCATTTGATTAAATGATAGCTTTGTATAAGGTCAAAAGTGTTGTTTAGAATGAGGTAAACTAACAGCATTGGTAACATTATCCTGGGTAAATGTTACAACATATGTGTACGTAATTATTATCTTATTTTCTTCTGAAATTGAAGCTGAATATTCTTTTAAGAGAAAGATTTTGATTAATTTTGGTTGGAAAAATCGCGTATTCCAATTATTACGCATGAAGTGCGTTCCTCTCCATCACAGATATTTTGACTACCAAAACTTCTATATTTATTCTCATGTTTTGCATATTATGGTTAATGGAAAGGAATGAGCTTTCATTAAAATTAAAGTATAAGGATAAAGCACACGCCTAACTTGATATTAACTAGTATACGCAGTTGACATCGTCTACGCTGGCTGTGTGGTAAGACGTAGGAAAAATAACCTCAAAGTCCCGGGTTCAAATATTTATGTAGTCTCTTTTTATTTGTTTTAATGTTTTATAGTATTCTATCTTCATTTTAAATATACTCATTTAAACGAATTAAATATATTTTCTATAAACAATTAACTCTATTCAGTTATACATTGCTCATCTTAACGCAATATTCCAAACATATCGTATACACTCTATTATCAGGCCACTGGTCAATAAACGTGTGTTTCCTGTATAGAAAACAACACTGTAAAGCATGTAAAACACATAAAATGACGGCTGACACATGTTCACATTTTGCGTTTTACATAAACGCATTTATAAGAATGCAAAGCCAATTCATACATACACTAGACAAAACATTACTTGTATATGCATTTGACCTCAAGGCTTGAAACGATGTTGTTTACAGAGGTCTCCAAAAGGTGTAACCTTGTTCCTTGACAATTTTCTATTGGTGGATCGCTCAACTTATTGAGACTCAACCCTTTCTATCATCAATTAAGTGGAGTTGCAAAATTGTGTCCCGTCAGAATGACCGTCGTTACTTTAAATTATTAAAAAAAAAACATTTTACTGATAAAAAGTTTATTAATTGATCGATAAAACTGTAGTTTAAAACATTTATTAGGAAAATACTGCAATTATAGCCATTTAACATTCTAAAGTGCTATTTTACCGACCATAGTGAATTTTACCGGCCCTTGTTCCAATGTTGCTAGGACAACCAGGTGTTTGTCGATGAGAAATTTCCGATTTTCGCTTTCATAAGGATCAATGATTTCCTTAACTATCCAAGTATTGACTTTCTACATATATGCTAAAACATCTTGAATCTGGCGTGAAACACCGTTACTCCATTCGGTCGCAATCACTATAAACAGACAAGACCGTTAAAGATTAATTGAATAACCAAATACATGTAGTTCAACCTTGATACACTGAAAGTAAATATGTATGTAATAGGTATTTTGAAGTGATTTCTTTGAAACAGTTTTCTCTTCCGGAAAATTAGGCCAAATTTAAAACCATTTAGTGTTAAGATCTTTGACATGGCTGTGCTAAATTCCATTTCATTTAAAGTACCAGTTAAGTAACCCTCCTGCTTCTATAATCTTCGTGCATTTTTTTTTGCACAATTTTACAAATTTTTATTTGAATCCTTAAACTCATCCGCAACGTAGATAAAGTTTTTTATTTTTGTATTTGTAAACATAAAACTAGTAACTATATGAATAAAATCTACAAATTTTCAAATATAGATTATAAAGAAGCAAAATATTGACTTGTTGCAAAAAACTGGCAAGCTCTGAAGATATTTCTCTAATTTTGATTATTTTTCACTTTTTTGTTTATTTATCATTATATGCAATTCATTTTGAAGTGCGCGTTTGATTTCAAATATGATGCAAGAACTATAACTCTAACAACGTGTTAACGAATACGTACATGCTAAGAAAACTTTTCTCTACTAGGTTAGTATACAGTAGAATATGTTCGAATCTCAGAAGTGATGATTGATTAGTTTCATTAAATATGGCTTTTTCTATAAGTGTGAAACTTTATAGACGTTAAATGTAGATTGATTGATACCTTTAATTAAAATTCATTTTTTCACTATTTACAAAACTCGTGGTTAATTCCGACGATGAAACATCTTAACAATTACAATGCTAAACTCGCGATGGTAGCTAATGCAATATTTTAAATATAATCGAGCGATTGATAATCTTTAAGTGTTCCTTGTTTATTTATTAAATGTGTTTCTCAATAATGACAATGCATCATAATAATAATAATAATAATAGAAATTTACAATGGCACAAAAAAGGTTTTACAGGATATATATTCATCATATCCAAAATTTCGTTCACAAGACCTCGTTGAATTCAACTTAAACAACTGATGCGTTGGAAGATAAGCGCAACATAATATAAGCCTTTAATTCCTTTCTGAACTTTATTTGACAGGTAGTTTTATGTCAAACTTTGCATTCTAATCACTGATCAATTCAACAAAGTTTTATGTGTTTATTTCAATAAACGTAAAGTTTATGACATCTGATCGATTCATTATTATTATTATTATTATTATTATTATTATGCCAACACGTTTAAATGATAATCAATAATATTTCTTGATCAATTCAACAATGTTTTATGTGTTTATTTCAATAAACGTAAAGTTTATGACATCTGATCAATTCATTATTATTATTATTATTATGCCAACACGTTTAAATGATAATCAATAATATTTCTTAAAAGGTATTATTATTATAATTTTTCATTATTATTAATATATTTCCTTTTTGTCAAAAATGTAAACAAAGAACACTATCATTTCATTTAAGCGTTTTTATCGTTGAATGTAAAAAATAATTTTTAGCAAATGAGAACAACATTAAGGGGATGTTTCACAGAGCTGTAATTTATTCAAATTTAAATCTAACGAAAACAATAAAATTCTGAAGTTTTGAAATACAATATGTATACAATGTATGATTATTAGTAAACAATTTGAAACTACTGAAATGCAAATTCTTGCATCGATTTGCGTATAAACAGCAGTATTGACAAGTCTTTCGTGTTTACAAGCATAAATAAAAAACAAATAATAATACTGGTCAAAACAATTAATTTGGAGGCCCCCAGAAAAATCAGAAAAAAACGTATTAACTTTCATAATTTCTTTTATTTTTAAATATAACATTATTCACAAAATATTTGCCACCATATATCATATAACAACATAATTACTCAGTATTGTGAGCCCAACCCTACCTTTATGAAGATTCCTAATTCTAGTTGACATACTATTGTATAGAGATTTTAAGTAATTCCTATCCAATCGGTACATTCCGATTTTACAGCTTCCCAAAGTTCAGCTGATGTTGTTGGCACAATTAAGCCACCCTCTCACCTATGTGGTCCCACACATTTTCCTATCCGGGACACATCAGGGGAGTTAGCAGGCTAGTTAATAGTGGCTACACCTTTCCTGGCAAGAAACGATATTGACGAACGAGAAACGTGGCATGGAGCATTGTCCTGCTAAAATATGAAGGATTTAGAGAGAAAAACCAAACATTTTGACACTACATCAATATCATTTATTATATTTACTGATAATATTTACCATTTAATTTCTCATCAACCCTTTTAAGAATACCTGGACCATTTGGTGAGATGACACCCCAGACATGTACTTGAGCTGTATGTTTAACTTTAGTCTGAATACAGTCTTTGCTGTGTTTCCCATGCTTGTAATGCCACACACTCAAAATTTTCTACAATTTTTATTTGATTTGAAAATTGATTCATCTGAAAAAATTACTTTATTCCAAGATTTTATTGATTTCTCTAAATGCTCCTTTGCCCACTAAAATCGTTTAAGTTTCTGATTTTATTTATTATTATTATTATTATTATTAATGTTATTGTTATTATTATTATTATTATTTTATTAACTGTTCTCGCTCCGGAACATAGCTTTTAGACCAATTTTTTTAAAATGCATCTAATAGTTTCTTTTCCAAAACATTTTCCACAAAATTTGAACAACAATACTCTGAGTTCTGTTAAAGTTACGTGGCGTTTTTGAACACATTCTCTTCTCAAAAAGCGTTTTCACGATATTTCAATTTAGGTGGTTATCCTCGACGCTATCTGTCTTCCACACTTCCAGTTTCTTTGTATTTACTAACAATCAACCGTCTATCTCGTTTTACAACTTCGGACTGTATATTTTCCAAGACAATCCAGCAGACCTTAAATGCACAACCTTAAGCCTTGTTGCATCACTGATTCTTCTGGTGCAAGAGTTGCTACAAAAACAATATTTTCTCAGAATAGTAAAATTTTATTTTTGTTATTACAAAGTTTTCATCAAAAGATCAAAATATAGATTAACACTTAACTTCGTTTATCTGTCGGCTTTCTCTTCTGTTTTTTCTTCTTTGGTCTTAGTTTTCTTGTCATTTCTTTCTAATCGTTTGCTTATGCATTCTCTTTGGGAATTATCAATATCACAAAAATGTTTTACCAACAGTATCTTAAGTTTAATTATCTTAAATACAGAAAATACAAACAAGAACCATTTCGAGCTGTATTCAAATGGACTAAAAAGAATGAGTCTCAAAAAGCCTGTAGGAAAAATGCCAAGGAACAAGGTTACACCTTTGGGAGACCTCTATATCCAACATCAAATCTAGGCCAAATGCAAATTAATTTTAGCCTATCGTACCCATATCAAACATAACGTAATTTACACACCTCAAAATTCTTACTAGGAAGAAACATAATATGAAAATGTGTCATTAGTCGTTTTCTCTCTATTATCACCCGTTATTATGAAGAACAAAATTCACAATACCTGATTGTCGCCTGTGGACTAATGCAGCGCCTACATTGCAACGATAACAATTCCGTGTTTTACATGCTTTATAATGTTGCTTTGTATACGTTAAACTTGTATAGGAAACGCACGTGTATTTGCCAGTGGCCTGATGATATATCATAACGTTGTTATATCTATACGAAATGTATTTAAACTAGTTTCAATGTGTTAATATGAGCAGTGCGTAATTAATTTGGGTTATTTGTTGATGAAGCATATACACTGTGTTTAAAAGAGAAAAAATATTGTAAAAATGAAAAAAAATGCAATAAAAATATATAAAAACTAAATAAAAAATGGACGACATATAAGATTCGAACTCAAGACTTTAAGTTATCGTATCCTACGCCCTACCACACAGTCAGCGTAGACGTAATGGAAATCGTAAGCTAGCTAATATCAAATATGTATATTGTTTGGGGCGATTAAGGGGTAATATGTCTTATATTTATCCCCAAATTTTAATGCCAGCGCATTTCTCTCCATCAACCAAAATTTGCCAAACAAAAGATAAAATATAGACGTTTTTAAAGTCAAAATATCTTTGATGGAGAAGAATACGCTCTATGTGTATTAATTGAAAAACACGATTATTTCCATCAAGATTTTCGTATTTGTATGGAAGTATACGGAATGCAGTATTCTGAAATGTATGTTTAAACACCTAATGTAATGTTTTATCAAACTTTGAATATTCAAAACCGTTTCGTTTTGGTATTCTCTTTTAGATGTTTAAAGTGTAAATATTATTGTAACAAATTTATAATTTTGAATTCTATAGGCGGATGCCTCGGCTTATTGAGAATCATCCTTTTAAAGTTATTTTTGTATCCATGCAAAATTACTGGGTTTGTTCAATCTTTTCATTTCTTGGCAGAATTTGACATAAAAAGTTCTTATAGATACTGTAAACATTGCTTTTCAAAATGGATATGTGCAATGTTTTGCTGGAACAAATTGAGACTGTGTCCAGAATCATGCATGTAATATAAAGTCAGAAAATGTGCAATACAGGGGGCCTCCATATTAATTGATTTGACCCGTTTATTTGATAAGACAAAAGTGATATCATGATGTCAATGGAACTCGAAATCGAAGTATGAAGAACATTAATTAAAAGGTAAACATATCGACATACTATCTTAAATTTTGTCTGAATATGTTGTTTGGAGATTTGCTATACCGGTGGCCGAGTGATCTAAAGCGCGCGCTTACGGATCACAGTGCCTCTAACCGCCTGGGTTCAAATCCAACTCGGGACAGATCTTAGTGTGAGAAAGTTTGTCACTTCGCTTGCCAAAGGTCTGTTGTTTTTCTCCGGGCACTCCGGTTTCCCTCCGCCATTCCAGAACTGACCGCCTCGAAATAAGTGAAAGAATCTTGACTGGGAGCGTAAAACAACATTACTCCACTCTACTACTCCAGTCTATACCTTGCGATAGCAGGTTGTCCAAAACAGCTCTAATGTTAGATTAGAAGAGATAGGATTAAATAACACAAAACTTTTAAATAAGTCATGTGATAATTTGTCAACAGAAAAACCTATTTAGTTAATTTCTCATATTTGCAAACCAATACAGAGAATATATAAACAATATATACAAATACATGGTATTATATAGACATGACACGGACAAAACATAACTAATAAATAACTAACCTGGAGATTTAAAAAAACGGAGAAGAAAAAAGTATTTCCAATTACATGCTTGATACGATGTAATAAAGCTCTATTGAAATGCAGCAAACGTTCAAAACTAATGTTTTGCGAACGGACAATTCGATGCTAAGCAATCCAAGAACAAGGCAACGCCTCTGAATAAGCAAACTTAGTAGATAGATACATGTAGTATTTAAAACTGAATTAACGTCGTGTATTTATGAACATATTTAAATGTATTAAAAGTACAATATCTAAGTAATGGCAAAGATGTCTAGCCATTAACCAACTCAACAAATTCGAAATCGTGATAATGAATCTAGGGAAATGTACTTTAACAATAAACACACAATAATACTCAGTGCCGTATCGTTATGTCATTCTTACTTATTTGACGCATGATTTGAAGAATAAATCCCTTATCTTGAACTAATCACACGAACCGTTATCAACTATAAAGAAACTAAATTCGATTTACTGTCATTGTAAGATAAGTGACTTCTAATAACACGCACATTCTGTCACACACTCTATGTGTTCAGTGCAATCTCAGTGTTACATTGTGGAGAAACAGCCTGTTAATAACAACTTTAATCAGAATATTATCAGGCGTTATGCAAAATAATTGGTCGGAATTGACAGATCGTGGTATAGCAATTTTTCATGTTTTTAATATGTAAAGGACATATACAGAATTAGATTGCCTCCCAATAAGCAACCAATATAAACTTTTCTGTAAAAGTGACCTAGGTCACATCTAGCTTCATTAACTTGGATAATGTATTAACGTTTATTAATAACGTTGATGTTGTGAAATCTAAATCAATATCAGTTAATTACTTACGTTGCAGATAGTTTTAAGACGGAAAACATTCGATATAAATATTGTAATATTGTAATATTTTTTACATAAACTCTTTGTCAAGACCTACATATTTTTATTTGTAAACAGCAGAATACTATGAAAGTTCTTCGAGTTATAGCCCTTGTATCGTAACTTGTATAACAGTAAAATATAAACTAGTTTCCCAGTAATTTCAATACAGAAGTGTATTCACATGAAAAGGCTTTCTTGATCATAAAATAACCAATATGTAAGTTTTAAATCTTTACAAACAATGTATTACTTATTTGCACTAGAAACATAAAATAGTCTATCAGCGTCTATTTATTAATAAACATTAATTATCTACGTACGTTTTTTATCCAATAAAAACGATGACCAATGACATAACAGAACCAACTAAATTATAAAATTATTTTTTTTTTGTATTCTAAAGTTTTAAATGTTGCTAAATATTGGATATTTGGTGATCGTCCGAAGTTGGACGTTTTGTATACAGCAACCCCGCATACATTTTTGTTTTCATTAATTTTTAAGCTGTTTTAATCATAACCTAGTAATATCATCTACGAGCTCGAGATTTGTCTTATGTTTAGATTATACAATTGTTTGTCTTATGTTTAGATTATATAATTGTTTGTCTTATGTTTAGATCATATAATTGTTTGTCTTATGTTTAGATCATATAATTGTTTGTCTTATGTTTAAATTATATAATTGTTTGTCTTATGTTTAGATCATATAATTGTTTGTCTTATGTTAAGATCATATAATTGTTTGTCTTATGTTTAGATTATATAATTGTTTGTCTTATGTTTAGATTATATAATTGTTTGTCTTATGTTTAGATTATATAATTTTTTGTCTTATGTTTAGATTATATAATTGTTTGTCTTATGTTTAGATCATATAATTGTTTGTCTTATGTTTGGATTATATAATTGTTTGTCTTATGTTTAGATTATATAATTGTCTGTCTTATGTTTAGATCATATAATTTTTTGTCTTATGTTAAGATCATATAATTGTTTGTCTTATGTTTAGATTATATAATTGTTTGTCTTATGTTTAGATCATATAATTGTTTGTCTTATGTTTAGATTATATAATTGTTTGTCTTATGTTAAGATCATATAATTGTTTGTCTTATGTTAAGATTATATAATTGTTTGTCTTATGTTAAGATTATATAATTGTTTGTCTTATGTTTAGATTATATAACTGTTGTCTTATGTTTAGATCATATAATTGTTTGTCTTATGTTTAGATTATATAATTGTTTGTCTTATGTTTAGATTATATAATTGTTTGTCTTATGTTTAGATTATATAATTGTTTGTCTTATGTTTAGATTATATAATTGTTTGTCTTATGTTTAGATCATATAATTGTTTGTCTTATGTTTAGATTATATAATTGTTTGTCTTATGTTAAGATCATATAATTGTTTTGTCTTATGTTTAGATTATATAATTGTTTGTCTTATGTTTAGATCATATAATTGTTTGTCTTATGTTAAGATTATATAATTGTTTGTCTTATGTTAGATCATATAATTGTTTGTCTTAGTTTAGATCATATAATTGTTTGTCTTATGTTAGATCATATAATTGTTTGTCTTATGTTAGATTATATAATTGTTTGTCTTATGTTTAGATCATATAATTGTTTGTCTATGTTAGATCATATAATTGTTTGTCTTATGTTTAGATCATATAATTGTTTGTCTTATGTTAGATTATATAATTGTTTGTCTTATGTTTAAGATTATATAATTGTTTGTCTTATGTTTAGATCATATAATTGTTTGTCTTATGTTTAGATCATATAATTGTTTGTCTTATGTTTAGATCATATAATTGTTTGTCTTATGTTAAGATCATATAATTGTTTGTCTTATGTTTAGATTATATAATTGTTTGTCTTATGTTTAGATCATATAATTGTTTGTCTTATGTTTAGATCATATAATTGTTTGTCTTATGTTTAGATCATATAATTGTTTGTCTTATGTTAAGATTATATAATTGTTTGTCTGATGTTAAGATTATATAATTGTTTGTCTTATGTTTAGATCATATAATTTTTTGTCTTATGTTAAGATTATATAATTGTTTGTCTTATGTTTAGATTATATAATTGTTTGTCTTATGTTTAGATTATATAATTGTTTGTTTTATGTTTAGAGGATATAATTGTTTGTTTTATGTTTAGAGGATATAATTGTTTGTCTTATGTTTAGATTATATAATTTTTTGTCTTATGTTAAGATCATATAATTGTTTGTCTTATGTTAAGATCATATAATTGTTTGTCTTATGTTTAGATTATATAATTGTTTGTCTTATGTTTAGATCATATAATTGTTTGTCTTATGTTTAGATCATATAATTGTTTGTTTTATGTTTAGAGGATATAATTGTTTGTTTTATGTTTAGATTATATAATTTTTTGTCTTATGTTAAGATCATATAATTGTTTGTCTTATGTTAAGATCATATAATTGTTTGTCTTATGTTTAGATTATATAATTGTTTGTCTTATGTTTAGATTATATAATTGTTTGTTTTATGTTTAGAGGATATAATTGTTTGTTTTATGTTTAGAGGATATAATTGTTTGTTTTATGTTTAGATCATATAATTGTTTGTCTTATGTTTAGATTATATAATTGTTTGTCTTATGTTAAGATCATATAATTGTTTGTCTTATGTTTAGGTGATATTATTGTTTGTCTTATGTTTAGATCATATAATTGTTTGTCTTATGTTTAGATTATATAATTGTTTGTCTTATGTTTGGATCATATAATTGTTTGTCTTATGTTTAGATCATATAATTGTTTGTTTTATGTTTAGAGGATATAATTGTTTGTCTTATGCTTAGATTATATAATTGTTTGTCTTATGTTTAGATTATATAATTGTTTTTCTTATGTTTAGATTATATAATTGTTTGATTTATGTTTAGATGATATAATTGTTTGTCTCATGCTTAGATCATATAATTGTTTGTCTTATGTTTAGATCATATAATTTTTTGTCTTATGTTAAGATTATATAATTGTTTGTCTTATGTTTAGATTATATAATTGTTTGTCTTATGTTTAGATCATATAATTGTTTGTCTTATGTTTCGATTATATAATTTTTTGTCTTATGTTTAAATTATATAATTGTTTGTCTTATGTTTAGATTATATAATTGTTTGTCTTATGTTTAGATCATATAATTTTTTGTCTTATGTTAAGATTATATAATTGTTTGTCTTATGTTTAGATTATATAATTGTTTGTCTTATGTTTAGATCATATAATTGTTTGTCTTATGTTTAGATCATATAATTGTTTGTCTTATGTTTAGATTATATAATTGTTTGTCTTATGTTAGATTATAATTGTTTAGATCATATAATTGTTTGTCTTATGTTAAGATTATATAATTGTTTGTCTTATGTTTAGATCATATAATTGTTTTTCTTATGTTTAGATTATATAATTGTTTGTTTTATGTTTAGATTATATAATTTTTTTTTCAAAATTTTCTTTTTTTAGTTCTTTTTGTTTATTTATGATTAAGTACATTTTTGTTGACACGGCTGTTTATTTTTTTTCTTTTAAATTCTTAACGCGGTTGATATTCATTAAAGAAAAGATTTTTATTACGGGCAGCTGTATTTAGATTCTTACTTAGTTTATCGTGAGTTGGAGTTATTTTATCTAATATGTGATAACCCTGACTTTGTTTTTCAATATACATTTCAATGAGTTGTTAAGTACACTTGAAAGCTTTAATCAGCACTTAAGACGGAAGCAGATAAAATGTCATTTATAATCCATCATCGATGAACAAACTGGAACTGAAATTAACCAATTAGTGTTAAAAAGAAGATTAGGAAATTGAATACCGCAAATTTTTAACAATAAAACCAAACAAATTGGAACATATTCTCTGACTGGTTTACATGTTTAATTGAAGTTTAACAATTTGCACAAAAGTTTTATGAAGGAAGTTGCTTGTTTTTGCCTATCTGTGGACATACATATTAACGTTGGTTAGCTACTTTTTATCAACTTTAACACTACAATGACGTTACTATACAACGTTACTCGCAATACGTTGCAAATGTATATATGATTAAACAACCAAAACCTTAAAACAATTTGGAGATTTGAATTTAAATATCGTCATAACATTTTTACTTGAAATTTTCAGTGCTTTGGGTGTATATGTTGATTATTTCGAGATTTATTATTACTTATGGTTAAAAGAAAAATGGACTTAACTGAGATTAGTCTCTTTTGATGTCAGGCCTCGTTTTGATGTAATGGTTGCGTACTTTTAAAATTCTAGTCCAATGCTATCAGGTATAATTTTGCTTAGGCTAAATCTATATCACAATTAGATGAGAGAAACATATTTATTCGTTTCAGGAAGGCCATGTGGTGAGTGAAAAAAGTCAATGTGACTAACTTTCATAAAAAGTTTTCTGGGTTTTTTTTTTTTTTTTTTTTTTTTTTTTTTTTTTTTTTTTTTACTAATTCAAAAAAATCCTATATTCACATCTAGCAAGGTTGATTTAAAATATACTAGAATACATTAATATCTACAAATTGACACTTTTCTATACGAAATGCTAATCTAACGGCCACAACTTTTTGACATAAGAAAATTGCAAAATAGCTTAAATCCCTTTTTCAAATTTGAAGTTGGTTGGTTGTTTGGTAGACTGTCACTTTAGCATTTAAGCTTTTCTTAACGTAACATTGTTTTCATTAATTTTGAAATTAATTCTTACACAATCTTACGTAGTGCTGAAGTGTGTATATGTTTCTGATCGGCATGGTACTGGTGCTCACTGATAATAAGATTTAGAGTGCTATTACACTATTAACAATATAAATTTAATTATTTAATTATTATTATTACTCTGTTAAATGTTTTTGGTATTACAGACCACTTCGTCCTTTGTACTAGTACTAATCCAACCAGTCAGGGTCCAAGACAAGAAAAATCTCTCTCACTTGCAGTCGACTGACCTTAGTATAACCGCTCGGCCATCACGACCCGATACAAGATCAACTTCTTGTGGTAGCATATGGTTTTACATGTACACGAAAAACAATTCTCCGAAGCTTAAAGTATGGTTATGATATAGGATTTTGCGCCTTTCTAAACGTTTTAATAATTTTATGAAATAACAAAATAAATATTATCTAAAAATTGTATTTACATGTTGATTTCATTTATTTATTTAATCATTTAATCCGTATAATAATATATCCACATTTTTTTGGCTTTCAATTGTGTCTGAAGGAGTTAAGTGCTTTTCTATCAACTCAAGATTATGAAAGACGGGATTTAATTTGTTTAAAGTGCAAACTAAAATTTTTCGTATAGTACATAACATATTTGTTTTGACTCGAGTCCTTAGCTAAAAAACGTCGTCTATTGCTCACATTTTGATACATCAGTTTAAAGTTTAAGATGATACTTTAAGCATGATTTAAATTCGGATTATGTTCCGAGTATCTGATGTTTGCATCGAGATTGTTTAAAATCTTTGAATACGGACAAATTCTTTCAAATGCATGCATTGCTAAGTAACAATATTTTTCCATTACAAGCCTATTCAAAATTTGAATATGCCCTAAGCTTTTTATGTACAAATTATAAATTTTAACAAGTGTGTTAAATTGGTATTTAAAGAGATTCAAAGACTATTTAACGATTACGTTATTTATAATGTTACATCACGTTTACATTAGAAATCAGTAAAACAATAGTGGAAGTCTTGACTCATCGTTTCGGAAACAAATTTAGATATTGACTATTTCACCGTTGTCATTTAAACATATAAAAAAATGTTTTAAACAGTCAAAATGCATGTCAAGTTGACATTAAACTCTTAATGCAGTTTAGGATTCACTTTAATTTTTAGCAATTCAAAAATGTTGTCTTAATTGTAGTAACTTTACTAATTTGTTAGAAAAATTACTTTTCAAGCTAAAAACGGTTAATTTAACATTAAAGGTGTTACGGTTCGAATGAATCATGCACTTTCAGAATCTATAATTCAAAATGATTTATCACGTAATGATACTAGAACCTCGTGTCAACCTTTACTCAGAACTGTATATATCATTCAAGCACCGAGCACCCTTTCGTTTCGTTTCTACTTTTTCTGAATAATTCAGGTACTTTTTTTTAAATATTGTAAAAGATATCATTCAAGCACCGAGCACCCTTTCGTTTAGTTTCTACTTTTTCTGAATAATTCAGGTACTTTTTTTAAATATTGTAAAAGAAATATACGATATGATTTCTTCAAGTTTGTTTGGCAAAAAAGTGTTTGTTTGATCAGTGTTAACGAGCGAATATCGTAATACATATGTTCTTTTGTCATATTGTCTTTTTTCGATTTTGTCAAATAAGTCACCTTTTGTTTTCAGAAAACGTTTATATTTGTTAGATGTAATTATAACAAGCAAGAAGCATAGTTTTCATTTTCTTGTTTTTTTCCTACAAGACTTATTGCAAGACATCAAGTTTTGCAGGTATAAAGAATCGAATAAGAAGACTTTAATATAAATGTATACATGTATTCCAGTTTGTATTTTTCAAATTTAACAGAAAATTCATTTTTTTCACCACACAAAAATAATTTTTTATCTCGAATTTGCAAATTCATTGTTGTGGTTAAGAACATCCCATTTCAATCTTATCTTGATATGCGAAATATGATTGAAGGTCGACATACACTTAAACAGTTATTGCCCTGTCTGATTGCTTTTTCCTATTCTACTTTAGTTAATGTTACATGTCTTCTTTTGTACATCTTAAGTTATTATAATTTTTATTGTTTAACCTATTTACTGAATTTGTGTACTTAGGGAAGTAATTGGCGCAATTTGACCAATTTATAATTTATTTACAACCATAAGATATATGTAGTTTTTACTTAACATTTTCATATGTTGATATATCCAAAGCCCAAGATGCCCGCCGTTACTATAAATAGGAAAAGAAAACAATGGTCATACCTTATTAATTTTTTGATTAACAGATTGTTCATCCTATTATCAACAGTTAGATTGGTTTATAACGCGTTGTATTCAAAGAGCTGGTACCATATAGGTTTTATAATTGAACATCTAAATAATAAGTGAAGAGTTGTTTCTTATTTAATGATCAAAATGTACTCAGCTCAGTTTCATAGTGCTTAGACACAAAAGCAAGCTGTTTGTAAAGTAAATATTGTGGTAAATTTGATCAGACGAAAACTTTAAGACTTGAAAACTTAAGCGAACAGATATTTGTTTTAAAAAACTGTTAATATTCGATAGGTTTATTTATAATCAAGGATTTTCATTTCTTTATTTGTTGTCATGATAGATCGTGGTTAGCTTTCGTTGTTATAGATACGCACGATTTTAATTTCTTGAGCTACTTATTCTTACATGACGATTTGTTAAACTGTGTTTATTTGAAACTAATAGACTATAAAAATGGGTTTTACATATGTTATATGTTGTTATACCCTAGTCTTGGTACAATGAAAGTGTTGTAGTATATTTTGTTTTGTTAAATTTGGTGTTTTTTGTAACAATATCGTTGATTTTACATTAGAATTAACTCTTTGTAATTCAGCTTCGTAAATTTTTACAGCAAAAGTAAATAATAATTACATTGCTATGACTTTTTTCGAATTTACACTGTCGATGCTAAAACTAGTTCAAAACTTGTTCACTTTAAAAAAAACATGCAAACATGCCTAGGTTTTTTTATCATTGAATGTTATCCAACTGTTAGGGCTTCTTCGTTCCTTGTACGATAACATTAGACGTTTGTAACTTTAATGGTTGCGCTTATGGATCAATAGATGTAATATAAGTGAAATGGTTGAAGGATCTTCTTATAGTTATATTACTACAAAACCCGACATTTGATTCAGTGCCCAACCCATATAATAATTGTTATAATCAATAGGCAGAACAAAATTTGTTCTTTCTTTTCTGTTTCTGTTTTGTTCTAACACTTCTTTGTATTGTTTTGCGTTCTTTTAAAAGTTGTTTGTTATCAAATATGTAGATTTTTTTTCAAGTTTTCATTCTTCAGCATTTAAAGTTGGAACATGCTGTGAAGTTTAACACATGTACACGATAATACTAAACTGAGAGCTCCATTTATGTAACGAATTGTAATCCATCATATTTTGGTTGATCAGATAAGCATGATACTATTTGCTTTGCCATTTTTCATAGACTACTGATTGTCAGATTCTACACAAGTCAGAAAATTGCTAAGACCTTGTGTGTCGATAATAGAACACTTAACATTAATATGATACGCTGTTTGAGTTTGATCATATAGACAGTTGGTGAATTATTGTGTCTGGACGTTCATCTTTGACTCTTTAAATTTTTGATGTGCTACAAAGTAATGTGTACATAGATACTTATAATTTAATTTCTTGTCAAAAGACCATAACAAAGAAGAGATTATGCCAAAAATCATGTTAAAATAAAACAATTTGTAAGCGAAATGTTGTTTACTCAGACAATGTAGGATATTGAGAATTGTTATATATATATATATATATATATATATATATATATATATATATATATATATATATATATATTAACATTTGCTTTGCAAATTTACTATATAAACATGTTTGAGACATGTGGCAAATACGGTACAATAACTGACATTGATCACATGATCATTACACTATGCGTATGAATATTTCAATTCTTAAGAAGTTTCATAACAAAACAACAACTCAGCCTGAGAAAAAAATATTTATTAATTTTAAATTATACATTGAATTAAATACACAACGGAAAATTTCCAATCATCTAAAAAGTACCCTAATTTCTCCTATAATACTGAAAAAGTGTGTATGGTACCATCTGTTCTATAAATTTTATTTCCCGAGCTATGGAATTTCACCACCAGTTAAAACCTCAGTCATAATTGAGTTTCACTTTGACGAGTCTGGAGAATATGTAACTTAAAACATGAAATCGACCAAAAAATTTTCAGAGGGGAGCTATCTCATACAGACGAAAATAGCAGATGTTACAAAAGAATATATATGCAACTGAGACGGTCGACTGTCCTGTAAAAATGTTAAACCACTGTTTCCAGTGCTTCGATAAAACTGACAAAAATCCCAATGTTTCTTCAATCAATATAATAAAAAGCCATGGCTGGTATATGGTTCATGTTCAAACCCCTTTTAAAACGCACATTTGCCCGTTTTTATCCGACATATGCCATGCTGCAAAAGTTGAAACTAAATACACTGCTTGCTGTTTGCGGGTGACGGCCATTCAGCATCTCAATGACCTGGGGTACGAAGCTCGGCACATAATGTTTATGTCGAACCATAAATGAGAAGCTTCTCCCAATCTTACAACAGAATTGTTTCAGCACAACAAGAAAAAGTCACAGTAACTCATTGTCAGAATTAACTCGCCCTGCAAAAAGTTTAAACACTGAATGATCAGCTGTTGTACCGCGCCTAAATGGGTCACAATCTGGGTCGCATCATGTGGTCATTCCAAAAGTTCTACGAATAATAATGACAGAAACTATGACTTTCCAAAGCCGATTACATTTCCGTCACCCAATTAATTCACTCCTGGTTTCTTCGTAGATTCCAATTTCTCGCACTGCACTTTTAAATTTCCAAAATGACAGCGAGAGTGAGACATCATTTTCGTGTCAATCTTCGAGACTGTTCACTTGTTCGTCATCCGCCTTAGGAAATTCGTTTTTTTTTTTTATATATTATTTCGTAAAATTGCTTTAAAAGTGACTAAATTGATGTTTTATATAAAATGTGCAAAATAATGTGATGGTTATAAAATATTTCATAATGTTTGCGAGTTCCTTGTTTTTGTCATGTTGTACTATATTTTGTTTACATTGTTACGCTGTTCCAATAATTGACCCCGCTTCTCGTTGAAGGCGGGAAAATTCAAATTAATGTGACAAAAATTCAAAAAAATAAATAATTAATACAATGTAAATATATTGATAATAACGCGCGTTATTCAGTTTGCCTGGCAAAGCTATGTCATTTATAATCCAATAACTGCCATAGCTATGCTGTTCAATGGTTAAATATATATATATATATATATATATATATATATATATATATCAATATCTTACATCATATATATATATATATATATATATATATATATAGAGAGAGAGAGAGAGAGAGAGAGAGAGAGAGAGAGAGAGAGAGAGAGAGCCTTTCGGTATCGATTATAAACAGGAAGTACTTGACCTGCCATACTTGTATTGGATTCCCAAACTTCACAAAATCCATACAAGGAAAGGTATATAGCAGGTTCTTCTAAATGTACTGCTAAATTATCATCAGTAATTCTAACATAAATTTTGACAGTCGTCAAAGATGGCCTTCAGACTTATTCAGATAAAGTCTATTCTACATCTGGCATCAACCAAATGTGGATTCTCAAAATTCTAAAGAACTACATTATGTTTCTAATACTGTATCTTCGGTAAAAGTATAAAAACTTTTGATTTTTCTACTCTTTACATTACTATTCCTCATTGTAAATTGAAAGAACGCCTAAAACAAATCATTCACTTTTCATTCTTCTACAAAAACGGTAAACCAAAATATAAATATCTAGTGTTCAACAGGGATTCTGGTTATTTTGTAAAACACCATATAGACTGCAAACAAAAATATACTGAAGATACCATAATAATGTTAGAGTTTTTGATAGACAACATAATTGTTGTGTTTGGCAATATAAATCTTTCAATAAACAATCGGTATACCAATGGGCACAAATTGTGCACTTTCGCCTGCTGATTGTTTCCTTATTCATATGAATCAGAATTTTTACAGAACCTTGTAAAATCTGGAGAAAAGACTGTCGCTAAATCATTCAACTACACATACAGATAAATAGATGACGTTCTATCTCTAAATAATCACAAATTTGGAGAATATGTGAATGTCATCAATTCAAGTAGGCTTGACATAAAAGACACGACAGATTTTCCATGTTCTGCTTCATATTTGGACTTACTATCTCATTTATGACACCCACGAAAGGTTACATCTGAAGCTATACGGCAAACGTGATGACTTCAATTTTTCTATTGTCAACTTTTCCGTTTCTTTGCAGTAAGATCCCTGCTTCCCCTGCGTATGGTGTATATGTTTCACAGTTATTACGGGACGGTAGAGCTTGTTCCCACTATGGGGACTTTCTGCAACGAAGCAAATTGCTTACAATCGAATTGTTGATGCAAGGATATTGCAAACCTAGGCTAATCAAGGCCCTTAAAAGTTTTATGGCCGTCATCACAATAGTGTTGATAAGTATGCAGTCACTGTATCCAAACTTATACTGGATATATTTGACTTACCATACTTCTTTGTTCCTTTCATTCTCAAAATTGAGGTACACGTGACGGGTGTAGTTAGCTAGACAGGAGGTGCTTACACTTCCGGAGCACCCGGCCTCACTTCTTTGATGGAAGTTCACGTGTATAACTAGATTTCTAGTTTTCAAAGTTTTTACTTTGCTTTTGGGATTGTGGTATGGACAAGGACTGGTATGTTTGTTTTGTTTATATATATATATATATATATATATATATATATATATATATATATATATATATATATATATATATATATATATATATATATGATGAAGCTCTGTGATAAGGATAAAAGAAAATCACATTTACTAGTATGAAGTTGCTGTATTCAAACTTATCCTGGATATTTGACATTCAATAGTTTAATGTTCCGTTTTATTCTTAAATTTATGTTCGCACGTTGCGGTTAAACTAAGCAAGACAGAGGGTTTTTACACTTCCAAAGCACCCGGTTTTACTCCCTTGTTTGAAATGGAGGTGTTACATTTAATAACAATGTTTTTACTTTAGAATTCTTATTTGGATATGGACCGATATGTGTGTGTTAGATTTAGATATACATTTACTAGATACTAGTGGAAAAATGTACATTTATTTATCATATTTAAGCAGTTACATGTCTGTTTAAGGCTAAGGGAAACCTCATTGCTTGTCTGGAAATACATTAAGGTGTATTTAGATAATAGGCTGGAATAACACATCAAATTGAACCCAGACATTGATTTGGTTTAAATTTTTGTTATTGTTCTTGTCTATTAAATATTTGTTTTCAAAATCCAAGTTCCAAATATTTTTATGCTATTTGACAGATACTAAATTTTCGCCGAACAACAATATCATTCCTTGTTCTCATTTCCTACTTTGTCGAAAAATAACATATAGAAAATTTTCAGCCGTCTAAATTTTTGAAATCAATAATGGCTGGCAATTGCATGTACTTCTTTTGGTTTTTATAAGATAATGAATTAAAAAGATAAGCATAGCATTTCAGAGAATAAAAATATCTTGCATTTTAAGGAAGTAGTTATTTATGCCAAAAAGCATTTAAATCATTATAATTACCATCTGTATTTATTTAGATGGCTATTGCTGTTGTACAGGTAGGTTTATTAAGTGAACGTATGCAGCGAGACACGCTTTGCTTTACGATCACTTTAATTTCCAAATCACTAGGATAGTGCTAGGATAAATCTAGTACTATACTTGTTATGAAAGATTCTGTACGCCATGTAAATAACTTCATCAAAGCTGTCAAGACATTGATCTCTAGTTCAATTTAGGTGAACAAATTTTGGTTTATTTTTTTAATTTTTTATTTGTAGCACTCGTTTTGAAAAAAAAACAAAAACAAACGTTTCCGTCTGTTTAATTGTAAAAAATATAATTTACCTGTTAGAAATCCATTGGTCAGACAATTTTTTTCTTTTCATTTTAAATGAACAATTTATTCATATTCAAATTTTAGAAAATTGCAAAAAAAAAAAAAAAAAAAAAAAAAAAAAAAAAAAAAAAAAAAAAAAAAGAGAGAGAGAGAGAGAGAGAGAGAGAGAGAGAGAGAGAGAGAGAGAGAAAACACTTAAAAACATGTTTACATATAAAGTAATTATATTATAGGTCTGAATATAGTAAACAATAAGTTTAAGTGCCTCAAAAATGTTTGCAGATAATTCTTAAATTAATTGTTTGTATTCAATTACAATCTTGCTTTCTATATACCAATTATTGAGTAATAGAAAAATACAAAAACAAATCAATGGAAAACATTTATTAAAACACTTAGTCTAAACACGTGATCCCTCCTGTTTCATTGTTTTAATTCTTTCCATAGGATAAATATTACTTCTCGTTGAAGAGTCCAAGATTTCAACTTTATTAGGTGACGACATTTTAACAATGGTATCACGTGTAACATAATCATTTTTCACGTGATTCGAACACTCGGGACAAGGATGGTACAAAACTCCATTCCCAACAGAATAAGAACCGTTATTGGTCATTTTATCGTGTTTACAAGTATCCAAAAGGCTATTCCTAAGCGAGTCAAGATGACCATCACCAGCAACATCGCTTGTTCGATGATGATGATTGCTATCACTTGACCTTTCCGCCTTTCTCCAATCAGCATTACTCATTTTAGATGATTTCCGTTTCTTTGGATTTTTTATATAACTATAGTAGAGTAATAAACTGTCTTGATTACCGAGTGATCTATGATAACAACAACAGCACAGAGTCTCTTTGAAAGCCTGTCTGTATCGTTTTGACATCACGTTGTATAACACTGGGTTTACAGTTGAGCCAACAAAGTACAATACCCCTATAAAAAAATTACAACAATTCAACACGATGACAAATGGTAGATTCAGTTTCAAAGAAGTGTAAATGTTTAAAAAAAGAACATAAAAATAATTTCTAGGGTGGAATCCACAATGACGTGTAAACTAATATAGGCATTTATGTTTATGAAAGTAACTTGAACTTTGTTACACACACACACAAAAAAAAATAATCATAATAAATTCTGCCTAAAATCAATTTTTTACGTCAAACAACAATATTTTCTAATAAAAATTTAATAGAACTGATGCTTGTGTCATTGAAATATTTTAATTGCGCAATAAAACATGTACCTAACTTTTGAATGTTATATATTTACATGTAATAATTCTTGGCAATGCCCACACATTTTACAACTGGTTTTAATAGTTGTATCTACAATTTATTATTATTATGATGCATGCAACAGTTTCATTAGAAAGTATGGTGAAGTTCTGTTATTGTGATAAGATTGACAAACAAAAATGTATATTTAATATTAATTTTTTGAAAAGTTACTGAAAAATGTTTACCAAACATTTCACATAACAGTGATGTGATCAGCATATATTTTATTATAATTTAAACAAGAAATTTATATTATTTCAAATAAAACGCTTTAAACTTGTTATATATTTACCTGATATATAAAACATATACATTTGTATTTCCATATTATTTCGAGACCAATTAGTATTATACATAGTAAACAAACGTTGAGCATGGAATGGAGCCCAGCAGATAAAGAAGGCAACAACTACAGCAACTGTAAAAGGCAAAAATAAAGAACATTAGTCCTTAAAGTAAATAACACATAAGAACAAATATAGTTACGTGTTATAAGTAAACGTGCTAAAACTCGTTACATAATATAAGGAAAACGTTATAAGAGTACTAGGATTCAAATACAAGTCAGGCATATTTCTGATGTAACTTTGGTTTAACGATATCTAAAAAATATTTCCTCTTTAATAATGTACTTTTCATTTACAAAGAACCCGTATGTTAAAATTATCGAATTTGAGATATAGACAGGGTAATTATTACAATACATAGTCTTTGAACTAGTATAGTAAATTAAAACTCCAACAAAAATAAAAAAAACGATGGTAATGACCATTTTCACTTCCGACCAATTATTGTGCCTCGTTTTTTTTTTCCAAGCCATGGGCAGTGTAATCGACCTTTAAATCCAGATTTAGACAATTAAAGCCATCCTTGAGGGGATGTATCTTAGTTCATGTACAGATATAAATTTTTCTGAATAAATTATTGTTAATTAATAAAATGGGTGTCCATCTGGCATGGAAACTGTGCCAGAAAACATGACCGTCCATTTGCCGTAACGTTTAAGTTGATTATATCGAGTTTTATTGGCCTCTATTTGACATGGTCATTTATCTGTGCTTATACGATAATATAATTGCCACGAGTATTCAACCATCCAAGAAATAATCATTACAGGTGAATTATGTTTTTAAATGTGGGATTGGAATATTTCAGGATAATCATTTCGAAAAATCCAAAAGACTGGATTGTTTTTTTTTATTTCTTGTATTAATATATTTACCTAACATACGAAGAACAACTTTCCTGGAATGAGAACACGAATGATTTCCCTGTGATTCCTCAGAACCGGCCCGGTTTAACGATGCTTTTCTTAGCGCGATAGCTATCCTTATATAAAGGATCGTAATTAGAGTCATTGGAAACACAAAAAACAAAAATGTTGACACTTGAAACACATACTGCATCAGATGTGTCCATTTTCTACCGATATTACATATTAAAGAATCCTCAATAATTGGGTTGTCTATGTAATAAAATGTTTCTGTGAATATAGGGTATGGCAGCGCAAACAGTAATGATAATATCCATATCCCAATGATTATCTTTATTGTTCTTTTAAAATCTGTTATTTTGTGTGATATAAGTGGATGACAAATCGCAATGTATCGCTCTACTGTAAACGCTGTAATAGTGAGTATCGAGGCGTATGATGTCGTTTCCGTTAACAGGGATTGAAATATGCAAAATGCTTCTCCGGCACGCCAGGGGTATGATTCCAGTACAGTATAACATTCATGTGGCAACCCTGAAATAAAGAGTTAAATTAATGTCAAATGCTTGTGTATGAACTTGTGTATTTCAAAAAGTGTTAGTATTCAAAGGTCACAAAAGATAGCTTTCAACCCCTAATTCTTCGTATGCTATCTTCAGTTTAAGTTTAGGATTATTGTTTTAACTCAAACTTTAAGACATTTACCAAAGCAAAAGCTTTAAAAACAACTGCAAAGTGATGTTTGACAATTTTTCAAAATCGAGTTTTTTTATTGGAATCTAGTCGTCGACTGGTTTAAAATCTCGTTTATGGATCACAGCCTAATCTCACTAGGGTAGATCCTAGTGTAAAAGAGTTTGTCATTTCTTTTGTCGAAGGTCGGTGATTTTTTCCTTGGAACTCAGATTTTCTCATCTATCCCAGAACTGACCGTCTATATATGAGTGAAAGAATCTCGAGTTTCAAAAACACTACAAAAATCATAGTTATAACACATATTTTTAACAATAAATTTGGAGCTAATATTTCTATATGTATATTTTGGTATTCTAATAAGTTTGTAATATTAATGGCTTGGTTAAGTAAAACACATCACAATTGCTACAAATATTTGGTACTAATTTAAATAAGATTCGTGTTAAAGACGTCGGTAGTACTTTCTCATGCAAATGTTATGTAAATCAAGGGTCCTAGTGATTCCAATTGTGTACAAATTACAGATTATTCCAAATTAATTCTGTAAAAAAACACTTTAAGGAAAGATGATTGATATTAAAAGGATTTGTTATATAAAAACAAAGATATCAATTCGGTTTGTCTTTGGAGGAACGTGCTGCCTCAGAATTTATGTATCAGATATGTAGCCATTCAGATATGTAAAAACCAATTTAATTCAAAGTTTTAAGATGCTTTTCCAGAATAATTTACAAAGACAGTGACCTGGCATCAGTAAATCTGATTGTTTAATTTTAAAATTATAAATCAATTTATAAGGTCCTTAGATTCAACTAAATCTGTGACCACAAAACAATTATATACATATACAAACATAAAACAGAATTGTTATAAACTTTCATAACTGATATTTTTTAAAATAAAAATACAAGTCAAAACTAAGAGTCCTCTGTCCTCAGTTCTAATGACTGTTTTATAAAGGAAGACAAATAAAATTGAAATTTTGAAAGTTTGATATTTTTTAAAATTGCATTTAGATCTGAAGGCAAGGGTTTTAGAAAGAAGTCGAACAAGAAAGGTAGTGGGCATGTATATTCAAAATAAAGGTTAGGTTAAATTAGAAATTTATTCACAAGTAAATCATCCGCGTTTCAAGTTGTAATGAAACAGTTACAGTTATAATAATTTGTTCACATAATGGCCATGGCAATTATTTAGTGTTCCTGTAGTATAACGGTATCACAATAAAGAGAACAATGTAAAATATTATAAATATAGCTTGATGAGTTTTATATGAGTGAGTAACATTGATGCAATGTGTTATTTCCATAGATCACCACTATTAAAATAACTTTGGATTTAAGTTTTTGTATTAAATATATTTATGTAAAAAATAATATTAAAACATTTATAGTAACAAATAATTCCTTCTTTCCTTACAGGAAGTTTTTTGGTTTGTAGGTGGAATGTTCTGTTACGTCAAAACAACAAATTTGCAGCTATTCGTGATTAGGTAATTGCTTTCAATGATCTCGTGGATAGTTTTATACACAAACTTTGTGTGCCAGTGCATAATATAGGAGATCTTTAGATTGCTAGTTTACTTGTACACAATATCGCTGACAATGGCAAACAGCAGAACAACCATTCTGGTACAGACATACTAGAAGAAAAATCTGTCAACCAGTTAAAAACGTACAGGATAGAGATGCCTTGAATTAAAGGGCTAACGCCTTATGATTAACCTAAAGGTCACCAGTGTCCCGGTAACAAGAGGGTAAAGAAAGATCTGACTGACGAAATAAGAATCAGTTAAACAAATAACAAACTTAGATAAGCAGGCGAACTTTTGTGAAAATGCTCTCTCTCTCTCTCTCTCTCTCTCTCTCTCTCTCTCTCTCTCTCTCCAGAAAAAAAAACCACACAAAACAAAAACATAACAAAAATCAAAACAAAAAGAAAATGTACTTACGAAGCAAAATTAATATATCTGATATAGCTAAACTGAACAAATAGAAATTAGTTGTTGTTTGCATGTAGTGGTTTTTCACAATCACTATACATGTACAAACATTTCCAAGTGTTCCAGTGATAAAAACCACAGAATATATTATTAACAGAAAAATCACAGATGCTAAATCTCTTCTTCTTGGTCCAAGTTCACGAAGTAGTAATTCCTCATCAGATAAATTCCTGGTAATATTCTCAGATACATCCATAAGAGTGGTGTTAAATGTAATCCCATTAGAAAAACTTCAGTGTAGTGCTGATTTGTGTAAGACAACAAAACCGCAACACTTTTCCTCACTTGTATTGTGTTGATAAAACACTGTCATTGTACCGCAGCAATACTCCACTAGATAAATAACTTCCAGATACGGTAGAGGAGGTGTATCATTTAATACTCTTATAAACTCAACAAGAGACCATGAAAAGGATAGTAAACGGACTTAATTTTAATCCATTTGACGCAGCGATGTTTTTTCGAATATAAATATTTGCTCCATTTAGCATCATAATTATGACATTAAGCAAGTCTAAATATGTACTGTCTCATAAAATCCAATAATTACCCTCCATATTCTGAAATATAAATATATGAAAAGTAATAAAAGTTCGTATATGTAGATATCACATCTGTACAATATATTTATATATACTATCTAGAAATCACGACGTAGGTATCAGTAATAACGTATTATTTGTTATTACTTTCCTATATGGGATAATAATCTTAAACGTTTGACGAAAGCAGAGGACACTTAATATCAGTGAAGTTAAATAAAAGGCGTTAACAAGTTTTTAATATTAAAATATAAAAATCATGAGGAATGTTAAAATCTTTATTTACGTATGGTAACAAATTTCATTGTAGAATCTGGTATTATTTATCATTTGATAATTTAAACAATATTACATGGTTGATTTTTAACAAGGAGTGTTTATTACGTTATATGAATTCACGTTCCTGGTTTGTAACTAATGAAAACTTGTTCAAGTAATATTAAACACAAGCATTTTTTTCCATTGGAAGCCTATCCTCCTTTTCATTTTCTGGAAATTGTATAATTTTGTAAAATTCTGTGTTTTGTTTCGTTTCAATAAATTAAATTATTAAACCTTTCAATTGACTTGAACTAAAGAATAATTTAATCTATCTAATTTTTAAGGTTGAACGGTCAATGAAAAATCCGTTTCTGTGAATTTAAATTCTTCACATATTCCTGTATTAACAGGATGCTTTGTCCCAGGATAAAACTATTTTATTGATTTATACTTTCAAATATAGACATAAAAATACTATAAAAAGTATATTTATTTCCTTTTAAGAATAATTCATTATCCTGCAATATCTAGTTAGACGAACAATACAGTTGTATGTTATTTCTATCCTGTAACATTCCAAAATTTTCGTTATTTAAGATTTAAATAAATAAATAAATAAAACAAACCACAATGTTAATACATGTACTTCATACTGAAAATAAAAGTGGTAACATATTTATTTACTAAAACGTCGTTTTAAAAATGCTTGACGATCCATACTTAATAAAGTTATTAAACCATATACATCGTAGCTTACAATTTCCGGTATGATTGTATATTTTAATCGTAGGGGTCACCGTGAAATTTTCAATGCATTTGACTTAGACGTCCGATAGATATGATTCTAGCAATATTTAAACTAAAAACGTTAGCGTAGAAAACATGAAATTGACGTTTTTCAGAAGTCCTTGGTATTATAGGTAAGCCGCTGGTTACAAAGGGTCAAACAAAATGTATAAAACCATAAGAACTATGGATTAAGTGCGATTCTAGATGCCTTGCTTTTGATAAATATCCATTAAAGATATAATACTAGTTGTAGCAGTAATGAACCAATAACAATACTTATATACAAAAAGTTACTTTGTCATGTAGAAAAATACAGTTTACATACATAGCAAATATATTTTATCTAATTTAAGAACTTGTCAATTTCATGATTAGGTTATGTAAATCTTCATTTAACCGCAAATGACGTCAAAAAATCCAACTAAGGAATATTACATATCTTTTTGAAGTGTATTACTTCATAAAAGATACCTGTTTAGTTTTATTTGATTAATTTTTTGACTACTGATGGTCTTTTTTATACATGGTAATGAGTCAACTACTTTTATTTAGATAAATTATTTATTTCTTTTATTTATTTATCTATTTATCAGTTTATTGGATTTTTATAAATTTTCATTATAATAAATTTTTAACAAGCTTAATTTGTAAATGACGCAAAAGTTTATGTATTTTTTGCGACTTTTAGTTATGGTATATAGTTTAAAACAATGATAAATGACTTTTGACCGTAACAAAAAATTCACACTCACTACTTAAAATGCGTATTACCATTTACATAACCAAACACTACGAAGCATGAATCCTAAATCACTTTTTAAATTGCTATAATTTGAAACATTTAAATGATTGATTGGTTTATAATATCGATTCATTATCTATAACTAACACGATTGATGACAGATATGGTACAGTATAACGATTTTATCGCGCGGTTTTATTATATGCCATTTATTACACATCAAAATAATTCATGTATCGAGGTGACAAGACTAGTATGATAAACAGACAGATGTTAAATGTATAAAGACGATATTCTTATTAGTCTGACCTCTCTCTCTCTCTCTCTCTCTCTCTCTCTCTCTCTCTCTCTCTATATATATATATATCTATCTTAATGTCTTGTTAATTAAAAAAACCACTATCGAACCACCTTTATTATTATTATTATTATTATTATTATTATTATTATTATTATTATTATTAGAATTGTGATTGTTGTCTTCTTCCATCAGACTGAACAAAATAGTTCCTTTTTAAATGAAGGAAGAAAACACATTCACTATACCCTGTCGACCATGAATGGTAATTATATAACAGTTGTTGTGAAAATACTTAACTGTCTACTGTATACGTAGAAAACAATGATGCTTTGTTATTATTCTTTTTTTTAAATGTCATGAATTATATTTAAAATAAATACATTCTTATCGTAACATAAATCTCAAAACCATTAATTTTTTTTCATTAAATTATACAAAATGATATTGATATTTTTCAGTACAAATGTTAAAAAAATAATGAAGTAATGACTTACTTGTTAAAATTGCTGCAGTGATTTTTAAAATAATTGATGGACAAATTGTCCTCTCATCGTATACACATATGTATCAAAGACCTTCATAGAAGTCGTGTAATGTAATTCTCCAGCTTACTGGTACTGACGTACTATAAGGAGTAGCTTCTCTAGCTCACAAAAACATCTCGAGCATTAGAGCAAATTTTTGTAATTCATTATCAAATAAGTATAATCTGTTGATCGGTATAGAACAAGCATAGATGACCCTAGGTCAACAACGTTTTCACGGTTCGGGTCACTTTATCACAGAATGCGAGTAAATGCCAAGAGGGATAAAGTTGAATCATATGATATCTAGGTTAAAATCTAAGTCAAATTATCCAAAAAAATCTAAATATTCTCATACTGTGTAGACATAACGTAAGAATATAATGAAAAAAGAAAAAGTTCACTTAATTCCAACTTTTACGATCGTGTTTTCAGAACTGACACTCACTTACAAATGTTATAAAAATAACTAGCGGCAATAACATGTAAATATTATTTCCTAAGCAGTTAAATATAGACCAATAAGTTTATACGTTGTCGGTCAAGTATGAAATATTATTATAATCATGTAAGGAGATTGAAAACGTAACGCTTTGATTTACACATTGAAATCGAAAATCCTGTTTACCTTAAATCATCATCACATCATCAGTAGAACCCACAGGGGCTTGGTGTCAGGATTTCGGTATTTTTGTTTTAAAGATTATTTATTTGTGTTTTTATTATATGCGAGGTTGATACAAGTTCATATATATCGATAACTTTGCCTGAAATCCATTTTTAACAAACTTCAAAAAATTCCGAAATATATAACATTAAAAAACACAAGGGACGAAAGTCGCCATTTTGAAAGTCTACCCCTCGCTTGGAAAAAAAATCGTGAAAAATCAGCCAATGTGTAGACTCCACATGAATGATGGAGAAGTAAAAGTGAGAGTCACTAACAATTACATTCCGGTTTTGTTGAGGTTAGTAGATATAGTTTCTTTTCACGCCAACACTTCAACAGACGGTACACACCTATTTCATGAGTAAAAATTTATCCCTTCTTCAGTTTTATTCGAGGAAATCATTAAATGAGGGGATTATTTTTTAAAGCCGCATGAGCATTACTGAAGCTGTTCGGGGCTACAGAGAGGGAAATATCAATCACATTAGCCAATGTAAAATAATTTATTCACACGCTAAGTGTAACTACAAGCCAGTGCAGTAAAAGATAATGAGTAGGAAATAATGATTCATGTCGCGAAGCTTTTTAAAACTAAAAACACCTTTATGCAATATAGACTGCAGTTAAAACAGTTTGTACTAGTCCATAGATGTCTCGAGTACATTTTAGAAGCAGCAATGCCAAACTGTATACAATGCAAAAAAAGTTTATGTGAGCGAATAACAACCTATCCAGTGAAAATTAGTTGTGACGTCTGGATAATGGAAAAAGTAGTTGTCGCGTCTAGAACACTGAAAAATAATTTGGCGTATAGACCAATCTAGAACTAAAAAGTTTGTGTGGCGTCTATACTACTAAAATTAATTGTGGCGTCTATGTTACTATGAGTAATTGTGGCGTCATTTGCTCTTTGGAAATTTCTAGCTTTCATTTTATGTCATATACTATTTTTTGAATGTATTAAATGATAAAATTAAAAAAACTGGCATATGACATAATTATATAATAGGTAAAGGTAGAAATTATTATCTTTACTGTGTCGTCATCTTAGAAAATAATTGAAGTAATGTGTGTTTGAATGCCGAAAACGTTTTAAAAATTCTTTACGGGAACTTGGAGTCGAATCAATGAGTTTCGCAAACTTTATGCATTTAAAGAATAGTTATATCGATTTAAAGTATTGAATTTGTTCGAAATGTAAATTTATGGAAATTTTGGTGTAAATCAACGTATAATTTGCACCAGCACAACAACGTAAAAAATCCATGCACTATAAAGCTGATGTTTCATGCAATTTAATGCAGTGTCGTGCAATAAATTTCTTTGTTTAAATCAAATAGAACGAGATTTAAATTACAAGTAATATACCAGGCAAACAGAATTCATTGAAACGTTCTGCAAGAATATTATATCAAAACGGAGAGCTTACAACCTCTTACAAGCTCTCTGTTCCACACAAACTTCATTTTATACCCTAAGTTAATGTAAAACCAAGGACCTTGAGTTTCTAAATATATGTAACATTTGTTAAAGTCAATGTTTTGGTACCAATTAGTACAGTTTTATAATTTATATTATAACAATTGCCACCATCGTTATCAAAACAAGACTGAAAACGAACTAACCTATTTACATGCTGTAAAGTAAACAAGCCATATTTGAGGAAATTTGTTAAGTATGGGTCGTCCTTTAACGCTATTAAATTTGTATTTGTACTTAATTTTTACTTAGTTTTTGTCCGTTTTGTCTTGTTTAGATTTCGCTTTTACTTTTGCTGTGTCATATACCACTTTTTGAAGGTATTTTTTTTATTAAATTAAAAAAGTAGTATATGACAACTGTATAGGTGATTGCAAAAGCTGAAGGGAAATACAAGTTACATCAGACTTTTATTCAACATGTTTTAAGGTTAAGGATAAATGCATTGTAGTTTTTTAGTTATTTTTTCAATGTATGAATAACTTCTATTGGTCTTATGTCATTTTAGAACAGGAATTTTACTGTTAGTTGTCACCTAAAACAGGATTAAGGACAGCGATGACATCAAATTTGTTTTTGTTCATAAATCATATTATTTCCAATAATACAATTTTAAAATAAGAGAGCTTGCTGATGAAATGAAGTGGGGTTTTGTGGTATTTAACATGTTTAACCCCGTCGTATTTTTTAATAAGCCCTTAGGTATATTTTTTTGCACATTACTCAAATAGGATGTAGAACGAATAAGCAGTCCAACTGATTATGGTGGAGCTGTTTAATATCAGTTTCTTAACAAGTCAATTTAAAAATTCTCTAGCGATTTTTTTCCATTACATTCCGTATTCCATATAAAACGCTCTCTACAGATTATAAAAATTTCAAATGACAAAAAAAAAAAAAAAAAAATAAATGAAAAAAAAAAATATAAAAAAAAAAAAATAAAATAAAAAAAAAATAAGTTGAAAAAGATTTTAGAATACAGTCGTGGTAAAGAAACTCCCGGCAATCAATTTATTTCATGACTATAAATGAAATTTCCATTTACTAGTTCAACAATAAAGACAAATGTGAGATGATAAATGGAAATAAAAGGCAACAGTGTTTTACCGAAACCTACCTTAAAGCATTAATTTATTGATCAGCCTTTTTAAACAGAATACCTTTATCATTTGGGTTTTATCTTAAAACTAATTTATATACAAAATCAATATGATATGAGATGAAATA
This sequence comes from Tegillarca granosa, assembly GCA_029721355.1. NCBI lineage: Eukaryota > Metazoa > Mollusca > Bivalvia > Arcoida > Arcidae > Tegillarca > Tegillarca granosa. The sequence goes on along the minus strand of CM056596.1, from coordinate 7,994,291 downwards.
TTTACATTTGATGACCATATTCATTTAGTTTTATCGTTTTGCTTACATCTCTTTTGCTAATTTATTCCAATGGTCTTTGATTCATCAATATACTGCAAATGTAAAGATGGTAAAATTCGTATAATAATGATTTAACTAGGATAGTCAACTTCTTAATGTACAAAGTTGAAGTATACATTAAACCGTAAATATCATTATATTTTCATTTAGTTAATGGATTACGTACACATCCGCGTTATTCAGTTATGGTGGATATATGATTATAATTATCTGACTTCGACAGTTCAATACTTAAGTAACTTTACTACATACACTTAAATGAATAAAAACACAGAGATTGTGTATTGTATATACATTTTTTTATACGTGTTTCCTCTGGAAGTCATTAGTTTTACTATATATAAGGTAACAATAAAATAAAGAACAGAAAGTTTTTTTGCAAACGTAAGTGCAGTGTCACGAACACACACAATCATTTTCATTAAAATAAAAAAGAGAAAAACAAACTCTAGAACAGAAACACTGTTACTGGATGTATTGAAAATATTATCTGTCGGTGGTGTGATTTACGTTTTTAGTAATTCAACATGATTTATATACCAACACTAACAGATTGAACTCGTTAAACAATTTAAGCAAGGAAATCCCGCGGTTTACAAACTATGATGACGACGATGAAGTTCTGTGCTTGAGTGATCGTAAACACATAATTGTATTTTGTAAGTAGCTGTTGAAGGTGGGTTTAAAGGGATTGGGAAATTCTATACATAACTTTTATAAGTTTGAAGGCCTATCGTGCCCTTTGTTTCATTCAACTTTGGCATTTTCAAATTATATTTTACGTGATATACAAAGGGCAAAACTGAGCTTTACCTAAAACATTTTTAACATACATATAAATTATATATTGTCACAGTGATTCATATAAATTGTTCATGAAATACAAAAAATTGTGATCTGTACCGGTATGTCATTTTTGAAAATAGGATAAGTCTCAGCATCACAAATAACATACAGTAATGAAAGATGTCAATTTTTTAAAAACATACTTATAAACTTCAGTACTGGAATCAATAATAAAAAGAATTTTTCACATCTTAATCCAAAGTTGGGCGTATGACATTTGCGCCGTTTTTTGAAAATTCCATTTTTTCATTTGCGCCGATTTCATTTTTTCATTTGCGCCGATTTACCTGTAATTACCTGTAAAATGTTTTAGGTATAATATTTTAAGTACCGTGTATGTTAATAAAACCAGAAATTTCAATCAAATCGATCATTATTCATGAAGACTGTGATAAGGCCATTGTAAACTGATCAAGACCCGATATATTGACCGTTTGAAATATTACTGGGGTATGACCACTGTTCAATAGAGGCTATATAATGTTTAAATCCGGAATGAGTTCACATTGTTTGGAAAGTCAGTCGAAGAGATGGACCTAATCCATACAGAGACGAAACGGGGAGTCAAGTCTTTGGTTATAGATGACCATATGTACCGAAAAGTAGGTGTCCTGAAACATGGCAACATTTCATACCGGTGTACTGTCAAGTCATGCAAAGCTAGAATCACTACAGATCCAGATGGCACATCCATTTTAAAGACCCAGAATGAACACAACCATCTCGCAGATGAGAAGAAAACAGAAGCACGAGAACTACGGGTGCGGGCAAGGAACAATTCTGGAGATGTTTATGAAAATAACTGGCTAACGGAAGAGGTTCACCTGAGAAATAATAAAAAATTACCTATTTTATCTGAGATTTACCTGTAAAAAAATCGGCGCAAATGAAAAATAAAAAACCGGCGCAAATGAAATGCAAATCGGCGCAAATGCAAAACGCCGCCAATGTTTTTAGATTAATGTTCATATACTTCCTTTTGTAAATGGCCTCCGTGTATTTATACTACTAGTTTATCAAAGAAACTCGTATATTTATGTTGAATCATTCTATAGAACACATTTCTGAACACCTCCAGAAAAACATTAACTGAAAGATATTTGCATATGTTTAATCATCCTGATCACATTCAAACTTTTAAAAGCTAAATGTTTCAAAAGAGTTTTAACAATAAAAGCATAATTAAGTTTCAAAAAGAATTATACAAAAGCATTTACATATATTTTATGTCTCTTAGTTTCTTACATTACTTTATAAAAAAAAACCAGAAACAAGAGATTTTTAATGTACATATCATTTTTTTTTCCTTTTATAATTTTATTTAATGTCCTAGTAATATCCGTAGTAGTTTAACTTTAATCGAATCCTGCTAAAAGAAATGAAAATTTCATATTCAGTATCGTGTTTACGTGTGGGTGTGTATATTCAGATCTTCCATTAGTTTAGCTTTATTACTTCCTAAAGTCGACATTTTCAAAGTCTGAAAACGGACAATCTGTATATTAGTCTATATGAGAATCTTAAAAAATACAGACGTTGCTTTATATTTCGCATTTTGAACAGGATATAATATTTCACGTGATCAGTCCAACGCGATTTTTTTCTAAAGACATTGCAAAACCCCTTTTGCAACAAGTTGTTTGTTTCTACAACAGTGCATTCCATTCTCCCCATAATTTTTAAGCATAGTTTTAAATTTCATGACGTAGAAAAACGCAGATCACGCAGAAAAATAAACTTGTATGGATGCAAGTCGGATGATGTTCGAAAAATTACATATGATAAGATCATAATTGGTCACGAAAAGCAAACTGTATCAAAAGCATGGTTATCTTTCTCTTTTTTAAAAATAATATCTTCATATTTGATTTGTAAAATTCTCTTTTTTAAAATGTCATTTCATGGTACTTAGTGATAAATATTTTGTCTTGGCAATTACGACAACCTATAGAGCACAGTGCCTTGCACTCATAAATCACTCTCAACTATAAAGCTTATTTAAGTTTGCGGTTATATTTGCCCAAAAACACTATCCAATCCAGTCACATATGTGACTTCAATACGACATAAAATGTATCAGAGTCATTTTGACTCAAATTAAACCAGTGATTTGTTTTATATTTTATTTCGGGCCAAATAAGACCCTTAATAAATTAATATAATTTTGTTTCACGACTTCGTTTAAAATGTAAAAATATATAGACCATAGTTATGTACATATAGCTTTATTTACATTTGATAAACTTAAAACTATAACAACATGTAAACCAATGAACATAATTTCAAGTCGACTAAGATGAGTTATCCAAACAGGAATATTCACTTCCAGCTAGGAATTGTAAAGCATTATAAATTAGCTACAACAATTATCATTGTCAATGGTGTAAGTAGAATGCTGAGAGACAAATGTACAATTTATGTTCTAATCTAATAATCTAGGTTATTCTCAGTTACTGATCGATAATTGATATTAAGATAAAATCCCCTCTTTTCCTTTCTCTCTCCCTCTTTCTCCCCTCTCTCATTCTCTCTGTCTCTCGTAGTTATTTTGTGTTTTTATTTTCTTTCGATAATTACAAAAACATTGTAACATTGTAATTGAATTCATTGTACACGTATTTAAATGACAATCACTGACACATAACTTTTACCAAATAATTACACACACACATCATCATTACTATTTTAGAATCAATTTTATTTTATCATTTTGTTTTAACTAAGTAAATTATCACAATACTTATGTACAATAAAAATAATCAAATAGATACAAAAAGAGCTAAAAGTAGTAAACCTTAGTGCGCAAGGAAAATAATAAAGCTAATGATTCTAGTCATATTTCATACCAACAGTATACGACGCTGCTGTCATATCGAAGTGTGTTATCAACTATGTGCAGTTTCATTTGATTGATTGGAAATTTATAAATAATTGCATAATTATATTATTAGAGGGTGATATTGAATTATTCACTTCTATGTTAGTTATTTTTATTTCTTTTATGCCAAATAACTATTTGATTTCAAATTCAGAACTTAAAAGAATCAATATATGCTTGCTTAATACAAACGTGATTGCTAATTTAGGTTTTGCCTTCGAAAAACTCTCAATTTTCACTTCATTAGTCTTTAACAGTTCACGATTATCTAACTAACCCGTTTTATACAGAATTCTTTATTTTAAATCTCTGTGTCAACTAACCAACAGCTGCAAAACTTAAAACCTTTAACTTGCAGTTTTTCGTCTGATTGTAATTACAGTGACCGAGTTACTCTATGTGCATTAAGCACTAGTATTTACATTAGAACACAAGCAAACGCTTTTATCGAAAGTGATAATATAAACTTGTCGAGTCGGTATTGTCGAGTCGGTAAAATTTTCTACATGCTGTTACGCGATGTCATCATTGCTAACCTTTGATTTCTTTTTTATCTACGCTCTGAACACACGTGACATTGATCTTGTCCACATAACTTAAGGACACATGTTGCTGCTAAACAAGAAATTTTTCAGGTGGTGGTGTTTTTAAGATAGAAGATTGTAAAATTACTTACATTCTAGAAGAAACGATCATTTCTGTGTTAGTGTTCATAAGTTAATTTTTAAAATTTATAATTTATAGTCTTAATAATTTTAAATTAAAAAAAGAAGAAAATACCGATTTTCTCATCTTTGTTCTATTTCTCTTACATTGTAAAAGAAGTGCCAACCTGAACCAAAACCACATGAACATCGAAAAAAGCCATTCATTTATTTTTATGTGACAGAAAGGCCTTTCTCATCAATTACATGTGTAAATTTTGAAATTTTCCACTCTTCGTTAACACTAAGTGTTATTACAGCAAGCGTTTATAAACTTAGCATTGTGTGTTTGTCTTCTGTTATAGGTAATGATAGCGATTTGATTTTTGATACAAAAGTTTAAATCCTGTCAATTTTTAAAATATTTATTTTTTATGTTTTTAGCTTTTTTTTAAGTAATTTTACGACAACTAAACCTCATGTGTGTTATTTAACATTTCTTTTCCTTAGAAATTTTCGAGTAACTCACTATAATTACGGTTATTTTGCTATATTTTGCGCGAATTTCAGTCGATTGTATAAAGTACAAACTTGACTACAAGTAAGAGGATAGATTGTCTGCATGTTAAGTTAGATTTTTCATTTTTGTTCCTTTTTAATTTTTACTTTAAAAAAAATTATAAACATATGACTAGTTTAAATTGATTTCATATTCATTAGAGTATATCTTTAATTTGCAAACGGTATCCTAATGCATGTTTGTGCACCAATATGTTTGTAATAAATATAAAACAAACATACCAGTCCGTGTCCACATCACAATCCCAAAAACAAAGTAAAAACTTTGCAAACTGGCAAAATATGTTATACACGTGAACTTCCATCAAGGAAGTGAGGCCGGGTGCTCCGGAAGGGTAAGCACGTTCCTGTCTAGCTAGCTACACCCGTCACGTGCAAGTCAATTTTGAGAATGAAAGGAACAAAGAACTATGGTAAGTCGACATACACATATGTATCAACAATGCACACTAATTGTACTGATATCGAAGCATGTTATCATCCTATAATGACCTAAGTATGGTCAAATTTTTTTCAGACTTGGGCGCATCGTTATATGGACAACGTAAAACATTTTTTTGATGATTTCAGTTACATTGTCAGTGTGGTGTTAAGCGTATGTTGTAAAATTAATCCGAGTTTAACACAATATATACTTAAATATTTTATTACATTTACATCGTATTCGACAAATCAGAACAAAAACTAGGCTCTGAATCCAGTATGTTTCTACCAAGCAATGATACGCACATTGAGTACTAGATGCATGCTCCACACCATTCAATCATCTTAACGTATACAGATATCTACAGTTTTATATTGTTGAACTCAAAGGTCTGAAAATATTTTTACTCATTTAAGCACAAAAATAATTTATTTTGAATTGTTTTGGTTTTTTATACAGCGTTCATTTGAGTAACGATGCACTGCACCTTGAGCATACTGAAAAATTACATTTCCATTTTTCACACACACACACAACACACACACACACACACACACACACACACACACATATATATAAATCGGATACTATAATATAATATTCAATCTTAACTATCTTAATTTGATTTACATGTACAAGTAAAATGATTTGTGCACAGTAGATTGCCATATATCAGTAATTTATATTTTAAGTGCATCGTCTTGTTGTTAAAATTGCATCTTAATCCTTTTATATCTTAGTAATTTACTTGGCACGGTATTTCATTTGACGGGAAATTTCATTTATTTATTACTTTAATAATTTTAAGGCATATCTATCTAGCAATAAATAAAAAAGTCTAGATTGTCTGGAAAGCAGTTGTTAATAAAACTGTTCAGGAAATGAATGGTATATGTACCTCTGATAAATATAAGGTTGTCTCAGTTATCTATTTACAACTAAACACAGTTGTTATCAAACATTTCCAAATGCTGTAACTGGAAAATAAATTACAAAATTACAAAAAAAAAAAAAAAAAAAAAAAAAAAAAAAAAAAACTTATTTAATAAATCATAAAAAAACAATAAATAAATAAATAAATAAATAAATAAATAAATAAATAAATAAATAAACACTATGATAATACTGCATTAGCGACGATTGTATATCTATGTAACACCAAAATCAAAGAGGTCACATTTTGCTGTCTTGTACGTTTTCCAAAGCATGTGAGAGTGTATGAAATCCTTTCATTTTCTTAGTGCTCACAAAGAAGTAAATAAATGATAAATGTTTTATTGTGGAAGAATTCAATTATCTTTATATTGCAAAGCCAAAAATGTCCAATACAATAACCACAGCGGTAGGGTTTAGAACTAATAGACACTTGGCTATAAAGATTTATTAAGTATCAGCCTGTAGTGTAAAGTCTGATTGACTGTGCTTAGTTATAATCAAATTTACGCTGTTCTTGTCTCTGATTTATTGCTGAAGACATCGGTACGTTATTATAAACTACATATGAACATGTAGTTGTTTGGTAAACATCGAAAAAGTAACAATCCCTTATTATAAGAATTATTTTAATTAACTTGACGATTTGATTCTTTTAAATTGTTGAATCATGTCCCTTTTATTTTTATTCAACAGAATTTATATCGATTTATCAAACACAAGGTTACAACTGGTTGTATAGGACATTTAATGCACAGCTCTTCTATGTTTTTAATAATTTTTTATATCGATAATTAATTTATAGGTATCTATAATTCGATAATAAATGTCCTTAAAAGAGTTATGAAATCTGTAAATAAGATCGATTTCGGGTATCCAGCATTAGTTTAAGGAATATATGAAACACTTTACTCCTTGAAAAACTCTTAAATTGAAACAGGAAAATCATAAATATATTTACGCATAATTTTAACCATTTAAATAAATTTTTTTAAATCTGCCCAGGAAATACAGATATCCGATTCTGAAAAATTTTGTTTATCATTCCTACTGAGTTTACCTAAGTTCTGAGCAGAAAGACCTGATAACGATAATCATTGAAAAAGTAAAGGCAATAAATCAAAGAAAAACATATAACCAAAATAGAAACAGAAAAATAATATGCATAACAACACCACTAGATATTTTTTATGAAGTTTTATCAATATTTTACGAATGATATTGAAGAACTTCCGTCTACAATGGGAATATTCTATATTACATACATAGTGTATTTTTGCTTGATCAAATGTTACAGAGTCTGTTAAAATTTTGGAGTCCCAAAAATAAGGTCTGACTATTTTTAAGTTTTAGATGCGGTTTATTTCTTAACTTCGATGCAAATTTGAGGAATTTAACAAAGCATGGGACAAAGTGTTAATAGACAAAATAAACAGCCTATTTTAACGAGCAGCTGGAGACAGCCTGCTAATTATAGCGCTTGGCGATTACATTGTTACAGAAAAAGCAAAGATTTATCTCAAGAAAACATTTCCACAAGTGCACTTTTCTGCCATCCATCAAATAATCATATAGAAACTGGTCAAAAACTATGATACAGAGCATTGCACAAAGCTATGCTTAAACTTTTTGTCTTGGATTTTGATGAAATAATTATGACCTACATAACTTATAAAGTAAAATCTTAGGTATGAGTTTTGGAATGTACTTTAACTCCTTGTCCTAAAATAAAGAATAATTTCTTACAAATCCTGATTAAATCTAGCGATATTGTAGTCATTTTCAACATAGCCTATGTTGTAAAATTTTACAAAAAAAAAAAACAACAACAAAAAATTAACTTGATAATGTATTTGTGCAGTTGGCTTTAAAAAGCGACGCGTACTTGAATCATTATAAACAGAAAGCTAACTTAAATCGTCCATGTTTTAGTACAAAATATATATTTGCAAAGGTTGTTATTAAATTGAATGAGAGAACTGTTAATTACTATAACAACAAAAACAAAAGAGGGGCTTTGACAAAATGCTTATTTATTCTAATTCAACATTATTTTCTAGTAAATATATGTGTATATGTTTTTCAATTTACATTTTTAAAAAAATTCATTTAACCTCTTGAAAAAATATGCATTTAAAATAATTTAGAACTAATAAGAAAAGTACCTCTCTCTCTCTCTCTCTCTCTCTCTCTCTCTCTCTCTCTCTCTCTCTCTCTCTCTCTCTCTCTCTGGTCAATCATTGCTTTTACAGTGGTTTAAAGAATTCTTCCGAATATCATGTGTGGTTGTTTTCTGTTCTATTATTTATTTATTTATTTATTTTACTTTTTTTTAATTATCTGACAAAGATAACCTTAATAGTTAAGTTTTGAGTTTAAAACAGCAGTTTATCATTAATGGTTACTTCTAAATATTTTTATTATTTTTGTTAGAAGCTATTTCAAAGATAATGCGTGATTAGTGATTTTTATCGCACAAAATAAACAATTATAAAATGAATTGTTGTGAAGAATAAAAAAAACTTCAATCTTAAAGTGTAATCAGGTATAATTTTCTTGCTTTAAATCAGAATTAACGGATATTGATTTAGTAAGTTAACCGATGTTTAGTGTGTTATTTTATAAAATTTTGTTATCTGGTGTTCAAAGGACAAAAAGCCTTACGTTAAATGTTTTATAAATATGATATAAAGCCTAAATTTCACTACTAGTTGCATGATGCCGACACAACAATTAAGATTCGAAAACATTCGAAAATAGGCAAACAGTTATTATTTCTTCAAACAACAAAACGGCAGTTATTTAACAGGAAAATGCAGTTAAATGTCGACAACAAAATATTAGTGTCATGTGCAGATTTTGAATTTCTATGAAAATAATGCATTATTAACCCGTCATTGTCTTGTTATATGCTTTCCTAGTGCATTGTCTTCCTATATGCTTTCCTTGTCATTATCTTCTTATATGCTTTCTTTGTGCATTGTCTTGTTATATGCTTTCCTTGTGCATTGTCTTGTTATATGCTTTCCTTTTCTTGTGCACTGTCTTCTTATATGCTTTCCTTGCCATTGTCTTCTTATGCTTTCCTTGTGCATTGTCTTCTTATATGCTTTCCTTGTGCATTGTCTTCTTATATGCTTTCCTTGTGCATTGTCTTCTTATATGTTTTTCTTGTGCATTGTCTTGTTAAATGCTTTCCTTGTGCATTGTCGTCTTATATGCTTTTCTTGTGCATTGTCTTTTTATATGCTTTCCTTGTACATTGTCTTGTTATATGCTTTCCTTGTCATCGTCTTGTTATATGCTTTCCTTGTCATTGTCTTCTTATATGCTTTCCTTGTGCATTGTCTTCTTATATGCTTTCCTTGGTATTGTCTTCTTATATGCTTTCCTTGTCATTGTCTTTTCATATGTTTTCCTTGTCATGTTATATGCTTTCCTTGTGCATTGTCTTGTTATATGCTTTCCTTGTCTTCTTATATGCTTTCCTTGTTCATTGTCTTCTGATATGCTTTCCTTGTCTTCTTATATGCTTTCCTTGTGCATTGTCTTCTTATATGCTCCCCTTGTGCATCGTCTGTTTCCGTAGACAGACTAGTTGTGTTGTACATATTTAGTTAACCATTTTTGATGTTTGTTTGTTTGTTTTTTTTTTTTTTTTTTTTTTTTTTTTTTTTATTTTATTTTTTTTTTTTTTTGTTTTAATGTTTGTAAATTATTGAGACATCCATATATGATTTAAACCTATTGATTCTAAAACACTTTTAACAGTACATATCCATGGCACATTTATTCCATCTATAAATGCATTGTATAACAATTTATATAAATAACAGTATATTTTTTCTTTACCTGTGATACGTTTTGCCCAGAAGTTTAAAATGTCTGTGTATCTTCCCAATTGTCCATAAACAATACAATTCGGAGTTATTTTTTTTTCATTTAAAATAAGTTTCAAAAATTTAAGTGCACTCTTTCTTTTACATCTAGATTACCAAAACCTTACACAACCATATAAAAGTATTTGCATAAATATGTTTACAAACAATGTCTAGCTGACACTCTACAGGTAAGTTAAAGTTCTACATTTCTTTAATTATTTAAATATAATGCGAACAATAATGGGGACAGATTTTCCCCTTGGCGCACACAATTGTTACAAGGGAAAATCTGATGCACTTCCCTTAACACTTATTCTAGATTTAGAACCGTTATATAAAGAATGATTCTCAAAAAGCTATAGAATTCAAAATTTTAAATTTGTTAAAATAATATTTACACTTTAAACATACAAAAGAGAGTATCAAAACGAAACGGGTTGGAATATTAAGTTTGATAAAACATTACATTATGTGCTTAAACATTCATTTCAGAATACTGCATTCCGCATACTTCCATACAAATAAGAATTTGGTGGAAATAACCGTGTTGTTCAATTCATACACATAGAGCGCATTCCTCTCCGTCAAAGATAATTTGACTATCAAAACTTTTATATTTTATCTTCTGTTTTGCAAATTTTGGTTGAAGGAGAGGGATGCGCTGGCATTGAAATTTGGGGATAAAGATAAAACACATTACCCCTTAATCGCCCTAAACAATATAGCAAAATATTCCTTAGCTGGATTTGGATTCATATATTTTTGGAACTTTAGATTCATTAATATTCAACTGTTTGGCGTATGTTTTTTATCTATCAAACTTTTCGGCCCCTACTGTCACTGATGAGGAATGATTTTCCGAAATTTAGCAGGTATTTGTTATATATATACAAACTTGATATTAGCTAGCATACGTTTCAAATACCATCTACGCTGGCTGTGTGGTAAGACGTAGGAATTGATAACCTCAAAGTCCTGGGTTCGAATCTTTTATGTCGTCCGTTTTTTATTTGTTTTAAAATATTTTATAGAATTTTTTTTCATTTTACAATATTTTTTCTTATTTAAACACAGTGTATATGTTTCATAAAAAAATAACCCAATAAAATTACGCACTGCTGATCTGAACACATCATTGGAACTAGTTTTAATACAGGTCGTATATATCTAACAACATCAGGCCACTGGTCAATACGCATGTGTTTCCTATACCAGTTTAAGGAATACAAAGCAACATTATAATGCATGTAAAACACGGAACTATTGCCATTGCCATGTTAGCACTACATTAGTTCGCAGTTGAAAATCATATAATGTGAATTTTACTCTTCAGAATCACGGGTAATAATAGTGAGAAAAGACCAATGACATATTTTTCATATTAAGTTTTTTTTCAGTAACAGTATTGAGATGTCTTTTTTACGTTCAGTTTTATATAGGCACGTGAGGCTAAAATTAATTTGCATTTGGCCTCGGGTCGATGTTGGGATATAGATGTCTCCCAAAGGTGTAACCTTATTTACTGGCATTTTTCCTATAGGTGGATTGCTCGCTTTTTTGAGACTCATTCTTTTCGCAATAACATGTAAAAAAAATTTTCCAACACAATTTAATAATGTAATCGGTCTTTAGCTAAAGAATTCAGTATCAGAACCTTTATTCTTAAATATAGGTAAAATATTACCTAGTAACCAGATATTAGGAATAATTCCTGAATCATAAACAATGATAAACAAATAAAAATAACAGAAATGTAGTAATTCGCGTGGAAATACAACACGGTAGTCATTTGTCGGGAATAACACACACACACACACACACACACACACACACACACACATATATATATATATATATATATATATATATTTATATAACAAAATGGCAGTAGTTTGTCGTACAAAACAAAACAAGTAAATGGATATTATTTGTCAATAACAGAAAAAGTCATTTTATTCGTGATCAACAAATCGGGTTATTTGTCGATAACAAAGAATGAAACGAGAGAGTAGTTAACGCTAGATAAGTACAAATTAAAGTATTTTTTGGTAAAGATTGTAGCCTTTTGTCGGCAACTGCACAATAATAGATTTTCGCAAAATTAACATGCATTAATGAAATCATCCCACATAAAAATGCTCAGACGATCGCAAACAGAGATTTGTTCATAAATCACAGATTACATAACTGATATTTGATAAAGTTTAAATTATCTTGAGTAATTATTTGATATTTCTAGAGAATCTTCCTGCATGTTCTTTTAAACGCATTGACATTTGCAGATTGATCGTCAAAAGGTTTTACTAGATATATATAGTCTATTTAAGCAAGTTACATTTTAGTTAAATCTCTTGCAGTTGGAACTTGTTTTCCTAACACAATTTTATAAAATTACTTTATACTGATAGAGTTATACTTGCTCTTGACAATATTTCTAGAGAAAGGTAAAGTTGCTGCTAGGGTAACTTTATATGATAAAACATGGCAATTGGTGGATTCGATTGCGCAAACGACGTAATGCGACATTAAAATCATCACTTACAGTATAAACATCGCCATTTTTACATGTTTTCTTTCTACGAGGTGTTTCATCGTTATTGCAGATGCGCATAGCGATTTTCAGTTATCATTGATTCGTGTAAGCTAAAAATACCAAACTAAATTCAAAACAAATAAATTGTCTATGAAAGTTTTGTAAAATTCACTGTCAATAACACAGTGACTTTAACATTAAATATTACTCATTTGAATTTTAAATGTTTGTTTAAAATCACAAGATTTGAAAATACAATCTTTCATGTGAGGAACAAACTTGTACTGGTTTTTGTCAAAAAATTTCTTTAATTACGAAAACCATTTACAAAACAATAATCAAATGAGCCTAAAATGATTACCTGGACCCTCGCGGCTTAAAAACTAATTGTTCACGCGGATAGTATTTGCAAAATAATCTACATATTTAAAAAAACAGAACATAGAGTACCGTTCATTATTGTTGCTCTTGAACTATCTATCCCAAAGAGTTTGTAAGAAAATTGAGGAACACAGCAAAATTTATCAAATAAATTGTACATCAGCTTTCTATTGGCAAATTATATAATATCAAAATCTATGCTCCACAATCAGCAAACACCCCTCCCTATAAAAAATATATTTTAGGGACAACAAATTCCGAACTGATTATCATATTGATGTAAAACTTGATTCTCATTAAATTTTGTCAAACTTATCAATTTTCATTCATTGATTTCAGCTATTTCTAATTGGTTTCGGAAGAAAAACATAAAATTAAATTCAAAACAAATTGATATTCTACAGGCAAAAAGTTTCTTCATGGATAATCATATACTAGTATTCTAGTAACGGAACTCGCTAGATAATACAGTAAGTGTCCCGTTCGTTCATTTTTGCAACTCATTTTTTATTGTTAAAAATATTACAGTTCAGTTAGATTTTGTAACGTTTCCTGTTTCTGCAATTTGTTGTTTTATTGTTTTTTTTTTTTTTTTTTTTTTTTTTTTTTTTTTTTTTGTAATTGTTTGTGGAAAATAACAGTAAGTTTAGAACAAAAAGACATTTCAGGGACAAAAGCTCATGTTATGCTTATTGCTTTTACAAAAAATTTATATATATATATATATATATATATATATATATATATATATATATATATATATATATATATATATATATATAAGGAGTATGAATATCAACCTCCAGATTTTCTGTGATAAATGCGTAATTTCTGTAGGCAATTCATAAGAAGGTATCAAATGCACCTTGTATGTAGCACTTCATTGAAGAAGATAAACACAGATAACAGTTAATAGATTCACACTTTGTGTTGTATATGTAGACTATAATGTCGTGATGTTATCGCTACTAAACTTAATTACCAGAATACATATCAATCTGGTCGGGAATTCGCCCAATGCTTAGATAGTTATTGGTTCTATATAAGTTTTCACAATCATGTAAATCAAATAATTGTACAATAAATAAATAACAGAATGAAATGTATTTGGCAAAACCCATTTAGTCAAGAAAACAAAACTTCAGAAACATTAATGTGTTATGTAATATATTACAATGCATCAGTCCACAATCGCGAAAATATCAAAAAGAAGAGGGAGGAAATGGATGGGTAATCAAAGTTTTTTTTTACTAAATCTACTAAAAATAAATTTTTGCATAAACATACATATACAATGCACGTGTGTCACATATAACATTGTTCATTTTGATTTGAACAAATGAAATGTTCATGTAATATGAAATGGTATCACCTGCAATGATATAATGTTAGATAATACCATACGTTAATAATTTTAACAAAAATGTCATGTGCTGCATTTATTTGCTGAATTTATGCGAGTTAATTTTTCTTTAAATAATAAAATAATTACATCGGGATACTTAAACTGGCTACACGTTTTTTATATAAATATGGCATTATACAGAACCGAAACAGTAAGGGCGACGCATCACCTCTTTGACCAGGTTCATTTTTGAATTAATCTATTTCTCTCGATATAAATCGCGTATAATTTAATGACTTTTCAAATATAACTTAGCAAAAATTGTTAATTTTATTGTATAAGTTTGAAGTTTTTAGCTAAATCAAAGATTCAGTGAAAAGCGAAACCTGTTCGATATAACAATTTCTTTCTTAACAAACTACATACAAATACATACATTGAGGTAAGTAAGATGTACGTTTCAAAATTAAATAAGCTGTTCACGAAGTAAGTCAATCTGTATTTATAAATCTATCTCCCTGCATTTATGTAGCATTATCAACTTCGCATGTGAGTAATCCTGACTTTGAATGTGTGTGGTAATATTGCGTCATACACGCTGGGTTTTGGCTCTAGATGATTCTCCAATTGTATAGTAGATAAAAGAACCTGAACTATTAAATTGTACCGAACAGACGGGGATGCCTTTTTTGGATACGTTTTAAATATATGCAGGTGTCTTTGTGATATCATATTATAATAAAAACCTGACGATACTAGACAGACAGGTGGTGCGCTGATGTACCTACTAGTTAAAAATTAGTACTTAGTGATACAAAAGACAATATCTCAATATTGCATCAATCGTCTTAACCGACAGAATGAACCCATGCACTTACATCATTCAATAAAGCCAATTCATGGCATAATTGCGAATTTTGGTACACATTTTTGATAACTATGACGATTGATTTTAGCATATTCACAATGACAGCAGTTATCAATTGTACTGTTTGAACTTTTTTTTTGGAATTTTGGAAGATTCACCACTTGTAATCTTAGCAAACAACACATGTTTAATACATATATGTTTGGTTTTTATTCTGATGATGCTAATTATGTAAATAGTCGAATCTCTGTTTATATTCCAGGATAATATTGGTACCAGTTATCCACTAATGGCTGACCAAGTATTGTTTGACGATGTAGGTGATTTCTAGTAAAAACAAACTTTTAATTGGATCATAATAACAGAATTAATCAAGGCGTTTTCAACATATGGTGGTAATAATGATGGATAAATCATATAAACAATTTATGGCTTTTGATAACCTTTATGAACAGAGTTTATGTTAAACATACCGAAATGTCAAATATACATGAATATGTTCGAAGTCGTTAATATAATTAGTACAAATGTAAAATAAAAAACTATTCCCTGTGTATACCGTGTTAAGATGTTGTTATTAAGTCTTTTTGAAAATTTCATACTTACCATTGCTTCCATATCTTTATAATATCGTTTTAATTTCCAAATACACATTATTTTTCTTATTTTATTGGTTACATTTTAATCTTTATAGAGTCAGCTGTAGATTGCATTTTAATGTTTCAAATTTTACATATTTCTTTTATTAAAAAATCAAACTTCTGCACATGATCATACAACCTATGATTGTGTTCAGATTCTTCTTTTATGGTTTCTGCTTTACTTGCAAATTGTCAAAAGAGTTTGTTTTAAAAAGAGCTTTTAAGGTCTGTAAACTTTTTTTTATCTTATTCTTATGCTAGGAACCGTCTAATCATTTATGGTTGAAGAGTAATTTGTATCAGATTTTAGATTTTACCATTGACTGACATGATGAAAATATCTTAGAGAACTTTAGATCAAAGGTTTTGTGTTACAAACGCAAAACCTTTTATTCAGAATCTTTGTGTCGCTTTTATGAAAAAAGAAAAGGGATTCATATTTAATAGTAAGCTTGAGAGATGGCGAATCTCGGAGTGTGTTATAAAAGAAGTATCGATGCTTTGAAGATGAATCAAGCCCGGATTGATAATGAGATAGACAAAGACGAATACATTTACTTTGTAGAAATGAAATATCCATGAAAATTGAATTAATCAAAATTGCCAATAAAATGATGAGATAGACAAGAAGATTTAAATTTCTTAATGTGATTAAAGAATCCAATAAGATAGTAATTCAATTTAGTTATTTGCAATATCAAATATCTGTCTACACAATATATATATATTATTATGAGAAATACTGGTCATCTAGGTAAAATATTTTGATTTTGTAATACAGTTACATGTTACTCTAAAAAGCGATCATCTTTATATACAGACCATAAAGCCCAACAAAGTATTTCAAAGTATTTTTGTTGTATATTTTAGTAAGAAAAAATTATTTAACGACAATCTATCTATCTATCTATCTATCTATCTATCTATATCTATATCTATATCTATATCTATATATATATATATATTCGATTGTTGTTAGTGTTTTTAAATACAATTTATGCTACGTTGGTTTTAAAAATATGCTCAGACTGCAGAATTTGGAACTAAAATTTTATAATTAAGACCATGTATATCGCTAATGCCCCTTTCGTTAGTTTTAAAAAGATGATGATCAAAGTTCTAGATAAATATTTCATTGTAAATAACTGAAATTCTATTTATGAAGATGATTTAATGCATATCTGATTATACAAACATTCTAAAACAATTTGACAATAGCACCGATGCATCGAAAAGAATTTAAAATAGAGTTTTTTATATGAAGAGAAGTCGCGCATTTTTACTACATGACATGACATTTTCTCTCCACTTGTGTACAGAGAGTGTAGTATTTCTTAACAGTGGTATAAATATGTCGCTGTGTTTGACATTGATTCGAATAATTTATTGAATCAAATATTTGTATAAATCTTCACTTTTTCTTTTGGACATAGACTGGTTATAGATATGATAATTCATGCTACTTTTCAAGAATTTTTTTAATATAAAATGAAATACAAAGTAACTCCGATAGTTGCATTTATGTTGGACAGTTGTGTACTTGTTCTTATGTAGCGTTGTCAGTATAGGCATTTGGTATTACAAATTGTATTTTACATTTTTAAGGTATCACGGACTAAACTTTAAGCAGGAAGCCGTTTACAACGACGACCTTGAAATGTTTATGTTCCTTTCTAAATATCTTCCGATTCAACTTAAACGTCATTTTATTTAAATTTCCTCTTTGACTCTAGTTAATATTAACGTTTTATCTCGAAATTGGCTACTTTATAAACCGGTTTTTTTGTTACTGGTATAGGATTCTAGAGCATGTCTGACAGCTACTAATGTGTTTACTTTATATCATGATTATGTATGTTTTGCAATGTAATACATACAAAATCGAATTGCATTTATACTTTTTGGCAATGATGAGTTATGTGTTCAATCATTATTATAATGAGAATACCATATTTATGTAATGGATTTACCTTGACTTACTTATAGCTGCCTATACCATCTGGACTGGACTTTTCCCTTTTCCATTGTAAAAATCACTATATGTTTGTAGTTTCATTGCACCTTTTGTTTAAAAAATGTCCTAATTTCACGGTCATAAAACACCATAAAGTGTTTCAAAATAAATTATTTCACAATTTCTATTTAGTTTTCAGAAATTAGCCATCATTTAACATATAACACTACATGTAGGTAGAGACTTATAACTTTTATGATAATAACTCTTAAATACATCCGTTTCCCACTATAGAAAACTATATTCGTCCGGAAAAAAGATTGGGGGATGGTGGCAGGATTTTTTCAATATAAAAACAGTATTTTTTAAACATAAGATTCAAACTTGGAAATAAAAAACAAGAAGTTGGCACGACCAAACATAAAAACGCGCTTTGAAGTGACCAAATACTTTAAGAAAAGACGAACATATTTGGACCACAAGATAGTAAAATCAATTTTAGACGGACATTAGATTTTAATTGGAATATTCTGCTTAACCGCCGCTATCAAGATTCTTTTACATATATAGAGTCGGTTAGTTCTGGGAAACCGGAATGTCCGCAGAAAAACACCGACTTTCGATGAATTCGCACACTGTCTCACACTAAGATCTGCCCGAGTGGGAATCGAACCTAGACGGTGAGAGGCGCTGTAATCCGTCCACCAAAGCCTTTACATTAGTCAATGCAAAGTGGTATAATTAAAGTAATATTGAGGACCCCTAACCATGTTACAGCTAGTTGTATCTTAAAACTAATATTATTTAGGTCTTGTAACATTCTTTCCTTTTTCCTTTTCGCAATATGAGGTATTGTAATGCATCAGTCAAACATGTATTTTTTAATTCCGAAAATTTTATTTATTTTTCGTTTTTATTTTATTTTATTTATTTGTTATATTTTTTTGGAAAGAACAATATTTTTATGCTTTTTGACGATAACACTATGTATCATACAAAGGTAAAATAAAATGTAATCCCTTATCACCTATGCTACTGTAAAATACATGCTGTAAATAGTACAGTCGATGTGATATTTGCCAAGAATTCAATTAATTCGAGTAATTGCATATGTCTGCTTTTTATTGTAATTTTAGACGTGATTGGCAAACAATCAATTACTATGATGTATAGACAAAGACTGTCCATTTTATATTTCAGATTGATATAACTATCTCTTCTTACTAGTTATATGTGATAATTTAAATTGAATAGAGATAATTGTAACTTAAAACAAAAACAAAAATCTTAAAAAGCAATACAAGCTAATGTTAGAAACAGCATTACAAGGCCAGTCCAAAAATAAAACAAAACTTATATTTAAAAAATTAAACAAAAAACTAAGTTTACTAATTTTAAAATTTTAAGTTTCTGATATACACTGAAATGATTGTACAGTGATAATATTTAAAAAAAAACCCTTTATATATGAACTGAAAAAAGACACAGAACCTTGCATTCCCTCTGTCGCCAAACTTACTTTAGTTAATTACAATGATCTTTATGGTTGAAGACTACATACAGTTTATATATGTGCTTTGTGTGAAAACGATTGGGCAGTTTAACAACAACGTTACCATAAAAACGTTGATAAAAAATTCCGTGTTGAAAAATTGGATGGATTTTTTTCAACAGATATTTACTTGACCTCGTCTTGGTAAAAGAATAAAATAAATTGTTTCGTGTTTGATAGACATAAGTTATTCTAATTATTATTTTTTTTTTTTGACATGTTCAAATTTAGTAACCCGGAAATAACGATAAATTTTGCATTGGGATTTCCATTTGGAACGCGATGTGAAGCTATGTTAAACTCGATGACGCATTAAAATAAGAATAAAACTATTCTCCATTATAATGCCAGTCTCTTTTAATTTGTTGATTCTTTAACATGTGACAAGACCAAGCCGAACACCTTTATATACTCAAACACTATAACTAACAACAACTAATCACACTGCATTGTTTAAATTGTTTAACTAAAAATTCATCAATTTTTAGGGTTAACTACGTGCGCTATTTACTGCATTTGGCTACATTTTACATTCAAATGACAAATGCTTGATTAGAAAGTTTGTTTTTGGTCTGGTTGTAAGCATTGATTTGTTTCTTTGTCTAAAACGAAGATCGATTGATATTTTTTAGTTTTTATAACATGGATACCAGTAATATTTGCATTGAAATAAAGAACTGAATACATGCAGTTGACAATTGCTAAAGTAAACAAGAACACGATAAAACAAAACGATTAAGAAAATAAACCAAGATGAACGCATGTTGATAATGGTCTTCATCTTTCCATCTTCCCTAGAGATATAACTATGATTTGTTTAATACAGAGTTATCTTTGATGGTAGTAGGTATTTTAAGTCTGTAACTAGGACACGATCACTAATTAGTATATAATCCAGAGAGTAGTTCAAAAAGTGAACGTGTGCATTTATTTTACGTGTCCACTTATAAATACTTGGAACTTGATTAAATAAAGGATCATTGATTATCAATTTAGTCTTGATATAGACAAATCAAACTACACGAACGTTTTACCATATTTTGCAACTAATGGTATTATCTAAACTCGTTTTATTAATTCTGCAACCATCGAAGACAAACGCGAACTCCGTTTAGTGCTAAAATACCCATTACTGTGGCATTATTCTATCAAACAAAATAAATGATATCGAAAATCGAATAAGCGATATCATCAATTCGATATATCGATATCGCAAAATCAAATTGTAATAGTGGTATTACTTATACTATTCAGTTGCATAATACCAATAAGTTATATCACTAAATCAATTTGAATAACCAATGTTATTTAATCAAGTTAAAATGTTGATAATACTAATTGCAAGTAAAACATATATAAGACATTAAAGAAATAGAATTAATATCACTGTCATAATAAATTTTTGAATGTGGTTCACGATGAATTTTTAAAACAAAATGCATTATGACATCACCAACTGCATTGTAGTTTATTCAGTTATATAAAAATACCATAACAATATAGTAAACGCACCTCACAAGATAACGAAAACACAACAAAAAAACGATGCAATTTAATAATGAATAATAATAACATTACATAAGATTTGATAGTTTTAAAAGTTTTTGTCAAACAAGAAAAATGATTAAGACCTCTTAATTAAAACTTGGGCTTCCGTCACGTATTTGCTGTAAAAGCCGTGGACCGGAGTTCATACACATTTTAAAAATAAAAAAAATTGGGTTCTTTAGTGTCAAGTTATAAATGCTAATACATGAGTATGAAAATAGATCCGTTACTAAAACAACTATCGGCAACACAATCGATAACACAAAACAATACAAGCAAATAGAAACAACCAAGAAAAACAAAAGCAGGAAAGGACAAACATATTTGATTCACTGGTTGTAACTTTCCCGACTTTAAACAGGCAGTAGAATTAAAGTCAACCTTATTCAACAAAACATTTGTCAACAGTCGAGTGATATTTGTCGATAAATAAATTGTCTTAATTAAAACGTGTGTTTGGAGCAATTATTGAAACATATATTTATTTTATTTCTTTGTATTTTTTACATTGTTTTCCACTTACATTATTTTCCGACATAAAGTTCTTTTCTGATATTTAATTTATTTTTATTTGTGACGTGTTGTTTTTAAATTGCAAAGCATAAATTTTCGCCTGAATTTTTTTAATATTCGGTTTGGATACAAAATATTATGATAAACTTTATTGTAATGTAAAACATTTTTTCTATTATGTATGCCACTTACATAGCTATCGTCGGTGCTACAATTGTATAATTATAACAAAAACTGAGCACATTTTAATCAATTAATTTAGTAGATGTGATTAAAAGAGACGTTAGAGAGATTAAAAGACCTTAACCCTGTGATAATTAGTGTAAATTGTCAGTGAAGCATGATAGATATAAGATAAGTGTAAACAATTCTGACACACAGTGTATCTAACTGTAGTTGTTAGTGCAATAGTGTATCAAAGTGCACTTACACTTGATAAAATGTTATGTTCTATCAAAACTTAATCATAACAAAATACTTATAGGTATAATTTTTAATATAAGATGGTATTAATAAACATTACTTCCTCTTAATACACATGATAACACCACGTTATATAAACAAAACTAAACCTAAATTAGTAAAAATATACATAATTATAAACTTAAAAAGATATTAGTTTATTTTGTAGTATGAACTTATTTATCTGTATACACCTAATTTTCTCTTTTGATGTTATAATGATTCCAAAATAAAAATAAATGTCTTATACAAAATAGTTCAAACATAAACTATAAAGTATTATTTTTTTAAAAAAAAAAACATACTTAAAACATGAATCGTGTTAATTTAATGATATTTTCCCCCGACGCAACACCAATCAGACTGCTGAACAAAAAAGGTATTTTCTTTGATATCGTAGTAAACTGTGAAGTAGTTTTATTAAAAAATGATGTCTTGTGGGGTATTTTGAAGTTAGTACCGACACCAAGGGAAATGGCTCTGTTCACTAGGACAAAATAACCGATCAGTAATAATAATTGTACAAAATTACAAATTTTCACGTCACGTCTACAATCGACTTAATTATTTAAATATTTTCAGTTTTAAATCGCTATTAAGTGTTATCCCATTCATTTCAAGCATTTAAGATCGTGAAAATATTTAAAATTTATTGTTTACTTTTGAAAAGAAACCGTTAATGCCACAAGGTCTTTCGCTAATTTTGGCTGGATTTATACATAAGATTTGATAGTTTTAAACGTTTTTGTCAAAAAATATCCACATGCGCCCTGAATAAAACATTTGATAAATTATATTTTGTGCAAAACAAAGAAAAAATGGACATATGGTTAACCGCCAATTCATCCGGCCAGAACTGGTGCATATACGGATATCCGATGTAATTAATATGGCCGAAAATAGCGACATAATTATGATGATATGTGTATTAGCATACAGGAATAAGCTTGTAAATTATCCAAATAATAAAATAGATCGATTTCGTTTATAACAAATCATGCAATAAATTGAAACACTGGTGAAGAATGATGTGTGTCAAATTATTGTATTTCAAAAACGGAAAACAGTTGAGACAAATGTCAGAAATCGTAATTTGTTTTTAAGGGGTAAAAATACATTTAAAGTGTTTTTTCAAAATTAGTTTGGTTTTTGGAATATACATACGAGTCTTTGTAAAGATTTTTAACTTTATTTCTAAACAAATTTTAAACATGTAATTTTAATGGCAATTTTTAAAGTAATGGGCATGGTCGATTATCCTTTCCATATCTCAAAAACAAGAACAAAAGCATACGGTTTTTAAAAATTATATTTCGTAGAATATGCAACAAACTTCATTAAAACTTGAATTAATAACAAACACAATATTAACATTCAGGGAATTTAGTAATCAGTATTAGATTGATGCAAAGTGGAGTAGTGTCATGTGCAGAATTTTGAATTTTTACAAAGAGAAATATTCAAAATTCTGCACATGACACTGCAGAATTTTGAATATTTCTCTTTGTAAAAATTCAAAATCCTGCACATGACAGTAGACTTACCACTCTCTAATAAAAAAAGAAAATCCAAGTATATGTACATTCTGTTTTATTCAACAAAGCACATTTTAAGGAATGCATGTGCAAAGTTTTAGAAAATCCTATGTCGGGGAAATTTCGTGCCTCAGATACCTGAATATCTTTGAGGCTGTTAGATTTGATGATAAAACTTCGCCAGTAAATGTATATGGTTCAATGGGATATTTTGTTGTAAGTATTGTAACATCTTTAAATCAAACAGATGCTAGTAGGTGAGATAGTACAGAATGAACGTTGAAGATACAGCTTTTATCGTTACTGATAATACAGTTAGATATAAGCTATTTGGTACACATCATTAGGTACGGTTCTGGTCCGACAAACTTTTGTTAGAACTTTCTTTCTTAGATAATTATTCCATCATTCCAAGATATTTTAGGGCTTGTGAGCAATGTAAAACTGTTCCCAGTATAACATTGTTTTCAGAAACTATTTTGAAATTTCCTGGATTTCGTTGGTTAGTTAATGCTTTAGCTGATTTTATTCTCCCGATCAACGTTTATCTATTACTTGGTCCTATACAAAAAAATAATCGTACAACTTTTCAAAGCGTCTCAAAAGAATCTCCTTCAGTTTGTGTATTGATTTGTTAAAAAGGTAAAGACATTCGTATACATTTTTTAAAATAAATTTCCTTTAAATGCAGTCTACTTTACAAGACTATGGGGTGGCGTATAATATTGAAATCACAAACGGGGGATAAAATTTTTGGTAAACAGTTTGAACTAATACAGTCTTGGATGTCCATAAAATCTTTTCAGTTATTTTATTTTATTTTTGGTTTTCATATTGCGAATTCAAGAGTTTTCAAAATATTTTTTAAAATTAGACTTCATTGCAGAATGATATAACAGATAAAGTTAACTGCTTCATTTATTTAAAAATAAAAGTAAGTAAGTATGTTATATTAAAGGCAGATATCAATACCCCCAAAATGAAAAGTAAACAAAACTTGCATTAAAAGTGTCTATAGCTAATTGCAAAACTCTAACAAGCATTGCATCATTACATTTCATTTCTTTGACAAGAATACTTATTGAATTTCTATTGCACACGCAATTTGCAGAACAATAATATTAAGTTTAAAGATCTACCGTTGTAATGATTAACTATAAAATCCCTGTCTCGTAAATAAATAAATAATATATATATATATATATAATGTTAAAACAGTCACACATTGACTGCACCGAAAATTAAAGCAATAAAAATAAATCATTTAATACTTTGGTAGACGAAAAGTATTGACGTAATATTCTTGTAAAGTGGTTTTTTTTTTCAATTTCTATACAATTCTAAGTATTCAATGACTTAAAAGTGGGTTACTCTTGCGCTTTAAATTGTAGATGATATACACATTAACGTTTATGAATATATTGTTAGTATCTTTATTTCCACTTAAAAGTGGTACGAAGTCTTTTAAGCTCGGCTGAATTCGTCATTTCTTATTTATAAATTCTTTGTTAACTTACGGTTTGTTTCACCTCTAATTTTTAAATGCATATACTGCGTATATAAAATGTTTCAGTATTTTTCAATCTGTATATAATGAAAAACGAAAGACACAATTCAAAAAGTTTTAAACGCATCTCGTTGACCTTGATGTATGCCACTGTTCGAATTCACAGATTGCCGTCAATGACATTTTAAAGTGCTTCTTGCTACTGTATCACACCCGAACCACTAGACTTTTTTTCCAGCGCCATTCGATAATCTGGAAATTTGTATTATTATTGTCTTTTTATGTATTTGACTTTTCTTGTCTGGTTAGATGTTTCAACCATTCTATTCTATTTGTCATGTTCTAGAGTGAATTCCCCATTGGCTATTGCCAAATACGTGATTTTACGTTTTATAATTTTTCACATTTTGTTTTCAATCCATACCAATTACTTTTCAATAGAATCGGTCAGTTATTTTATTTTGTTTATTTCTGGACCATCAAGGAATTTATTATTTTTGTTACTTACAATGATGAAGATGTTCTATTTGTTCCCAAAATAAATTAAGCAGCTGATTGTTGAAAAGTCCAATTTTGCCGATAGGTCTACATATAAATAGACATGTAACATATTACAGTAAGTGTCTTGTTTAATAGCATTTTGGTTTGTAGATTTATGCATTTATTGTTGTTAAGAACATTTTTGTGAAATCATCAACAACATAAAACAGGCCAAAATTGCTTTGAACACCAGTAATGTTTGTTTAGAATAACTGCAATAATGAAAATTTATTGCCAACAAATAACTGCTTTAAGGCTTAAACTCTAAGTGAAAACGTATTCTAAGGCTGTAAAACAAATAAGGACAGGTGCACAGCTATTCGTAAAGCACTTTTTCAAACATATATTGTTATGTGCGAAACACAAACACACACTCGAGTGCAAAACGACATCAGTCTTATAACATTTATGTCAGAACCTTAAACTAAAGAACATATACAATGTATCTCTATAAACGAATGCCTTATGCTGGTTGTATGAAGAATCGAAAGTAAAACTTTACCAGAGATCATCAGTAATGAAACATCCTATCCTGCATGGAACAGAAATTAAGAGTCCAATAAATGGTTTAAATTTAAGTATGTGCAAATGGTATCAAAGTAAAACAAGGCAAAAAAGAAAAGGTACACATACATTTTGACTACTTAATACACAAAACTAAGTCCGTTAGAATATAAGAAATTACCTAACAACGAGAAGTTATTGTAAATATTTCCATCGCTTTAGCTTGATCTCAAAAGACCGCGACAATAGTAAATTTATCGTGTTCAGACTGCTGTGTTGGCGTTAATTTGTTAGACCTAATTCCTTAATTAATTTGAAAAACATTCATCTTGTTTTTTCTTTTTTATAGTATTTACATTTATACAAGTTGTCTCCATAAAAATCGGTCATTAATTATAAGAAAAGGTTAAAGAAGATAAACAAGTTGAAATAAAACGGGCGATCAAAGAAAATATACATTATCGACACAATACATATATATTATAGTCATTTCAAAATAGTTTTTATATTGTAGATGCCGTATGTATAAGTTTATTATTATCATCTTTGCTGCATGGTCTTCACTCTATGAAAACTTATACGATCTTTCAATTTACCAATTTATTTAAGTCTAGGGAGTGATTATAATTCATGGATCGCCTAGAAAATGAGTTTGGAAGGACATTACACTTTACAAAATATTGATAAAATATTTTTATGAGACGATGATGAAAAGACATGATAAGATAAAGTCTTTTCAGTGGGAGATAAATTTACTAATTTGATTAATAGGAAATTTTCATCCCTTTCATTGTAGATGATAGTGTCATAATGATGAACACAAATAGTTTTTTTCATTAGAAACACTGAACATTCAACTTTAAGAAGACAAAACATTTAAACAGAGTACCATTCAAGTTAATGACAAATTTTAGACATCAAGCGTTCCTTCTATATTCATTTTAGAAAATAAATTTGAAAAAAAAATAATGCAAAATTTCGCAATTATCCAATCAGCAATGTTTGCATTTATGAATATAAAACGATTTATCTGTCAATTAAACCTTTTTCATACTTCAATTTTCTTCTGTTTATTTTATAAACCGTTCATATTAAAAGATTTTGCATTCGTAAAAATAGTTGATTTTACGATTTAAAAATTTAAAAACTATTTTTCTGAACATTTGTGCACATCTTATGCAAATACCTTTTTGTGGATTAAAGAAATGCAAATCAAAGCTTGCAATATAACAAAAGACGACCCGAGCAGTTATTTACTCATTCGCAGTGTCATTAATTTCAATGCTTAAAACTCAGAAAGAAAGTTTATGTTGTGCAGAACACCGTGGTTTAATGAAACAAACATACCAGTCCGTGTCCATATATTTTTAGAGAAAATTTAAATTAATACAGAATAAAAATCAACTTGAACACAACTTGTTTGGACCACTAAATAAATTGTCCGACTTATATCAAAACCACTATACATGATAATCATGTCGGACTAACAGTATATTGAAAACTGAAGAAAAAACATTTCAAAGTAACCAGTTATAGGGTTGCAATAATAACCAGTAACAGTCTTCACACTGCATTCCTTATCAATTCAGATAAATATCCTAACCTTTGTACAGATCTACACACATGTATGTTATTTATGCCATCAATCGTTCTTTTTAAACTGCAAATTGTCATTATATATATATATATATATATATATATATATATATATATATATATATATATATATATAATATATATATATATAAAACCATGGACATATAAAGGATGTCAGTTTTGATAGAAATGTAAGTCACTTCAGCAGCTGTTGTAAATAATCATTTTGGTTTTCTTAAAAATTAGAATTGACCACTTTCTTAACGTAAAGAAGTTTTTCTCAAACAAATTAAAGGTCAGTTACCCTTAAAGTCCATTTGTCAAAAAATAACAGATAAGATTAGCATAGTGGGCAATGACAGTTCGTTGATCTAAATTGATGGAGAATTGTAAACAAAATCATTTTCAGTTAAGTAACTTGTTTATTTATACTAAACATTAATAAACTGCACTAAGGATGAAACATGTCTTAAACAAGCACGGAATAAATTAAAAGCTTTAAAATTTATGGGAACATTTTCTAGCTTAAAACTTTATGGGAAAAAATTTTCTATTTAACACTTTTTTGCTTTTCGTTTTTAATGTTTTATAAGTATATATATTATATATATACTCTTGAATCTACATTCGACTTTAACAACATAATTTTACTTTGATACAGCGCAATGAAGTATAAAGCAATAACTTATATTTGATGAAAAGTTTATTTTTATGAGGCATTAAAACAGTTTATTAGAGGATTAGTGTGAGAAATATCTTGCTGGATATGTTTGAAGATTTGAGGGCACCAAGATAAGTTAGTTCAATAAGTTGTATTACTGATGGTGTATCTATATAATAAAACAGATGCTGATCCGAAAACACGGTATATGGTTATTATCATATCTAGCATGATTAATACGAATAAATAAAAACTTTATAATACTAATTGATGTTTAGTATGCGTATCATTGTCGAACCTAAAACACTACTAATACAATTCTACATTTTTGTTATAGAAATAGCTTTTTATAAAATTTTGTGTGACTTGAAGTGCAGAAAAATTTATGTAAAAAATTTCCCGATTTTGGTTAAAAAAAACAATTAAAAATAAAAACAGTAACATCGACAAATCTGCAATAAGCTCAAATATCTGAACATAATTATTTGTTCAGGTTATCTTTAATTTTTAATAAATACAAATCTTCAGCAAGAAGAAAAACAAGCCATAAACTATGTAATACCGTTAATAATCTATCTATTTGTTAGCTAACAAAACATGGAAACAAAGTTATTATTTGTCTTATTTATTGTCATAGTTATAGAATCATAAATTTTATTAGCCAATGTACATTGTGATCAAATTTTCTGAATTAGCTTCATATTTGTGTGAACACGTCAAATTATGCTTCCCTAATATAATGAAAATAATAGTTTTGCGTAGTATGGTGTCACGTGTTGAATAGTCGGAGCACATTTGTAGCTGTTTATTTTACTTGACATTTAAGTAGAAGAGGGTTATTAACTTATTGGGCAGTACACTTAGTCACAATAATTGTCGAATTTTCACTTTTCTGCATAACAATTCTATCAGTAATATCATTTTAAATGTTTTTGTTAATAAACAGCTGGTTATAAAATATATAAAACCCTTTAAATAATAATAAAAGCAAACTACTAAACCATTTATTCCAGTGTCCGTCTAAAGTACGAAAAAGGATAATTGGGGGAATAAATATATTATATCTTCTTAGTTTTCTTATCCTTCACCTGTATTATTTGTGCTCTAGGTTGATTTTGCAGTTGCCAATTACATTTTTTCTGTTGTAACATCTTCATTGTGTACATTAAAATATATTGTTCACGGATAAACTAGTTTTGAAAGCTATATATTGTTTTTTTTCCAATGAACTACTGTGTAGCACGCTAAATATGCAGTTTATACAATTGTCTCTTCAATGCTAAATGAAGTTGTTCTTGTAATAATCGTTTAAAACGTCGTTGAACATAGAGGTATTTTTTTTTAATTTTAGATGACTTTAAAACTTTTAGGTTTTCGTTTACATTTTTTGAGGAAATGTTAAGGTGTCGGTGAGATTTGTTTCAATTAATATTTATTTGGATAATTTTACATATACATTTTGTATATATTTTACTCAAAAGGTGACTATAAATAGTTAGTCATATTCTGTTTGCTGTACGCATTATATTGTGGTCACTCAAGAGTAGCAGACTGTAATTGATAACAATTCTCGATTCTGAAAAATAATTGACCCTTCAAACAACCAAACGTAGTATTTTAATGTGTATTTTCTTTTCAACATAACATATATACCGTAAATATATTGATTACCAAGAATTTGTTTGTTAAGAATGATCATAATATGATAAAATGTTTATTGCCATCGTAAACTGCAAAATCTTGATTAATTTTTTTCCTGCCAAACAAATAAATTGAAGTTGTATATAAAAATAAGAAAAAGAAACTAACTTTTTTAAACATCACTAACAAGAAAATAAAGAGAACCAACCTATTGACCTTGTGAAAAACGGTTTTAACCCTTAACTTTAGACTGTTTTACCACATAACATATATACCGTCACTAATTAGTTAGGTAACCACTCAAAATGTTTCTTACTGTTCGACAAACACTATATCCGGTAATGAATAGTATAATCTAAGTTTATTCAGTAAATAAGTGAGTAAACCTTTCATCAATCTCTACTTAATCAACATCATGAATGTGACTTTGTTGTTATTTCCATTGATGCTGATAATTTTATAGAAACAACAGATGCAACACTAATTATTGTATCTTTTTACTTTGCCAGTGCCACTCGTGTCTATATTTATTGGAACAAGTCTATACTTTGACATCCTTCAGACACAAAATTAATTTAGTGTTTTTTTAATGAGAATTTATTTCTATAAAACTGATATGTCAATGCATATTTTGTTGCTTCGTCAGGTAAACTATACGTTTTTTCCTGAAGTTTCTATCACAATTCTTAAAATGCCCAACTAAATATAAATCAAGATTTAGTTGCATCGAAATCAGATAATGTTAATTCGTCAGGTGAACTAAGTGTATTTTAGTCCTCCAATCC
Organism: Tegillarca granosa; assembly: GCA_029721355.1. Classification (NCBI taxonomy): domain Eukaryota; kingdom Metazoa; phylum Mollusca; class Bivalvia; order Arcoida; family Arcidae; genus Tegillarca; species Tegillarca granosa. The sequence continues at coordinate 7,963,480 of CM056596.1, read as the reverse complement.
ATTTCCTAATAGGAATACCCAACTGAAATTTCAATGCAGATTGTGTACCATAATAGGCTGACTGTGTTGATTCGTCAGATTAACTTGTTTTCTAGTCATCTAGTATATTTCTTAAAAATAATCATACTTAAATATCAATGCAGATTATGTTGTATTGTAGGCAAATTTTGTTGATCAGACAGATAAACTACGTTTTTTCCGTAGTCCGTTAAACACTTTAGTGCCGAATTAGTGCCGACTCGGCTGCTTGTCTCGGCCAATAAGCAGTTATGTCTCGGCCAATAGTTATCATCAGCTCGGCACCTTTTCAGCAGCTACTTTCCATCGCTCGGCTGTTTTTCGGCCACTTTTTGACTGCTCGGCACTTTTTCGGCTGCTCGGCAACTTTTCGGCCGCTCGGCTCCTCGGCACTTTTTCGGTCCACTCGACCCCTCGATCGTTAGCTAGAAAACGTCAATTCAGTAAACATGCCTGCAGTTACGCGTATATCGCCATATTTTAGAGAGAAAATTGTGAGATTATCTAACTCTGGAGTAAATCAAAGAGAGATCAGTGGGAAAATAAGAATAGAAGATAATATTCATATATCGACAGTGTCAGTGAACAAGTTTCTGCAGCGTTTTAGGCGGCTTTCTTCTAAATCAAAGTTTGATGACAGGTTTTGGAGTCTGGCCGATCTCGGAGACAATGTGTCTAAATAAAACTCCGATTATTCGACATTCTTTTGTCTTGGTACTGAGAAGGTTTTGAAACGTCGTGTATTGAAGCCATGTATCTGATGATGATAGGGGATTAACAGATTAGGATAATGACACCTGATGTTACCAGTATAGGTACATTTAATGACTAAATTAAAACTGCGATGGCAGTTTTTTGCCTTTAAAATCCCGCTCCATAATGGAATATAAAAGATTTATGCAATTCTGGAAAAAAATTACATCTATTTTTTCCATCGTCCACTTATTTAATGGTATTTATGTATTTATTTTTTTATTATTGTTTTATTTATTTATTTATTATTATTTATTTATTTATTTATTTATTTATTTATTATTTTAATTTATCATAATTTGTTTAATTTAATTTATTTAATTTGCACTTATATTCCTTATCATTAACGAATGATATATTTTTTTATTATGATTATTATATATACAATTAATCTCTCAGATGTTAATTGCTGAAAAAATCACATATGTATCTTTTCTACCATCCGTTTATTTAATAGTTTTATTTATTAAATAATTTATTTATTTATTTATTTTATTTATTATTTTTTTTTATTTATTATTATTATTTTTTAAAGTCCTTATCATTACCGAATGATATATTTTAATTTTATATATACAATTAAACATTAATCTCTCAGATGTTAGTTTCTAGATCACTCGTTAGCTAGTGGCCAAGACTCGGCTACTGAGAGGCCAAATGAACTGCAGAGTCGTGGGCAGTTCAAAGTGCGGAGGAGCCGAGACTCGTTTACCGAGTGGCCGAGCTGTGGACAGTACCAGTTGCCGAGGGGACGAGAGTTGACAACTTTTCGGCCACTAGTTGTCCACAGCTTGGACCCTCGGCAGCCGACTTTCGGCTCCTTTTCGTCAGCTCAGTGTTAAACTTTGGACAGGCCTGTACTGTATATAAGATGTCTATTCAAATACAATATGCGCGTTATGTAAGACGAGATCATGTGGTTGAAAGGTTCCTATTAATGTAATTGACACTAGACAAGGCTAATTCACCATGGTTTAACTTGATGTCGATTGGCTTGTTATACCTAATCATTAAATGAATTTCAAAAATAGAATCTTGAGTATGTCTCTATACTGTCTGCAGTAAAGCACGATTCAAAGCAGAGGTTCTAATGGTACATGGCACGGTACATAATTTTAATTTCAATACTGCTAACACATGTAAAGAACCAAGGTCAATATATTTTACTGGATAACAAAAAAGCTGATCTTTAGAGGTTATCATACATTGTAACATAATATGCATTTTTATCCCTACTGTCAATATAAAACATCAACAATTGAGATAGCAGATTCATGTTACTATGCAGCATTTCTTTTTACTAATATGAATGCCTCATTTTTATTTACATATCTCTATGCAGCATATTTCTATTACAACACTTCTATTAGATAAGAGTCAACAAAATGCCACACCTTTGCAAAAACATCTGATTTTTTTCCAAGTTCAAAGGATTCTTTAATGTCATAAGTAAGAAACACTGAACGCTTTTATATCTATTACTTTAGTTTTTGCATTTACAATATGTTGTGTATGTTTGCAGAACCATTTATTCGTTCTTTACGCAAGCAATGACGTCTCTATTTCAGAAATATATTAACAAGAAACATCCTTATCTAAATAGTACAGGTCTTTGATCTTTGTAATTGTTTTTCTCTTGTTTTCTTCTTTAAAGAAGTATGATCTTATTATAATTGTCTTTTTCATTTTGCTTTTTTTATTTTTTAAATTTTTTACTTGTATTTGGTTTATTTATTTATCTATCTATTTATTTATTTATTCAACGTTTCGTTAATAAAACCGGTGTGTGTTATGCTGTCTTCAGATTTAAAAAATGAATACACGGGTATACCGAATATGTTTTACAAAAATAAAGATAATTGGGGAATAAGACGTCATACAGGCTATAAAGAAAATAATCAATTTCTTCACCAAAAAATCTAAAAACATTCAAAAGATAATGATTTTGGTTTATGAACAAGGCCGTATAAATCCTTATACTATAGATACATTTGGTAAAGTGCTGATTTAATAAGCATGACTGTTATAATGTTAATGCTTTTAGACTATTCAATCAGTCACTATAGAACAAAATAATTACACGACATCTGCATTACAACACAATGAATATACGAGTAAATTACATCAACCTTTCTTATAGCATTAGATTTTGCAACCGATGCTATTTTACGTAACTCAGAATCCCTAAATATTCTTTGTCATAGAAAATGTGTAAAAGAAACATTGCAACAGAGAAAACCCGAAATAAATAAGACGGCACTGTGCAAGAATAAAAAGGCGTGTAGATGCTTGGCGGGAAATTCATACATATGGTTTAAATATTTTATCTACTAGATGATTATCTCCATTCATAACTTAATTTGATTTTAAATTAAACTTATTAGCCCTCGTTCATGATTCTTTTTTCCCCATTTTTCAGAAAAGTATTAAGTGAATACTTAAAGATTCATATAACATAATAACACATGTTATACAATTTTATAACTGAGCAACTGTTTATTTGAATAAACGACATTTAATCATTCCACTATATTTAGTATTGTATCTTACAAGTACAACCCATAGTAAAAAAAAAAAACTAAATAAAGAAAATATATTAATATCTTAGCTTTTCTGCTGAATTTTCGGTTATTATCAGATTTGGCTTAAACTTGTTCGTGAATAATTTGAATAATCTTATAATAACCAGAATTATCAGAAAAAAACAGTCTCAAAAACAGATAAAACGTATTATTATAACTCCCTTAAGTTATTAAAATGTCTTCTTTGTCCATTTCTAGTCATTTGACATGTAATATCTTTTGCTACCAATTGCATACCAGTGTTTGATCATCTTTACAAAATGACCACCAGCATGCGATTATACTATTTTCACCCTGTGACAACCTTTAGAATGATAATAGTACATGAACGATAACCCCAATAAGTTGGACTGAAGAACCTTATAAGCTTGGTAAACAAACAATGATGAACACGAGACTTTTTTTTAAATACGGTTCTTGTAGATTTCAATTTGTAGGATTAATTTTGTTTCGTATAATAAAACAATAATTGCATTCTAGGTATGTGAACTTCCAAAATTGTCACCGTTCTGAAGTATTGTCATTCTCTGGCGTTGCCCTCGGGTGAAAACACTTTTGAGGGGTGACGATTCTTGATGTTCACATACCTAGAGGACAATTTTTATGTAACGATAAAACAAATCACACAATAAAGTACTAGTTATTTGAATTAGACCAAATAAATGACTACGTGTTCCACTCGTGTGTCTAAATTAAATTTGTTGTTGGGTATTTAACTATAATTTTATTTTTTCCGCCAGTTCATCACAATTATTAAAGCTTTTTTTTAATAGTAAGTTGCTAAATTATAGCGACTGTATTTTTTTAAGTATACCTGTATGTTCTATCGTGTATTAGAAATAAAGTTAAAAAAACAATGTTCTGATTGTTTATAAAGGTCAAGTTCTTTGTTTCAATTGTTTGTAAAGGTCAAGGTCTTTGTTTTATTTTTTCAGAGTAAACAAAGCGAGAAAAACAAATTTCCAAGTCGGTGTATTTTAGACCTTAGAAAAACGTGTTCATGGTCTCCTATTTTGTTTAAAGTGCTGGCATGAAATTTATATTTTTAGACAAACGCAAATATTACATATGAATTGAACCATTCTTCTTATACTGAGTTGTCAGGAAAAACGTTATAATACAAAGAATAAGTGTATTTCGTTTGTAAAACTGGCTTTAGCTTCTTTGCCATTTCTTCAGTGACAACAAAAAACATTGTACCTGTTAACAATCTTCAGACGTTTATAAAGTCACGTTTTTTTTTACGAAACCTGCATTCGAGCTACTTAACCCGAATGCACTAATTATAGACCGTACGATAAGTCAAGGAAAAACAAGGCAATCAATATCTGCAATAAAGCCAAATTAGGAAACATTTTTTCTTTCAATGACATTAAACAGTATAATGAAACTATTATTGCACCATGTAACATTATGCAAAGGTAAAGATACGAAATAAAATGTTTTATGTTTGATGGAAAAACATTTCTTTAATAGAAAAACTCTGAAATGGAACAAAAAACAGCATTTTATCAGAATTGACTTGTAATTAGATAATATAGAGCTATTTTAGGGCACAGATGTGGAATTAGTCACGATCATACAAAACGGACATCGCTAAAATTATAATATTAAATTTTCCAGAAAACGCTATAAATGTTATCGGGAATACAACTTTGCTTCAATTCTCCGCATGTATCATATTGTTCAAGTATCATTTATCAAAAGGTATAATTTAACAGCATGATATATAATTGAACGTCGTTTTATAGCTACCCATAATACAACATGTTGCAAGTTAAACTGCCTTATATTAATCTTATTGCTTGTTATATTCTCGAATGATATGTTTTTCTGAGTTTTTTTCAATGTTATACATTATAGGTATTACACGTATGTAATCGGTACTCGATACCACCATCTGGCTTACATATATAACTCTTATAGATAACAAATCTATGTAGATTAAAAAAGTTTTAAAAACATTTTATGTTAATATAAGTATCACTTGGTATCATGCGCCTGCATTTGTTTCTGTTGAATTAGTGTGTGTGTGTGTGTGTGTGTGTGTGTGTGTGTGTGTGTTAAAATAGGTTTAAAATCTGAACATCAAACAGTTAATTTCAATAATAAAATTAAGGCAACAGTTTAAACGTTTACATACCTAAAATTAGCATCACTCCTATTATATTCATATATTTAACGCACACAAAACAAGATTTATTATTCAGAAATAAATGGTCTTTAATTACAAGCAGGAATTTTTTCAAGATCATAGAATGTCAATGATGTATTGATATCGGAAATGCAACGATTAAGACTTCCAAATACGTTACATCAAAATTTGAAGCTTAATTGAATCTCTAAACTTTATTTTCTCTACATCACACATAATTATGTTGTAGGGTAATGGTGATGCTTACGCATTACTCTTATTGGTTTTAAGATATAAAATCATTTTAGAGTTAACGCAATATATATATATAAAGAGAAAATATCCATCTTTTTGTATATAATAATAATTTGTTTATAAAGTCTTAATTTTATAGTGTTTATCAATTCATCTGTAATTATCAACAAAAACGCATTTCATTTTATTTTATTTTATTTTAACTTTTTTTCAGTTCATATTTTTACTGAAACATTTTTATATTGTAATTCTTGCAGAGAACGAAAATGGGAAAAACTTATTCATCTTCATTTCTAGTAATCCCGAGATTTCTGCTTTCCCGAGCGTTTACCTACTCTTTTATTGCAACATACCGATGTCAAATTCCAGGAATTACAGAACCACGTTGTACTTATACCAGTAAAACAATTTTATACTGTTTCGTTAATCTTTAGATTTTTAATTTTAGAAAAATACGAATTTTGTAGATAAATCTTTGTTTTTATTAAATAAATACTACAAAAGCATAAAAGTACTTTTAAATTTTAAATATTATATATTATAATCTTATTAAAAAATTTCAAAAAATATATTCCAATAATATTCAAATAATTACTTACCAAATCTTTTGAAATTAGTGCAAACGTCCTTCAGAAAAAATCATTTATACCTCTTGTTAACTAATCAATTTAAATAAGTTTTATATATACATACACACAAGCACACAGTTCCTTAGATCTCTGCTTATCCAGCAAGAATATGTTTAGTGTCTGACGAATCGTATTCTCTGATATATAAACCTCATCCTACAAGCCAATAATATAGCAACAAATGTTATCTTCTACTGGTGTCTTATAATGAGATAACAAAAACGTTTATTACGTTCTGTACGTTCAGATGCTGCCAAAATCGCTACCCGATAAATCAAAAAAGCATGTCAAAATTTAAAAATCTATGAAATATTTTGGTTAAAAAGAGTTCAATTTGAAAAAAATACATGTTGTAAGAATATGATGTTTGAATGAATAAGTAATAAAGATTTTAATTTCTGTAAGACACGGATCGATAGTGACGTTGATTTGTTCCGGAATCAATAGAACTAACAATTAAAATTAATTTTCCAAGATAATCATGATTAGTTCATTATTCATACAGGGTTTATTGAGTTGTCTGTTGGGCCGTAATTACAGCTCATTACCATATTCCTACGTCAAAGAACGTGTCTGAAGGAACAATAAGAACATCCACTAATGATAAGTTTACATGTTAGATTGCTTGTTGATAGATTTTAAAAATGGATTAAATTATTGGACATCTATTGATAAGGAATCCGATAATGTGCGAAATACTCTTACTGTTAAAAAACAATATTGAACTTTAAAAAAGTGTCGGAAAGTGTTTGACGAACCTGAACTAAACACATCATTAAGGATTCCGTAAAGCTTACATCAAAAGATATCGACGTTCAAAAAAAAAACAAAAAACGCAATAATCATTAACTTTTCTGAACGATCTGTTATTATTATGAAAAAGTCCAACTATGAATTTTCTGGTCTTCGCTTTAAAAAAAATTACTAACTTTGGTTAGATGTACGTTAACGTTTATCTTTTATGTTTATGCATGCTAGGGTTTTGGTTTACTGTTAGAAAACTCATTTTTTTAATATGCAAAGTCTGGAACAAGTATATGATATATATACAACATCTGCTACCAATTTGTCAAACATTGCCAGTTATAGTTAGTGGTCAATTTATGCGAGTCTCTCTCTCTCTCTCTCTCTCTATCTCTCTCTGTATTTTTGTTCTATAACATAATATTTATTTAACATGTTAACAAATACTTATAGGTGAAGACAATTCCACAATAAGGTCTTTGTAAAGTAGTTTTAAAAATTGGACAAATTTGTTTGGATACATAAATGAAGATTGCTTTTTCACCATGATATTTTGAGCAAGTTGAGAGATTAGTATTGTACCAAGTTGGAGGTAAAATTATAAAATTATACCAAAGGCAACACAAAGGGTTTAGGGTTAGCTACTGAAATAGGTTTAATTTTGCGTGATATCAAAGTGCTTGTTCATATCTTTATAAATACCACGTATTTGCAGTTAAATGTCATTGTTATTGACATTAAATATAAAACAACCCCTGTGTAGGAATACGTTAACTGAGAAATGTTACTAATTTAACAAAATCAATTAATGGGATTATCAACCCCTACATCAAATACTGAATTTCTCAGAATTTTAAACCTTGAAATGACAAGCAGTGTCTTTGGACTTTTAACAATTGTCAGTAGATTATTAATATATGACTGTATCTGTCATTAAACGGTCAATATAATTTTTTATTGCTAGAACCGTTTTTCTATGTAATTGATGTCATCTTTGTTATAGGCGAAATAAATTGATTATAAGATGATTGGTCTCAATGTCAGTGATTAATTTTAGACACACTTAAGCGAAAGCCTAGAAATGTTTTTAATAAGTGACGTGCTGGCTATTTATAAACACGAATTCTAGTTATAACTTTGAAAGGTTTTCTGCCACTTAAGTTTAGAAAATTAAGTTAAACACGAGTAAGCTAATTTTTAAAAAGCAGTTAAAATATTCCTTGCTGTTATAGAATGTTACATTGTATTATTACATTTTAACTGCATGAAGCCCGCTTAGGTAAAAAGAAAAAATAAAAAAACTGTTTAGTGTCAATTCTACGGCAGTTCAATAGTGTCAAACAAAATAAAATCAAAACAAATAACAACGCATTCCAAATACGTAATAAGCCATTTCAAAACTATCAGCGTAGTTCGAAAGTAATAACAGCGGATTTCAGTTAATTATTTGTCACGTGTTACTCTGGAATCCTTATATTCTTGTCTTAGGGCTTTAATGGCTTATATATCAATATAATGAAATAAAAAGTATTTTTTTCTGTGACCTTAGCGGACGATAGTACAAACACTTGTATCAGCTCAAACACAACAAAATTTGTATTCAAGTGTAATCCTCGAGAAAAGAAAATTTTCTCGTCATGAAAAGCTGAAATATTACAAGATTGTGGTTGCTGCAATGACGTAAAACAACATATATAGCCAATTAAATGACCAATAAATGCATATACCTTAAACTATATTAGAATTCGAATTTATGCGTTACTGTCAAATTGTTTCATATTTTAGTTGAGAAATAACAATTTTAAACTCATAAAGACGCGTTACTTATTAAATCTCATGAATTACCACTTACCTGTTTTTACTAAGAACATCATAAAGAATATCAGATCATCCGATGAACCTTTATATCACATGTGGACACCTGTAAGACTGTTGGTAAAAGCACTTGACCATTGGATTTAACAGAATCAGTATTCCATGTGATCCGACAGTCAAAAGGTTGACCGGTTTAAATTTAACTTAAAAATGTTTGCTATTAAGATATGAAAGCTAAGCAGGTTTACAGAAGAATATGGCACTTAAGAAAGTATTTAACAGGTCTGCAGTAGGAACCGATCGATGCTTAGCAGGTCTACAGAAGGGTTTGGCAGTCGAGCAGGAACTAAGCAGGTCTTCATTAGGTTTTAGCAACCAAGAAGGTACTTATTTTTATCTGATGGTCAAAGAAATATTTTATTTATCTGACAGTCCAGCAGCTTGTAGAATTATACATATTATTCAAAAAATATGTAACGTAACCATTTCCATCTAAATTTTTTTAGTTTTTAGAAAGGAAACACGAATAATCGAAGTTAAGATTTGTTTCACTACAGTTTGAGTATTTTTACATTGTTTATTTTGTAAAACACTAAAATTTTGACAAAATAAGTTGTATTTAGTGTTTTAGTCAATTGAATATGAACCGTAAACATCCTTGAGGCGAATTTTGTAACAATTAACCGAGTTATAATTTGGTATCAATTAGAAACCAAAACATGCCGTACATCAATTTCTTGTTAAACACAAATATACATGCTGCTTGTTATGTAATCAAACCAAACACTGATCTTAAACGATAATTGGTATACTTAGTTAAGACTGTAGGATATAACGATTATAAATCAGATGTGAAGTAAAATTGAAATCTGATAATATTTTCTTATTATTTTAACAAAATATCCTTTACCTATGGTTTTCCTGAAACGGAGTTTTAAATGTTCCCGCCTCAAGCTTGACATTTGAGAGCGCGCATCTCTAGTGTCAATTCGAAGTTAACCGTTCTATAATGGTTATTACATATGTTTTTACCCAAGAGTCCCCAGTGTCTGTTCGAAGTCGTCCATTCTATAATAGGTTATTACATTGTTTTTACCCAAGCTTCTCCAGTGTCTATTCCAAGTCGGCTGTTATATAATCGGTTATTACGTATGTTTTTGTCCATGCGCGACCAGTGTTTATTCGAAGTCGGCAGTTATATAATCAGTTATTACATATGTTTTTGTCCATGTGCGACCAGTGTGTATCGGCCCTTCTATAATCGGTTATTACGTATGTTTTTGCCCATGCGTCTTAAGTGTCTATTTGAAGTCGGCCGTTCTATAATCGGTTATTGCAAAATGGCATATGATCGTCTTTTGGTTTTTTTTTTTTTTTTTGGTTATTACCGAGTGAGTTAACATTTTACATTAGATTTGTTTATATTTTCACCCAAGATAAAAAAGTCTTTTTGGGTCACATTGATGTCTTTTTCCGAAAGACGAAAATGTTAGAAATCTGCAATATGATTTTTAGATTTTAAGACATATTAAAATATTACTCAAGTATATTTATGTAAAAAGGGCTTTAAACATCCAATTTAAAATCATTTTACTAAGAACTGTTTTACGTTTGTTTAACATATAAAAGAAGTTAATATTGCCTCTTTTATCAAATGCCTGAATCAATAGATGGAAGTTTTTTTTATCAAAAATTAAGTTAAACCTACGCTTGCTCAGTTATAAAACAAACGTGTCAAACTAATTCAATTCATCAACAGGAAACGTATGTCATGTATAATTTCAATGTAAACCACCAAGAGGACACGGGGGAAACTGTAAAAACCTTCAAAAGATCAAATTTTGTTTATGAATTTTAATTTTTTTATTACTGTATATTTATATTCTTATTTTAACTTATTGATTTAGGAGTGGGTGTTCCACCCACCTCACATGCAGATTAAGCAACTTGATTTAACTTATAGTTTCGATTTGATTTCAATTAAGAGTAACTTACGCTCGGTTTGTTGGGTGATTCACATTAATACGTTATGTACACTAACTTATTTAAGTCCTGTAATATTGATGTCTCAAAAAATTTATCTTACAATTAAAATGTATTTTGTTTTAATTTTTTTAGTCTTGAACTGATACAAAGGTTCTTGATACAAAATTCTTTATCAAGCATATGGCGTGAATTTGTTTGAGAATTACTTTTGATTCATAGTGATGACGGCATTTCATTGGAATACAGAAGTAGCAATTTCCCTCGAGTTGAAGTCGTGTCAAAACAAATAATAATATAAACAACTTCTTTAAATGCCAACTTCATCCGAAAATGAAACAGAAAGATGTTGGTAAGTTCGGGGCAATTACAGTGTGTAGATATGTAAAAATGCAAAAATCAAAATCAAATTTTCAAGTGTGTGTGTGTGTGTGTGTGTGTGTGTGTGTGTGTGTGTGCTTTTTGCAATATGAATGTGAATTGGATATGTTTTTAAAAAATGCCTAAAATGTATGAGTCGCTCTTGCTAAGTTAATGTTTACTTGTGGAGAGATTAATAGATTTCTCCTCAAGAACATTGTGTTTGCCAAGATATACAGAGTATGGTTAATGACGGTCAGGTATTTGTTGATGTTTCTCAAGTATAGGTATTAGTATCTGTCATCTAATTTGCTATTCTTATTGTCAGATATGTAGACCAGCACTTATAATGATCATTACTATTATAAATACATCATTGGTATGCTAATATGTTATTATAAAACAGTTACCAAATATTTACCTCTAAGTAATAACACTCTACCAAGCACTTCTGAAATCATTCTCCTCATTGATTTTATGTTGGTATATATAACCTTTCTAAATAAAAACCTTTCTTCATTTGTTAAATAATTAAGGTGTTACGTATAATTGCTTTTTTGGCGTGATTGAACGTACAATTGTAAATAACTAAGTGTAATATCTACAAATCATGGTTAACCAAATACTGTCTGTTGTAATTGAACTTCAATGAATGATTCAATCAGAGTTGTCTCATCAGAGTATTTTGATGATGGATAACTCATCGTTTGACTTATTGTTTATTGGTGACTTTGGTATTTGTCGATACGTTTGTTTTTGCGTAGGAAGATTGTACTTTAACATGTTCGCATTATACGACCACTAGTTTAAATAAAGTAGTTACAACCTTATAAAAGTACACTTTGCTAAACAATTTGTCGTTACTCGATATATACGTATATCTTACTTTACACAAATTTACTATGATATGGACATTCTTCATTGATTTAAAGTACATTTCATTTAACTAAAGCATTTTCCACTATCATTTATTATACTTTTTCTCAAGTTTAAAATATGAAAACCACATCGTGTTTAAAAATTACTGTTCTTCCATTTTCTGCATCAATCTATTTAAGAAAGTAAATTACTTTTATTTTTTAAATGCTTATTGAAATAGATAAATGATTTCTATTCTAAATACACCATGCTACTGGACGTTATTAGTAACTTAAAACAGTCAAATGCAGGAAGTGTTTATAATAAGTTGTCTATTTTAGTCGTCTTTTTGCTTGTTAGTTTTTAGAAACAGCCATCGTGTTCCAGGATGAGTTCATTTATAACATTTAATTTTTTTTAATATTGTATTTTAAAATTAATAGTTCACAAAATTACTTCATATTGTAAAGTACATTTTGCCCCTTGACCTATTTTTATTGAAAACACATATAGCTGTATATTTTTAAATGGTTTATTAATGATAATGAATGGACAATCTTCATAGTTCACTTTCTTTAGCTATTTGCTGTGAATAACTCGCTACAGGAACACATTCTTTTGACGCTCTAACCCTCGTACATACGTTATTGATTATGAAACATAAAGACAACAAAATCTATACCTAGTTTAACCTTAGACCACATCAGTATTTACATTTAAGTTAACTGTTTATTTCTATCAATCATCACATTTTACACACTATTGGTTCTAATCATGATAAACCTATCCCTCTATGTATTACAATGAATAACATTACTATTTATATTATAAAGGTTTTTGATTTCTCTGTATTCTCATTATATATACATTACAATGATGTTTAACTGCTTGTTTTACTTCTTTGTTGAACTCGATAAATGCGTTCAAAGCGATAACGCTTTTATATTATATATAAAAAGAATTGCTTATATACAGCTTGATAAAATAAACTTTGAGTACACAGTCCTTTGTACTCAACCAATTTTAATTGCTTTTTAGTTTGATAATTGTAAGATGCAAAATCTTGGTTTCCAATAAGATAGTATCGTAATTGTGTCTTTAAACCAATATATATTAGCGATCGCGAATCTTTGATTGTCCCTAAAATGAAAAAGCAGAAAATTATCTTCTCTTTGATTGGAGATGTGAATTTAGTCAAGAAAAAAATAATGCATATTTTTTAATCTTTAGTTTAGAAAATGTAAATTTTGAACACTTTTTTGTTAAATTCCATACTGACATTCATATAACTAATATCAAAATGATACAGTCCCGGAAATTGTGATAATCTAATTCTATACAATACTTTCTGTTTTTTATATGTCTTACACGATTTGTAGAATGTTTAACTCTTTGGCTAAGTTTTCCACTGAGACACAAGAAGCGTTCGATTACTAGTGTTTTTGTTAGTTTTTTCTTCCTATAATTATATTTTTGACAGGTTTTGCTTAATAAACAACAAATGCACCTCCATGTGTCACAGATACGAAGTTTTATATGCATTCATGTCAGAAGTTGTAATAAGCCAAAAAAAAAACTCACATTAATGACGTATATCAGACAGAAAATCAGAAAGTGTACTTAAGAAAACCCTGATGAGTACTTATATTTGGATATCACAACTCTTATATCAAACGCGCAACTTTAAGGGTGAAATATTGCATCAAAAAGTTTGCATTAATTGATTGTAACACACGTTTTTATAATCCCCTGGACAAATTTCTCATTGTACATAATGGAGATTTATTTTGATATGAAATCATCTCTGTAACACAACGTCGATTTTGCTAATTAGGTAATAGAGTCTTTAAGCTTTGTCATGGGCCGAGAAGGAATTTATGGTACAAAAACATGTCAAATGACCTAACGTAACAATTCGTCTTACCACGAAACGAACGGTTAAGTTTTGTATACAAAATCAAAAAATTTATTCGAGACTTTTAACGTTCCAATTTTTAAAGTTTCCAAAGCTATGACCAGCAATGACATGCGTATTTAGTTCCATTTTTGTCTTTCAGTTTGCTCTAGTGCAAAGGCAAAAATCATCTTACCTGAAGATCGCTTTTAACGTTAATTGCACCAATATTTACCATTTAAATAATATCGGTACATGGACGTATAGAAATCACAACAATGGTCGTTATACAGACATTGTTGCAACGTATTATAACGGTCTAAATGATAAAGTTTATGTTTTGGGGTTCCAGGCTATTGTTAGTAACGATTTTAGCATGGTATTTGTCTACATTACTGAAGTAAAGTATCAATTATGATGTATCGTACATCATTACTGTCTAACTACAGAAATTGTCTGTAATTAATGGCCGGCAATAGAAACATGTTACATTCTCCCTATCGCTTACAGCCGACAGCAATCAACCTCTTTAACGTAACAGTGTAAAATTTCTTTATTATGGATTTTTATCTTCCTCTAACTACGCATTATTTTTTTAGATCATCTGTATATTTCGTATCTTTAATGTCCCCTGGCTATTTAAAAGTAGTAGAAGTCAAATTCTATTTCCTTTTAATTTTTTCAAGATATTTAAATACCATAATTAGAAAGATAGATTGTTAAGCATTGATAACGTTACAACATTAAAGTTACCTTTTTACTGGAAGTACAAACATTACAGTTGGGTTTATCAACCGTGACCCTAAAACTTTAAAATAATGCAGCATCGTGCTAAATTTACACGCGGTGTGGCAGTAATACACTTTAATAAGTGCATAAATTTACAAATATTAAAGCAGTAACGTAATCGAAAAGATGCACAAAAACACTAGTTTAAATTCAAGTTGAAATTGATTAAGTTCTCGGTAATAAAATAGTCAAGAAATAAAAATAGTTTCTATCTTGAATAACTTCGAAGTGTCTAGGCATTAAATCCAGAACTTCAGCTTTGTCAAAAGGTTGATGTATTTCAACTTTATTTATATATAAAAATACAATATACATGTTTTCGCATATCTTGCATATGTATAAGATTTACCAGCACAATATTTTTCCATACTGCACCCCGCATGCGCACGTGTAGCCTATCTCAATGGAATGGGGACTACTTTTGGCAAGGGAAAAAATTATATGAAAACGACAAAAAAGATTTTTTATGATGAATAATATTATTTTTACTAAAAGATGTATATGTAAGAGAAAAATTGTTTTGTTTCGTCGCGAAGGTTCACATTCTGCTCTGATTGAAATGTTATTCGTTGTTGCTGTATGTCTTGTATTCATCCGCTAGCAAAGTTTTGCATCGTAATAGTAGGGATTCCGGTATTTTTCGTAAATTATATGCGAGAAAAATAATCAATTACTAGACTGAGGTCAGCATGTGGAAATTCCAACCTCCGCGGAAAAGCCTCGTTTGAGATGAAAAATCTGACAACTCGTGTGGAATTTCCCCCATCTCGACTCAAATTCGTAATAAATTTTCTTATAACATTAAATTTACTACCAAAAAAAAAAAATAAGAATACTTCTTATTCTATCATCAGTCAAACATTACATAAAATACAAAAACTTCAATAAAATTAAGTATACATTACTATTATAGATTCCCCTCTCGCAGTATAGTCGAGAATAACGATAATGTATACGTAGACCCAGCTTCCATATCGATTACTTCACAGAAGAAAAAAGTAAACTTCTGTCCAATATACTAGTATATCAAGTAACAAAGTAACTAAATGTTTTAAAAATATCTTATAACTTTTGTATCTCATAAAAATGTCTGACAGAAGCAACTTTTTTCAAGTAATATCATTTTAAAAATTTTATTAAAGTTATTATTGTTTTAAATTGGCAGGGTTTTACAATTAATCAGTGCAATTTTCCTACAAGAGTGAAAGATAATATTTCACGTTTTAGGATTATATCGTTCAAGTTTTTTATCATCATCATGCTATTCTTAGTGCATTCCTTCATGGTGTGATTAATGTGAAAAACATCAATTATAAATATTCTATCACATTTGAATTAAATCAGCTAATTATATCTATTTTTTAAAAATGATTTTACCATGATCAAAAACTAATATTTGTTTTTAAAAGGGTCTTGTCTCTGATTAATGGCGCCGTAATTCTCAGCTGAATTTGTAACGACTTGGTAATCATGATGATAAAACAGAACCTGAATTCCAAGCCATTCAAATTATTCTGCTAACTGTGACTAATGAAGCATCTATAGGGACTTATCCAAATCAGTAAAAACAAAATGTAAAAATAAATGGACCGAATAATTTGAAATCGCGATATTCGTTTTATCAACCTTGATATAATGTCTTCATTGATATTAACTTCTACATATAACGTTACAACTTAATTTTATGTGTGACTTGTGCATTGTAATTGCAAATACATAATATAATAACGAACGTAGTGAGTCGCGGCGAAGCCGCGACGAAACGAAGTTCGTTCTATAGATAACGCGTATGTGATATATGGAAATCATGTGTTCAACCAGTAGACCATCCATTCATTTCTTTTGAATACCGGAAGTTCATGGAATATTCTCCCCATAGGACAATACGGAAGTAGAATAAAATCTCCTATTATCTCGTCTCCATTACGCGTTAAACAAAATCAAAATCTTTATTTCGTCAATAAGACTGTTAGTTGTGGAAACAATAAACAAAATAAG
Source organism: Tegillarca granosa (assembly GCA_029721355.1). Taxonomy (NCBI): domain Eukaryota; kingdom Metazoa; phylum Mollusca; class Bivalvia; order Arcoida; family Arcidae; genus Tegillarca; species Tegillarca granosa. Next base: position 7,946,668 of record CM056596.1, on the reverse strand, counting down.
TCGAAAGTTCTACATAAATGTTTTTACAGCATATACTTTCCTCGTAATTTGAAAAATAATTCGATCTCCAGTAGAGCGTTATCAAGTATCCTTGGTAACAAGATCATTAAGCCGAGCAAACCCGTCGTTATTAAAGGAAGAACTTTCGACTTAACATGAAAAAGAAAAGGGTGATAATCTTATAAACACAAGTGACATGCGCAACACCTCTTATTTTTCCCTTCAGTAAAACGGTGTAGCGTGAAATCTGCAAGTCCGTAAAAACTGCAAGTGTCCGAATGTTTACATAATGTAAATGTCCGATATTTAATGTCCCAATGTCTTGCCCATCAGTTATACCAGATACAATCTTCTGTCACTACGTTCGTCAATAGGCAGTGCCTATATTCATATTAGTTTAAACAAAGCTGCCATTCATACAAGTACTACTTAAGCTGGTCACTAATATATATATATATATATATATATATATATATATATATATATATGCTTTAACTAATTAGACTGACATATTTAACACGTTCAATCAAATTTCATACTTAAATCAGGGTTGACATTTGCCCTGTTTAAACTGTGATTTTACATTTTTATGGAGATGAAAATAATTATGAAACTATTTGGTAAATATTTACAAACCAAAAACGGAGTTCTTTTGATAGCCCATTTGAGAAATAATAATAATTATAATACTAATAATAGATAATGATGATGAAAATGATGATATTTCGTTTTTACAATTGCGTGGTTCAAATCCGAAGTTAACCTACAGTATTGGATTTTTTTTGTTACCAGTGTTAAAAAACATATCTCATTTTAATCAAGAAATAATTGTTGTTGAGGACGACATCACTGTTTGTATTAACTATATGATAGGTCTAACTGGATAATTACCATATGTTTTCCAGTTACCTTTTACCTTTTACTAAGAACATGTTAATTTCTACTGTCAGGAAGTCATTATCTCTTCTATATGTTTTAATTGAATACTCAATAGTCAAACCACCATCATATTTCCTCTTAACACTGCTTGATGTCTATACACTTTATCAGTGATCATTGCCCTTCTGTTATTTTTCAAAATGAATCTTTACATAACACACGTCTTTCTCTTGTTTCATACGGTAACGTAATTTCTTGTAATTTCACACATGTTGCTTATGAAGTTGTGAAAGTGCAACATCTTTGAGTAACACTTAAAAAATATCTCTTTTTTTGTTTGATAAATCACACAACGTTACTTGCGGAAACTTTTACATTCTAGTTTGATGATATCGAATATAGCTTTTTTCAATAATATAATTTTGAATTATGCCAACTGACTGCATAAGATGTGTAGTAAAAAACATGGACAATACCAAAAGTTTCTTTTTTTTCTTTTTTAGTTTTGATACCGGGAATCGAATCTGGGCCGTCTTAATCATACCAACTTCTTTATGAAATCAGCACTTCATATTGCTTTTTTTTTTCGTTTTCTCAAAAACACTTGTTTCACTGCTTGATAACTTGCTATTTGAACCTCTAGGAGCTGAAGCTAACACATTTATTGTAATTTATTGTGAAAGATTACATGTAAATTGATGGAGCCAATTGAATTCACTAGAGTCCAAAAATTGATATTCATTTTATATTTAAAAAAACGATTTTAACAAAGAACTATATGCAAAATTGTTATTGAACATTGACTAGTGTTGCAAGTAAATATCCGGCGTCTCCAGTATAATCACAGTAATATATCAGGAGTTAAAGAATAAAACCGTTGAAATGTTATCTTATGATTGTAATTGTTCTTCACTAACACAAATAATGCATACAATAAACATGTTACATTCCCGGTGGAAAATCATAAGACGCCAACAGTCTAAGATCTTTGTAATACTACATTGTTACTTAATGCACACAAAATCATCCATAACTAACGTGATGCATGCTCATATCATTCACTTCAAATTTGATATATAATGTGTAATAAAAACAAGCAATTTAAGTGCGACAGATGTGTATTACGAAAGACGTCATATTATAAATTTTTGAATTTTCTGAATGAAATATTCAAAAATTTACCATCAAATCATCAATAGCAGCAGCATCAACTATCCTAATCTTATAAAATGTTTAGAGAGTGATGATGTTATATAACCTATTAACATATTTAATTATAAGATGCAGTTTACTGTAGCTAGTATATGAGAATGTGGCTTTAAATGTTAAGGACACTTAAGTGCAATAAAGACATATTATGTATAACAAAATAATAATGATTTCAAAATTGAAGTCCTTGTAGTTACTAGTGTATGGAAGTTTCATGACTTCTCAATAATAAGGAGAAGTTGAATCGCTCGTAGCGATTAAATAGTTCTAACACAGTAGTGAACTCGGCAAATGGATGTACAAAAGCGGGTGGAATATTGGAATAAAATATGATACATTAGACAAAACACTAGAAAACATTTTGAAAAAATAAATATTGCATAAGTTAGATGCGCATATCTGTATTCCAGCTAGTCTACAAAAAGTACCAAACAATGTTAGAATAAATAAAAAGGGGTTATATATTTTCTGCAATGAAGACAAAAATTAATTGTTATATAACATTGTGCTATACAAGAATTCTGCAGATTTGTTAACAGAATTAATACCGTAACAATCAATTTATCTTATGACATACTAACTTTTTTCCGACTTAAATATTTCATTAGAAAAAGATAAGAAAACTGAACTAAGAAAACAAACTTATACCGTTGTTAAATTCTGGTGTTTTTGTGACCGAAAGCTAAGTATCATTGGTTGATTTGTCAAAAAACGATCGTCGTGTTCAAAGAAACGTAACCTAATTTAAGTAACATCTGTACCCTAGTGCATTTGATAATATTCTTAAAATCTTTGTTAAACAATTTTGTAAAGAATCACTTCCACACCTAAGCCAATCAATTTCATGCACTTATGCAACGGAGCTTGTTCAATTCAAATTAAATTAGCACTTAATCATTCTGTTTGTCAAAATACTGGTATTCATATGATTACCTACGCATATGGTGCTTAAAGTTTGTATAAACATTTTACCCTCTTTAAATACCAAATAAAGAAAATATTTGTTTTAATTCTCTAACAACAAGATAAAAACATCAGTCTCCTTCAAAAGAACGGAACTGGCATTGTTCAGATGTTGATCAATAACCGGTTATCTCTAAAACAATGGTATTGAATTAGTTAAAATGTTCGTGCAATTTTAATTGCCTTTCATGTTATTTGGTAACGTTATTAATATACGAAAAAATGAAGCAAGTTGTTCTATGATGCATAATTGCATTTTCAATAGTGTAAGAGAGATTAAATAGTGTAATGTGTAAGATATATGCAGCAAACCATTCACCGAATATTATTTTTGAATATAGTCATTTAGTTCACTGCACTTGACACTTTTTTCTTTCAGAGTGCCTTTATTTTAGATAGAGCACTTTGGTTCGTTCATTGGTAGCTTTAAGTTTATCATCATCATCATCATCATCATCATCATTAAATCTTGGATCACATTTTAAAAAAAACCATTTACAAACAAATGCGTTTATTCCGTAAAAGAGAAAACACTTCAATTCAAAATATCACACTTATACTAATTAATAAGAATTTGTCGAAAGTTCTTAATAAGGGTCTCCTCCTAAATTACCGTTTTCATTCAAGAAGACTTCATCTTGGCAACCTTATCGTTAGTCATCTTTCTCCAGCTAGCTGTGCTCACGTTAACATTTAGCTGACCATTTTGTCAGTGCCTAAAGGCAGATTTACTATCTCCAAATATCTTCTTAAATGTCTTCGTTGTTCAAACAATCTTTTATGATCAATGTTATTACTGCTCTACACTCAACAGTTTAATTTTTCTTTAATGTATGAATGTCAAGAAGTCTGAAAGCGTCAAAATTACAGGACAATGTCGTGATTAGTGTATTTAATATGTTTTCAATATGTTTGAAGTAGTTATATGTTGTGTCTAAACACATTAAGAAATTTTGGTTTCGATTTGTTGAACAGGCTATTCTAAAAAACCTTCTACAGTACAGGCCTGTCGAAAGTTAAACACTTTAGTGCCGACTCGGCAACTCATCTCGGCCCCTCGGCAGTTATGTCTCGGCCAATAGTAATCAACAGCTAGACACCTTTTCAACAGCTACTGTCCATCGCTCGGCTGTTTTTCGGCAACTGTTCAGCTGCTCGGCACCTTTTCGGCCGCTTGGCTCCAGCCTCGGCACTTTTTCGGCCACTCGACCCCTGGATCGTTAGCTAGAAAACATCAGTTCAGTAAACATGCCTGCAGTTACGCGTATATCACCATACTTTAGAGAAAAAATTGTGAGATTATCTAACTCTGGAGTACGTCAGAGAGATCAGTAGGAAAATCAGTAGAGAAGATAATATATCAACAGTGTCATTGAACAAGTTTCTACGGCGTTTAACGACTTCTTCTAAAGTTTGATGACAGGTGTGGGAGTCTGGCCGATCTCGGAGACAATGTGTGTAAATAAAACTCCGTTTGTTCGACATTCTTTTGTCTTGGTGCTGAGAAGGTTTCGAACGTCTTGTATTGAAGCCAGGTATCTGATGATGACATGGGATTAACAGATTAGGATTATGACACCTGATGTTTACATGTATAGGTACATTTAATGACTAAATTAAAAGTGCGATGGCAGAAGTCAAGTTTTTTGTTTTTAAAATCCCGCTCCATAATGGAATAAAAAAATTTATGCAATTCTGAAAAAACGATCATATATGTATCTTTTCCACCGTCCATTTATTTAATGGTATTTATTTATTTATCTTTTTTATTTATTTATTTATTTTTTTTATTTATCTTTTATTATTTATTAATTTATCTTTTATTATTTTTTGTTTATTTATTTATTTAATTATTATTTTTTAAAAATTTATTATTATTTTTTAATTTATTATTATTTTTAGCTTTATTATTATTATTATTGTTTAATTTATTTAATTTATTTACTTTGCACTTAAAGTCCTTATCATTAACGAATGATATATTTTATTATAAAATTTTATCATTATATATGTTGCGTACATGTTATAATTTTGTACAAGTTATAACTTGTACGATGAGATCATACAAGTTACAACTTGTACAATTTTTGTTATACAAGTTATAACTTGTGCAAATTTTTAAGCCAAAAATAATGACTTGTACAGCATAGAAATTTAATGTTTAGTGAGTAATAGTTACGTTTACATGAACAAATAACATGATCATTCTCAAAAGTAAAATATGGTGAACACTCTTTAGTAGTTTTGGTAGTCTTTGTAAAGTAACTCAGTTGGGATAAATAAGTTGGACAATCATGATGGCAGAAATTGAAGGGAAATTTTTTTACGAAGTTTTAAAGCTATCAAATGAGATTAAGTCTACTAATAACATTATATTTACAAGAGCAAGATACAGTGAGACAGTAACACAAGTTAGAACAGCTAAAGAAAAAGAAAAGAAGTCTCAAAATGAAAGGTATTTACTTAAGAAATATAATGTAATTACTGTTGCTGGAATTGAAAAATTAATTTGTAAAGGAGATGATGGCATACTTGATGAAATGTACCAAATAATTAAAACAGCACGTAGTGGGGTTGGACATGGCGGCTTACATAAAACATATAAGGAACTTAAACGCCAATATGCCAATATTAGTCGGGAGATTATTAAGATATTTATCATGATGTGTGAACAGTGTATTTTAAAAAAGAAGAGAACCGAAACAACAAAACTAGTTGTTAGACCCATAACATCCAAGGATTTTAATTCCCGTGGCCAAGTTGATCTTGTGGACTATCAGTCATCCCCTGATGGAAGTTACAAATGGGTCATGCATTACAAAGATCGTCTCACTAAACTCTGCATTTTTAGACCATTAACATCCAAAAGAGCATGTGAGGTTGCATATCAGTTGCTGGATATTTTTTTTGCTAATTGGTGCTCCCCACATATTGCAGAGTAACAACGGCAGAGAATTTACAGCAGGCATTATAAGTGAGTTGAAAACATTATGGCAAGAGTTAAAACTGGTTTATGGTAGGCCAAGGCACTCTCAAAGCCAAGGGTCAGTAGAGAGAGCCAATGCTGACATTAAGGAAATGCTTATTACTTGGACACAGGAAAATGAGGCATCCAACTGACCTGAAGGCCTAAGGTTTGTCCAATTTCAGAAAACAGATCATACCATGGGACAATAGACCAGTCTCCATATTCAGCATTATTTGGAAGTGAACCGAAAGTTGGGCTTTAATCTTCAAGTGTGCCCAGAGAACTTTTACATGGTGTTGAAACAGAAGAGGATTTAGAAGCATTACATACAAATGATTCATCTCAAATTAAAGTGAAAATGAGAACACTGAGAGTATTTCTGTGACAACACTGACAGCGAAACTGAAAATAGTGAGACAACAGAAAATGATCAGACAAATGAACAGACAGCAGATCTAAACACAGCTTCTAACATCGTAGAAAATGTGAGAGTACAGGAAGTAACATCATACGAAAATGTTGATAGTCTAATATTGTGCGTGCCAGGAAAAGGGCACTTTCTGGACAAGCAATACAGGCAAGTGAAATGGAAAGCCTCAGCAAGAAAAGGATTTGTGACTTAAATATCGGTGATAATATTGTTATTCCAATCCCAAGAGTAGACCGTGGACCGACTGACTACCGAAATGTAAAAGGGATTATTTTAGATAAAACTGAGCATGGATTTAAGGTGGAAACTAAAGCTGGGGTCCTTGTTGGATTTTTAAACAGGAATCAGATTGAAAAGATATATGGAATTAACACTATGGAAGTTACTGATGTTCCTGATAGAAGGGATGTTTCAATCAGACAATCCGTTCAAATTTTATCATTCAGTGGTGGTCAGGGGTATTTGCACTGTAGCTGTAGGCCCGGCTGTAAAACTGCTTAGTGTAAATGTAAACGTTCAGGATTATTATGTAATTCAAGGTGCCATGCTTCACTCGGATGTAACAACAAGTGAAAAATAAATAAAAATTCTATATTCTATCAATGTGTGCATGTGTTCGCTGACTTATTGACTTGTATTTGCCAAATGTTTATTAAAATCATATTTCATTTCACCTTGTTCCTTTTTTCCTTTTTATCCCTTGTCAAGTTTTTTTTAAGCTGTGTTTATATCGAGGTGGTCTGTTTTTGAAGATTTGAGAAATTCTAAAATTTGTATTATTCATCTCACTATGCATCAATATTTTATATAATAATTCATCTGCTGTTGCATGTTATTTGAAATATAGTCCAAAGTTTGCAGCTGTATAACGTGTACTTAACAATAGTGTATACAACCAAAAACACAATATACAATTTAAGTATTGAAAAATAACCAGACAAAACAAGATAATAAGACAAAAACACATGGAGACATGTTAAAAACAAAACTGTACAAGTTATTATTTTTCTGCTTAAAAAATTTGTACAAGTTATAACTTGTATGGCAAAATTTGTACAAGTTGTAACTTGTATGATCGCAGCGTACAAGTTATAACTTGTATGATTATTTTGTACATGTTATAACTTGTACAAAATCATAACATGTACACGACATATATACAATTAATCTCTCTCAATGTAAATTGCTGGAAAAAAATCACATATGTATCTTTTCACCGTCCATTTATTTAATGGTTTTATTTATTTATTTATTTATTTATTTATTTATTTATTTATTTATTTATTTATTTATTTATTTATTAATTTATCTTTTATTATTTATTTATTTATGTATATATTTTTATATATACAATGTATATATTTTTATATATACAATTAAACATTAATCTCTCAGATGTTAGTGCCCGAGACTCGGCTACTGAGGACAGAATGAACTGCCGAGCTGTGGACAGTTCAAAGTGCCGAGGGGCCGACAGTTGACAACTTTTCCGCCACTAGTTGTCCACAGCTCGGCACCTCGGCAGCCGAGTCTCGGCTCCTTTTCGTCAGCTCAGTGTTTAACTTTCGACAGGCCTGTACTGTAGCTCTCCAATGTAGTAATCTAATTCGACAAAAATACCCAATGGCCTCTATCATATCTTTAATTTTCAATATTAAAAATGTTGTTTTTACTTTTATTTTTCTTAATTTCAGACAAGCATTTTTTTACGAGAACGCTTATAGTAATCATCATCTATGAATAATAGAAAAATTGTCTTATGTTTCATTTGTTATGTACATTTATAACATGAAAGTCCTGTTCTTAAGTCTGATTGTGTTCATTTTACCGATTCATCATATCTTTGTCTTATTTAAAAATTCATCAAACCATTGCGTGTTAAATAATCGATTCTTTATCGGGTTTTGTTTAATGCATGCTTTATGATATTTATTTTTTACTTTAAATCGTAGTAAAAACAATAAACTGTTATAACAATGATTGATGTATTGCTCTGCTTTCATCTCAAACAACATCGAATTAAAAACCGGTAAGGATATGCATTCACACGGTTAAACATGCAATTGCTATGTAACAAGATATTTATACCTGAGTTACCATTAAACAAAGCTATTTGTAATAACTAAAAAAACATAGCAACAGAAAATACAATCGAGAGTGCATATCATCATCATCATCATCATCATCATCATCATCATCATCATCAACAACAACAACAACAACAACAACAACAACAACAACAGCAACAACAACATTGTTTGATGTACTGTAACGGAATAACATTAGAGACGATGAAGCTTGACGCAGATTGAAGGATCCTTATTTTTTTTTCCCCATTTCGTTGAAATGCAATATATTATTAACCTTTGTTTAAAAAACTGAATTGTAAATAATTTTATACTTAATATTCCGTTAATAGCATACTCGTAAATCGACTGTTCGTTCATTAATGGTTTAAAGAATTTATATAGAGAGACCGCTGGACCAAATCGAAGTTCTTTAAAAATGTATAAGGTTAACTGATATAAATGCAAATTACAAATTACTTATGTCATGAAGCTTCTTTATGTAATAATAAGGGCAAGACAGAAATGCTCAAAGATGCAGAAAGTGTTAACACTGACTGTATATGACAGAATCGTAAAACAAGGTGTGTCGAGTGAGATGCTTTTTGATCAGCTTTATCGGTAATAAACTAAACAAATAATAAGATAAATAACTTAAGGAAACAATTTTACAAGAGAAACGGATTTATGAAAGAATGTTTTTTTTTAAATTTAAATACAGTAGACTCTGTTTATAACAAAGTCCGTTATAAAGAGATCCTATTAGAAGTTTAAGGTCGTGTTAGGGAAATTCGAGTGGTCAGATTTTTCGCTTTGACGCTGATCACGAGATCGGAATTTTCCCATTTATACCTCAGTCAGGTAATTGATTTTTTTCTCGCCTGCAATTTACCAAAAACAACGGAATCTCTGCTATTACGATGCAAAATTTGCAAGCGGATGAATACAAGGCATGCAACAATAATGATTAACGTTTCGATAACAGCAGAATGTGATATCCACATGACAAAACAAAACTGTTACAACTTTTTTATCTTGACATATACATATCTTTTAATAAAAATTATCTATTTATATACAAACATATTTTTTCGTTTTTTAATCAATTAATTTATTTATTTACTTATTTCTTTATTTATTTTTATTAAAAAGTAGTACCTGTTCAATTGAGATTGGCTACAGGTACTTATGCGAAGTGCGATATGGAAAAACTATCGTTTCACCAATTCAGTGAGATGAATCTATCACGTATGCGAGAAAACAAAATCAGGCTTATAAGGAAGTCATGAAACTACCCCTGGCAAGGAATGAAAGTACATTTTGCAATGCTTATAAATAATTATGGCTGTAAAGAATTAAATATGCTTGTCCTTTAACACTTTGTTATAAACCAACTCTATTGTAGTTAACTATCGCTCGTTTGATACAATGAAATGATAATTAGATCATCGGATCAGCAATGGCGCTGATTAGTATAACAGGATTAAAAAACATTTTATGTTACCAACACAACATTAAGTATATATGAGAAATTGGGGATTCTAACTAAAGTATTTTACTGACAAGAACTTAAGTACATATAAACAAAATATCCGTCGTTTATGGTTTTTATTTGAAACTACAATTTGATCATTTAGCAAATTCTAACAGAACTTCTAAAACGTACAAATATAAACAAAACATAAAAAACTAACCATACATTTCAACCTTGGATATTGTATCTACCCGAAATATTGTTTTCGACCAATGACTCCTAAAGAACCCCGACTTTGTATGCATTTAAGTGATTACTAATGTTTTCCTTCATATTATTTTAATCGTTGTACAACCACATAAATGCTAGAGTATGCTGAGATCAAATTAATTTTGTTTTATATTTCACACGGTTTACTACCATCCCAATTGTAAAAGGATGAAAAATCCTGATTAGGATGCATTGCCTATTGACGAATGCATTTTTTTCTTAGATTATTAATAAAAAGTTTTTGATGAACAAAATTTAATCTAACATTACTTTCCTCAAATTGATTCGAATTGTTTGTATGATAAAAATATAAATGATTCCGTCGTGGGTGATTAATCTGCCTTGCATTAACTTTAATTTTGATCTTAACCTATGCTACTAAACCAATTTGTAAAAACAAACTGCTAATATCTCATTTCCTAAGGTTCAAAACAATATAATTGGCATCGTTTAGATGTTGTTCTATCACCGATGTATTTTTATTGATTAGAACAACTATTCAAAATCTATATCTGAAATTTATGAGCATGATTGACAATTTTAACACTGCGTAAAATGAAAATAAAATGTTCTAAAAAATTACGATGTTGCCATTAGGATTTCACCCCGTTTGAGTTGCATATGTTCATTTAAGCATCCACAAGGAAGTGCTTAATAAGCTACAACGTGCCTTTCACTTGAAATAACCAGACTTCTCAGTGTAATCTTAGCCGTATCATGTATGATAAAAATCGAGTTAAAATGATTACCATCTCACAATAAACTGCCGCCAAGAAACTATTTATTTAAGAAAAAATAGATGCACAATCAAAGGCATATGCGACTAACAGGTAATAAGATCGAGTGGATAACATAATATTGAGTTGCAAACTCAATATTTTAATTGGAAATAACAATGATTGCTAAATCTAGTAATCTAAATAATACAGAAACATATTTGCATCGTGTTTTTTTCAAAAAATGTTTATTTTAACAAATCTTTTAAAAAATTACATAAATTTCAATGTGCACAGTTTACAATTGTTCAATAAAATAAACACGAAAAATAAAATAAAATCATCTTTTTTTAACCCACATACGAATAGAATCCAATTTCAATCATGTTCCTTCCTATTTTGATGAATTATGTGCAAATTAGTCTTTTTTCAAAAATTCTTTATTACTTTAATAATGTTGAAAATGATGATTGATTTCACCATTATTGATATTTTGTATTTTTCTACATGTTTTCATTCACAGATTTGTACGGTTATCGTTATATAACAGACACGTTAATATATAAGGTATGGTTGCCGCTAGGATAGCATTGGGTGTTTAACTCTATTGGTTAGTATAGCATTGAGTGTTTAACTCTATTGAACACCCAAACTTCCCTTAACTGACACAGTTTGATATATAGTTCGAAATTTATATAAAAACAAACTTGAAAATAGGATTGACACACACTGGATTCGTCGATTGTACATTTCTCTTGGACATATACATCTAGTGTAAATGAACCGTTCTTCTTGAGGACTTTTAACTTGTCTAAAATACAAATGTGAAATGGAATAAAATAACGGTGTTTTACGCTCCAGTCATGATTCTTTTCACTTATATCGAGGCTGTCAGTTCTGGGATGGCGAAGAAAATCGAATTACCCGGAAAAATAACCACCGACCTTTGCTAAGTGTAACACAAAGATGTCAGAAAAAGGACATCAAGACTTTTTACATTTAGTTGTTTTTGTATATTACCCGAACTATTATTAACTTTATTATCTGACCTTGATTGCTTGGAATTAGGGTAGAATAATTAAACTCGGTTTTCATTGAATATGGTTTTGTTTTAGTTGCAAATATTTCCTTAATTAAAATTTGAACCTTAATGTCTTGTTTTTAGGCTTTTTTATCTGAGAAACAGAAGCTTACAATATGATAGAAAGGATAATGCAGATTTATTTAGTTAGTATCTGATAGCGAGACATTGTGTTCACGCAAAGGTTAGCTGTGTGATAAATACCTTACACACTCAGTATAGACAAGCCAAACTTACCAAGTCAATGAACCGAAGGGAATTCGTTTCTTCACAAGAATATAAGAGAATTCACAAAGTTAGATTTTTGAACATAAACGAATGTAATAAACAAGTAATATCACGGGACAAAATATAAGGAAAATTGTTCTGGGTAAAATTCTAAGATGAAGACAAATACTGGATTATGACAAGATGGCGTCTAGTGTTATCATAACATTATTTTCCCAAATTAAACACTTAAACTGACTTGAATGAATTTTACATGAATTTTAATCATTTGTCCAGTGTTTTTTTTCACCATGATAATGCTATAGAATGTGGATAAGAAAAGGGGTAATGATTAATCGGCAAAACATTCAGTTTTCAATTTTATGATGTTGCATTATTATCTAACAAGTATACTATGGCTGATGTGTATGAATATGAAAAACAATACAAAAAAGTTAAAAAAAAACAGTTGTCAACATTGAAGTAGAAACTATTTTTATGTCCGATAAAACAGAACGATTAGTATGACTGATTTCCAAAAAGCTTATCTCCGATTTCATTGGAGATGTTCATTTAGTTATTTTATATTTGAAACCCATATTGAAACCTGCAAACCCGTAAAGAAGCTTTTAAAGTCAGACTCATTCGAACAGGAAGTAAAAAAAACAATAAGTACACTCAACAAGCAGTAATGTGTATGCCAGTTTGGATTGCATGGAACGGCTTACAAAAAGAATATTATGAGACGCAGTGGAAACGGATTTATTTTTTATTTTTATTTATTTATTTTTTTTACCAACAAAAGAATCAAAAACATTTTACTTTTCAGCGTTGTTAAACTTGATAGACTGCTGGAAAATCAATCCGTGTTAATGTCTTTAATAGTTATCTAAAACACGTAAACAACATGTTGACAAATTGTTACAATCTCTGGGAATAAATAGTAATTGATCAATATCTAAACGAAGTTTATAAATATTTTTTCCTTTATCCGGAATTACAGTTTTAGATTTCTTTTTGTTACCGCTCGTATAAACGCAACTATATATATATATATATATATATATATATATATATATATATATATATATCACTTTGATTTTTTAAATTTACAGACTTTTGACAGACATTATCTCCAGTGTTTTGAACAACTTTTATAAGCTCATACATAAAATGCATCTAGAATTTATATTATACATTTTATACTTTTTACACTAAAATATCTTAATTTCTGTCTAAATGTGAATCTTTAAAAACAGTGTAATACAGTGTTTTACAGAGTGTGTTTAAACTGTAAAATCAATTCATCCTCTTACATAAAAATTCTAATGTAAACAAACGTTTTCGTCAATACTCGTCTCAATGAAAATAAACGTTTTATCTGTGCATTTCACACAAGGTTGAGATAACAAACAAACTGATGAAAATTTAGTAATGAATGGTGAAATAACACACTTTAGTTGAGAGCCGAATACAGTTTCTGTTATGATCAAAGCTAAATTAATATTGCTTGAGTTATCAACAAAATTGACATTCTAAAATATACAAATGGCCGTTTTTCGACTATTGACAACAAGCATGTGTGTTGTGAGATATAGTTAAGATTAATATTCTCTGTTTGCAATCTTTTGCGTGAACTACGAACATGTGGTTTTTCTTATTATTCAATTTGAATAAAACAATTAACATACAATAGCATTTTTTAATAAACGTATTTCGACAGTTAAACGTTACCAGTTAATTGTTTTTATAACATGCAACTAATATAATTATTGGTCACGGTGAGGGGTTAAAGACTTTAACAGCTAAACAAGAACTAGCGATGTCTGAAACAAACATATCTATGATTTTAAAATGTAAATGTTTGGATTCAATTCAAATATTAAATTTCTTCAATTCTTCTTATTATTTTTATTGTATTTTACACATGTAAACAAAGGTTAAAATTGTTTTATATACTGAGAGAAATAATTAAAAAAAAATTCATCTTATCAATAAAAATATATCCAATAAAATCACTTCTTTTTATTCATGACAAATATGTATTACTGAAAATTATTTATTTTCAATAATCGACATTTAAGTTGACTAGATGAATCAAATTCTGTGGCTTTTTATGTACAATTGTGTTAAAAAAAATTGTGTTAAACGTGTTAAATTGCGATGTTAGGGGTTAAGATTAAACATGTGAATAGCGCTAAACGTTACGATTGCCATGTTAGAGGTGTAGATTTAACATTTGCGATGTAAGAGATGTAGATTAAACATGTGAGTTGTGCTTAATGTCAGGACGGCAATGTTTGAGATGTCAATTACACATGCTAGATGTACTTGGCGTAAAGGTTGCGATGTTGGAGATAAGGAATAATTATGTGAAATGTTCTTAAATTAGGAAACTTATGTATTTATTTCATATTTGTTAAGAAGCCATAATTTTTTTTCATGTCATGCGTTTGTTAGCAAAAACTAATCTTTTTGTTTTGTGGTGTTTTGAAAATGACGCCGAAAATTTCAAGCTACTCTCCCATGCATGAAAATACTAAATAGCATGACCATGTATGACTACAAAAATGTATCTTGAATTTTCTGCTGTAATATTTTCTGTTACATCTATAATCGCAAGTCAAACAGATGAATTAAAATATCTCAAATAATAAGATGAAAACAACTATTTCTGTGGCATCAAACATGCACCACGTCAGTCATTTTAAATCATTGGTACAGAATGATATTTAATTTATTATTCTGTATTTAATTTTTAAGATAATTTATATACATTGAATAAATAAACCTAATCAAAAATAGAGCTTAAAAACATCGTTAACAATAAATCGGCCTATAAATAGGACTTTGCTTGAAATGTTACATTTGTAAATCATAGATATATTTGACGTTTAATAGTTTATGGGTTTTGTTTTTGTTCTAAAATTCGATTTTTACACATGACGGATGTATCTCTAGTTAGACAGGGGGTTCTAACCTTCCCGAAGCACTTTACTTGTTTGAAGTTCACGTGTTTAACAAAACAAAATAGATGCCGTTCTATCTCTAAATAATCCTAAATTTGGAGAATATGTAAATGCCATCTATCCAAGTGAGCTTGAAATAAAAGACACGACAGATTCTCCATGTTTTGCTACATATTTTGAATTATACCTCAACTATGACACTCACGAAAGGTTACATCTGAAGCTATAAAACAAACGTGATGACTTCAATTTTTCTATTGTCAACTTTCCGTTTCTTTGCAGTTATATCCCTGCTTCTCCTGCATATGGTGTATATGTTTGACTTACCATAGTTCTTTGTTCCTTTCATTTTCAAAATTGACTTGCACGTGACGGGTGTAGCTAGCTGGACAGGAGGTGCTTACCCTTCCGGAGCAACCGGCCTCACTTCCTTGATGCAAGTTCACGTGTATAACTAATTTGGCCAGCTTTCAAAGTTTTTGCTTTGTTTTTTTTTCTTTTGATTGTGGTTTGGACAAGGACTGGTATGTTTGTTTTATTTCAAAGTTTTTTACTTTTCTTTTGGATTGTGATTTGAATATGGACCGGTATGTTACTGTTTGGTTACAATTCGGGCTAAAGAATTACTAGTTGGTTATTTTTCTTTGTGTAATATACCAAAACACAAATAACATGTCAAATAATTAGTCATTAAGTTTTTTGTTGTGTTCAAGATTGTATAAAACACTTGCAATGCTAATTGATATAAAAATGAGTGATATAACTCGCTCAACAACCAAAACAAGTTAAGCCAAATATGATTACTAGACCAGGTCTAATTTATTAGATGCTCTTTGGCATGTTTTACATAAAAGATAAACTACTGGAAAAACTTGATGTATCTATTGTTAAACGTCACTTATTTAAAGTTCACAAATTGTAAAAGAAATTTGAACTTTGTGTCTTCTCTATGTCAAAATGCCCCTGTCTATTTTAGAGTCAACACAATTCTAATTGCCAATATATGTCTTTGCACAGGAGTTTTATTTGCACAGCAAATGACTTGTTTAATATGAGAAAGAGTGTAACTGGAAAATTAAAATAAATAACATAAGGAAAAGCTAAATAACCTCATGTTTTGTTAGAAAAGAAATACAAATCTTTCAGATAACTGGTTTGTCATTTGTTCATTGTTTCAAATCTTGCAACTTGTTTTTTTTTCTAAACTAAATCTTGTAATTTTTTTCCGTTAAAAAAAACCAATGTTACTCTTTTTCATTACATTTTCCCCAACGTTGTCAACGTAATTAACATTATAACACAGCAAACATCAACAATAATTACAAACTATTTAAAATGTGTGAAAAAGAACATCTAAATAAGTTTATTTAGATATTGATCAGTTACCAGCACAATCTTATTACAAAGTTTGCATGTAGTTGTGTGCAAGCTGTTTTACAATAATAAATCATTTATACCATGATTGATTTTCAGGCTGACGTCTTTGTTCAACTGCGCCAATGTGAATTATTCTTAAAATTAACATAGAGATATGAGAGTGTATATCTTTTACGACTTTATTTTTTCAATATGTGGTAATAAAAATAAAACACAAACATACCAGTCCTTGTCCAAATCACAATCCCAAAAACAAAGTAAAAATTTTGAAAACTGGCAAATTTAGTAACGCACGTGAACTTCAATCAAGAAAGTGAGGCCGGTGCTCCGGAAGGGCAAAAAATGTATTTTATTGCTTTTCATATTTTCACCATCAAATATTTTAGAATTTAAGTCTTACTTAAATTGTTGTAAAGATTTTTAAAAAGGAAACCAATTCAGATTAGCGAGACAATAAGCATTGTTCGAACTTTTATATTATCTTACTTCTAATAAAGTCTACGTTTGTCATTTTCAAATTGGATAACGAATCTACAAATTTAAAATAATAAAACGCAACATTTGACCATGTGAAAATGACATTTATATAGAATTTAAAGTAATTTCGTGTTTTCAAGTTAATAAATTAAGTGTTTTACAATAAAATCAACAGTTTTAAAAAAAAAACGTAAAAAATGTAAAAACCAATTAAATATTGTTACATGAAATTACATTGCTAACGTATTGGGGAGTAAAATTACCTTTATATCGTAGAAAGTTGAAATTTCTGAGCCATTTAAATAATTGGATCTTTTTGTTGGTACCACTGACGATAATAATGTTTATATTCAATTACAAATCATTAAATCACTAATTACAATCGTATCGTTATTAGTGTTACAACCTTACACTAAATCATAATTTTGATGACAATTCCATGCAAATTTGTTCCTGCTCAGTAAACAGTTTCTTTGCTTATATGTTTGACTTACCAGTGACAAAATTTAAATTTCAAACAAAGTCAAACACAAACTTGCCATTCTATTTTTAAGATCAGTGGCAATAACGAAATAAGTAACAATAAACGTCAAAATTTTACTTATTTTTAAAATCTTGAAAGATCTTATCTAAAGATTATTAGTTGTTGCTTAGCATTAGCATGATTGCTTCTAATAATTGAGAGTTTTTTAAGAAAAAATTAAATATATGGTTAGGTTAGTTAGTCTGTCTACGAAAACAAGACAATGCACAAGGGAAGCATATAACAAGACAATGCACAAGGAAAGCATATAACAAGACAATGCACAAGGAAAGCATATAACAAGACAATGCACAAGGAAAGCATATAACAAGACAATGCACAAGGAAAGCATATAACAAGACAATGCACAAGGAAAGCATTGAACAAGGCAATGCACAAGGAAAGCATATAGCAAGACAATGCACAAAGAAAGCATATAACAAGACAGTGCACAAGGAAAGCATATACTAAGTCTAAATGTTGTATAAGCTCTTTAATACATAAACAGGACCAGTCCTATACTGTTTTATCACAATTCTCTATAAAAGCTTTTTAATGTGTTAATTTCGATTTTATTAAACATTTTTTATATATTCAATTTCATCATTTTTTTACTGCTTTAATTATTTTCAGTCTTATCTTAAACTTGAATCGATTTACTTCCAACTTGATATTTGATGTAAAAATAATTTTAAAGGCCTATTCCACTTGATAAAAATTATCAAGTTGAAAACGTGATTATTGAAGTAAATCTGCCATCAATTAAAAACACTGAACATTAGATTTTGTTGCACAACTATCTCTGTTTGTTTTAATCTAACTTCACTTACTTCAATTAAATTTTCCTTTGTGCAAAATCTTAGAAAAGATATTCTAAATAAACATGTACATGTTATGTAAACAGAAAACAAAATCAACATGAAATGTTCAAATTTAAACTGGCCTAAGTAATACAAGTTTTTCTACTTCTAATCGGTTAATTATATGTTAGTATAATTTATTTTGTCAAAACTATTTCCAGAGATGCAATTTCCAATCATACAACTCATTAACACAAAGAGAATGCTTCGGTACTTTATAAATACTTATGTTGAAAACTTTTTGGGTCTTTTC
Source organism: Tegillarca granosa (assembly GCA_029721355.1). Taxonomy (NCBI): domain Eukaryota; kingdom Metazoa; phylum Mollusca; class Bivalvia; order Arcoida; family Arcidae; genus Tegillarca; species Tegillarca granosa. Next base: position 7,927,946 of record CM056596.1, on the reverse strand, counting down.
GTTACTTACAGTTTTACAGAAAAGCGTCAAGAATGTTATGACTAAATGTATTTATGCTTATACATCTTATTATTTGAAATATGACGTTCTCATCCTGGTGGTTATGTTAAAACCGAATTTATATTTATATAAAAAATGGGTTGGTACACGTAAAACGTGTACTAGCTGTTATAGTCTTATTGTGTAATTAAGACTTTTCTGTATTTAAAAAACAATCTGCAATCAGATAAGCGAACAATATATACCAAATATATTTGGTTTCTAATTGTAAATACATGCATTTAAAGCTCAGCTGTTGTTTTAGCCAAAATGGCTTTAAGCAACCTGAGGTTATTCAAATGGGAAAGCATGCGTCCTTGTAAATGAACGTGGGTCCGTAGACTTTAACCAATAATCCTTGCATAAATATAAGATCATTTTTGAGTGCCACATTTTATTTTTCGTTCAAAATTATAAGTTGGATAATAGATTTTAATTTTTCTGTCCTTAAAAGAAGCTAGTTTAGGATAAATGTTTTTAAAATCTGGTCAAAAATTAAAGAAGATTGTGTTCAGAGCTCACAAAGCTATGTTTAGCCCGTCATGACCAAAGCAAGTGCCTACTTAAAAAGAAGGTCTCTACAACCATGAGAACGGTCTATTCTTTTTAACGAGTATATACTTACTCATACTTTTTTTTTAAGTTTTTTGTGGTAACGCATTATAAAACACAAACATGCCAGGCAATGTCCAAATCAATACTCTCATCAATAGTTATGACAATGCGACACTACATCTATCAACAGAACTGTAATGACAGCTATAAATCTCTTTAAGTCCTTTTGGCTGGCCAGAACATCCTCGAGATTTTTACGCTTACATCAATTTTTAATTTGAGAATCAAGAAATTCTACAATAATTGCAAATGTTAAAGTCCGTATTTACTGATTTATAAAACTGTAAAAAAAAATAACATAAGAACTAATTGCAAGATAATAACATCGCCCATAGGTTAATAGAGTTGTTGAGGTTTAGAACACTCGCACGATGGTTTTGGTTTAGTTTAGTCTTTTAACAAAGATAGACGTTGTAGAACGATTTAGTTCGAAGTACATATATGGAAATGAGATGCAAATTAATTAACATATAGGACACGTATTTCTGAGATATTGTCCAATGGTCCTGTTGTCAAAGAGTGCCCTGTATGCAAGTCTCCCAAAATCGTCTCTTCTAGAACAACTGCCACAAATAAATGTTGACTGGTCTTAAGTCCGCAAAAGTTTAAAGTGATATCTTAAATAAAATGCCAGTTAAGAAAAACAAATTTCCCTTGGCCTCTTGCGACTTCATTCACATCTTATACAACAATAATATACTCGAAAGGTTTAAAATATTATCTCTAAGTATCATTAATTTAAATTAGTTTGTAATTTTGTTGCGTAAAACTGTCTTAATTATTAGTTCGTTCAAATTAGCAAGCAATGATATTTACAATAAGGACTATTAAAAGAGTTTTATTCTTCGAATTACAAATAAAAAAGAAAATTATAATCAACATTCGCTGTAATCTGAACATTTAAGTAATATAAATTTATCATTTTACATACTCTGCCATATTTTTATCTCTCTGACACATTATAACTTCATTTTCTATGACTGTGATGAGAAAAATAAACGTTGTTTTATCATTCAATTATAGATTTAATAGATTTCTTATCTCATTTTATTTTATTTATTCTCAGTTTCTTCACGAATGTGTGCTTAGTCATAATTATATGTGTGTGTGTGTGTGTGTGTGTGTGTGTGTGTGTGTGTGTGTGTGTGTGTTTATGTGTGTGTGTGTGTGTGTGTGTGTGTGTGTGTGTGTGTGCATACAATGACGGTAAAGTGTAAAATGTGGAATGGATTGGACTCTTGGGCTGAATTGGACTCGGACTGGATTGTTGGACTGGACTCATGTATTGGACTCATGGATTTGACTCATGGATGGGACTCATAGACTAGACTTAAAAAATGGACTTATGATTTTTTTTATAATTTTAAAATGAAAACTTTTAAAATCAAACACTACAAATCTTTACGTATATCTGAACTGATGATTCCCCTATAAAATTAGAAAAAACACAGCGATGGTAATTCTTCTTTTCTTGTTTTATCTGGAAAATATCAAACGTTGTCAAAGGTCGCCTATTTTTCTCCTTAAAGCTGGCAAAGTGTAAAATGTGGACTGGATTGGACTCTTGGATTGGATTGGACTCTTGGACTGGATTTGACTCTTGGACTGGACTCTTGGACTGGACTCATGGATTGGACTCTTAGATTGGACTCATGGATTGGACTCATGGACTAGACTTAAAAAATGGACTTATGCATTTTTTCATAATTTTGAAATGAAAACTTATAATATCAAACACTACAAATCTTTAACATATATCTGAACTGATGATTCCCCTATAAAACAGGAAAAAAAATACTGCTATGATAATTCTTTATTGCTTGTTTTATCTGGAAAATATCACACGTCAAAGTTGGCAATTTTTTCTCTTTAAAGCTGTAGTATTTCTTTTACAAGCTCTTAAATGCTTCAAATCAAACGATGACAGATTGTTGGTCTCATCTGCAGAAACTTTAGAATTACAGTATCTGATACTAAGTAAGATAAAAGTACTATGTTGATTTAAGAATAACATTAACTAGGATATACATAATGATGCAGTAACAATTTAAAGTGTATTGTGACAAAATACATATTACAATTATTTAGCTACTTTAAACACAAATAAAATAGTGAACACACACACACACACACACACACACACACACACACACACACACCATTTAATATTAGTTCAAATATATGATCGATGTACTTTATAAAATAATACTTTTATTGCTGTATAACAAATAAGTATTATAATATGAAATGAAGTAGTAATGATCATACATGCAAACAGTAATTTTATCATCATATAATTGTAATGGAGAGAAAATGTGAAGAATTTAAACACAATTAATGATAGAAAAAATATATTTTTTTTGGCCGGTATTTCTTTTTATTTCATTATTATAACCTAGACTGTTACTTTATAAACTAAGAGATCCGCACAGAACTTAAAAATATTTTTCTTTAATAAAAAAAATTTCCCTCAAAATGAAAATTTATACAGTTCAATTATTAATTTATTTATCACTTTAATCAGTAAATTTGTTCTGTTTGGGATGTAAAGTGTCACCTATTTGATCCATTGTATATCGTTATCATGTAAAAAAAATTCAAAAAAATCTTATAGACGTAGAAGACAAAATTTGAATGTCAATTTTAATTACCAGATCAGATAAGATATATTAATCACTTAATTAATTAATGTTGATGGCATCTGTTCTTTCTAACTCCTTTTACTTGAAAATTATTATTATTTATATGTAATAATTTGAGATGTAATTGATACAGAAGAAGCAGTATGTTAACTATACAAACAGCTTTTTAATTAAATCATTGGCCATAATGTCCAAAATAAATAAATAAATAAATGAATAAATGAATAGTCAAATAAAATAAAATAAAAATAAATAATTAATTAATTGAATAAATAAATAAATAAATAAATAAATAAATAAATAAATAAATATGGTTTTTCCGAGTCTATTTTTCAATCAAAAAACAAAAATTAACAGTAAATTTTTTTCTGGAATCTGCAGTACACATAATATACTAAGGTACTAGTAATATCATTCAGAAATTTCCGGTGTGTGTGTGTGTGTGTGTGTGTGTGTGTGTGTGTGTGTGTGTGTGTGGAGGGATTACCTATTTTTTCTATTTTTCACCGTCAAGTTGCGAATTAAATACAGAAAGAGATAATAGTCAGAAATTGACTATATAGAACTTTTTTTTTAAAATTTATTTACGGGCAAGTCAAGAATTCAATGTACAAGAGAGAGAGAGAGAGAGAGAGAGAGAGAGAGAGAGAGAGGTGGGGGTTCAGTACAAACTATTTTAGTGAGAGAACAAGATCGGGAAGTGAATACATTGAGAGAGAGAGAGAGAGAGAGAGAGAGAGAGAGAGAGAGAGAGAGAGAGAGAGAGAGGTTATCGTCGTTATTCAACTGCACTCCATCCTGACTGCAGAAATTCACATCCAACTGGGTAAAGTTTGTCAGTTAATGGTTATCTTCTGTGTCTGGTTTCTTACTTCAATATGTTCACTTCGTAACTTGTTCATGTTTGAAAAGAATAACCTTTTTCCTAATGTTCTGATTTTGTTTTAAATATTTACTTTACCAACTCTTATTCATTAGGAATTGAAATTATTCGAAATCTGATATCATCATGTGTCACTTCCATATATGTCAATTCAAGACACTAAAATGTGCTCTCTCTCTCTCTCTCTCTCTCTCTCTCTCTCTCTCTCTCATGCTTTATTTGCATATATGCATAACATTATCCCCCCCCCCCAAAAAAAATAATAAAATAAAATAAAATAAAATAAAATAAAATAAAATAAAATAAAATAAAATAATAAAATAAAATAAAAATAAAATAAAATAAAATAAAATAAAATAAAATAAAATAAAATAAAATAATAAAATATAAGACATGCTTAGAAGATTATTTTGCGATCACTTTTATTTCTTTAGTTAATGTATGTTTTAATATTTTAATATTAAAATTGTCTCTTAAAATCACTTCCGATAACACACCCTTATTTCCAACACCTTGAGTTTAGGGTAAGGTAATCATTTTAACATGTTATTTGACTTTATAGTAATCTCCTACCTAGATAAGAAACTGCACATCAAAATCAAGAGCCGCGCGTAAAATCACCTGGGATCTATAATCAAACAAGTACTACTGTATACAATTAACAAATACCGTTAATTACTCAATCTGATTAAAACACGGGTTGTTTACCTGTACTGTGAAAACTGCACATTTGATATCTAATTCAATGAATTAAGAAACAAATATTATTAGGAAACTACATATGGCTCCTCTACAAAAACTTAATGTAGAAACTAGAATTTAGACAGGCGTTATCTATGTCTCCTATGTCGTATAAAGTATAAAAATTCAAAATATACTAAAAACAAATCATACTTTTTAACTGAATGAATGTAATAGCCATCGTTCCATTAATAATGAAAAAAATTGAGTTTTTATGAAACATCTTTAAGGATCCTTAAAGCCTCCTTAAAGATCCTTAAAATTTCAGTTTTATTAAGGATCCTTAAAGGCTCCTTAAAGATCCTTAAATATGTCCTTAAAGAGTCCTTAAAGGTCCATTAAAGATCCTTAAAGATGGAATGGCTTTAAGGAGGATTTAAGGCCCCTTTAAGGATCTTTAAGGACATATTTAATGATCTTTAAGGATCCTTAAAGGAGGGGGTTGGTCTTGTGTTCTATCACCACCTTCAACTTTTTAAACAAACATGCGTGACTTGTCAAATGTCTCAAACTCTCTTCAGAAAATGAAACGAAAACATTGACTTGATAAGAGACAACTGGTAACCCATCCCTTTAGAAATTAAATAACAAATACATTATAATAAAGATAGAGTTTAAATTTTGCAGAAATATTATGAAATGTAATAACAAACCAATCACATCTGTATTTGTGATTAAACATATGTATTGAATGTATAACATTTAGCAAAATTTTCAGTCGTCTTAATTTTTGGAATTTCTTTAAAACTAAGGTCTGTTCCCTCATGCAAAACATTCCTTAGCTGGATTTGGTTTCACATATTTTTGGAACTTTAGATTCATTAATTTTCAACTGTTTGGCGTATGTTTTTTAATTTATCAAACTTTTCGGCCATTAGTGTCACTGATGAGGAATGATTTTCCGAAATGTGCACATCTGGCACATCACCAAAATTTAGCAGGTATTTGTTATATACAAACTAGTATTGAGTTTAAAACATAAATGAATGTCAATTCAAGAGACCAATCCGTGAGTCAAAAGTCCAAAAGACCAATCAAAGAGACAAGGCTATGAGTCGAGTCCAACAATCCAATCCAATCCAAGAGTCCAGTCCAATCCACATTTTACAACACGAGTCCAATCCAATCCACATTTTACAACAAGAGTCCAATCAAATCCAAGAGTCCAGTCCAATGCAAGAGTCCAATCCAGTCCACATTTTACACTTTGCCCATTACTTCGTGTGTAGTATAAGATAATAAACCACGTTGTTCTATCCTTTTATTCTATTAACAAAAAAAAAAGAGTAATACGTGCGCACGTAGAGGTTACTACGTGCGCACGTAAAAGGTAATACGTGCGCACGTAATAGGAAAAATATATTTCATGTCACCTCTGTGCCACGATAATTTTGAACATTAGATTTATACAACAAGCGTTAATGTTGTTTTATCACACTAATCTAAAACCTCGACTCCATATGTTTTAGTTAAAAAATATCCAAGATAAGGTAATGTTTTTTATATAAATTGTATTGTTTTATATACTACATATCATTGGCATCATCCATTTGTCTGACATAACATATACATCATGTAAATATTTTACCATTAATAACATTTCATTACACTAACTGTTGAATATTCGTATTTCTTATCAAAATATCAAAGCACCATCGTGGTTTAATCAGTTTCTTTAACAATTTTATTAATATTTTTGTATATTTTTTTTTAAAATTTAATATAATAAAGCCGCGTAATTGAAATCCTTACGCATTTATGAATTGGTGTAATGTCTAATCTAACCTCAAATCTCCGAGGACCAGGATGTCTTAAAAACTAAAATGACTTCATATTTTGTTTAGTGTGACTTCGTATTCCCGTTAGCGTCATGACTAGTTTTTTTATATTTCTTTTTTATTTTTAGCTCACCTGAGCTGAAAGCTCAGATGAGCTATTGCGATGGTTCACCGTCCGTCGTCTGTCGTGCGTCGTGCGTCGTCCGTCGTCCGTCGTCCGTCGTGCGTCGTGCGTCGTGCGTTAACTTTTTACATTTTAATCTTCTCCTCCAAAACCACTAGGCCAAATTTAATGAAACTTGGTAACCATCATGCCTTGGTAAAGCCCTTTCAGATTTACACAAATAAAGGAGTTATGTCCCCTTGGGGCCCCTCCTCTGAATCTACAAGAGATATACCTTAGTCATCATTTCATTTATAACATCCCTAGGTCATCTATTTTCAGATTTGCACAAATGGTAGCCATGGGGCTCAAAATGGGGAAATTATAAGGCACTGAGTGGGGAAATTGCTAAAATTATATATTTGTCACTATATCTTGAAAATTGTTAACTTTTTGTATAGACATGTATATTAGAATGTTGTAGATATTGATATGACAATCATTTTGATATATGGTTCAAGGTCATATGTTAAAAGGTCAAGGTCACAGCTGCAGAAGAAGACTTAAATTGCTAATTATCTTGAAAACTATTAACTTTTTGTATAGACATGTATATTAGAATATTGTAGGTATTGACATGACGATCATTTTGATATATGGGTCAAGGTCATATGTAGAAAGGTCAAGGTCACAACTGCAAAAGAAGGCTTAAATTGCTAAATATCTTTTAAAACTATTAACTTTTGGTATAGGCATGTATATCAGAATATTGTAAGTATTGCGACAACGATCATTTTGATATATGGTTTAAGGTCATATGTTGAAAGGTCAAGGTCACAGCTGCAAAAGAAGACAAATTACTTATTATCTAGAAAACTATTAACTTTTTGTATAGGCATGTATACAAGAATATTGTAGATATTGACATGGCAATCATTTTGATATATGGTTCAAGGTTATATGTTCAAAGGTCAAGATTATATCGACATAGGAATACTTAAATTATTAATTATCTTGAAAGCTATTAATTTCATGTATAGGCATGTATATTATAGTATTATAGGTATTGACATGACAATCATATATGGTTCTAGGTCATATATGTTAAAAGGTCAAGGACATAGCTGCATTAGTATACTGAAATTGATTAATGATTTGGAAATTATTCATTGCACTTCATTTACTTCATGCATATTATATAAGCTACTTATGAATGAAATGTAAGTGGATATATTTCTGATTAATTTTTGTGGGAGTTCTTAACTTGAGAAAATTTTTAAAGTTTCTGTACTTAATATATTGTCTACTGCACTTTGCAAACAATATTGGACAAATCTTCAGGTGAGTGTTAAGGCCCATTGGCCTCTTGTTTATTTTTATTATTTTTCCTTAATTTCTTTTTTTAGTACTTCTATCTACGTTTGTTTTAATATAAAATTTGTAAAAATTAATGTATTTGCAACTTTTATGTTGCAATAAATTTAATTCAGTTAAATTATTTATTCGTAAAATAAAAAAACATCCTTAATAGGGATATTTATATATTTTTTTGCGGTTCGGAGTCCGCAAGAGAAACAAATATCGTCAGATATTGCTACCAAATAAACCTCATATGAACGACTTCATGTGTAGTATTAGATAATCAACCACTTGTAGATTTTGATTGTTTCTATCCTATGATAACATTAACAAAATTATATATATATATATATATATATATATATATATATATATATATATATATATATATATATATATATATATATATATATATATAATGCGAACTCTTTTCCGAAATTCATGCTTGTTATTTGTAAAATGTTTCATTTACGCAATTCGGCTACAAAGATAACCTTTATTAAAGTAAACCGTTTTATGTTTGCAAATTACTTAACACCACTTTTCCTACACAAGTCATAACACAAAAGGAATAAGTAAGTAAAACGAAACAGCTTGGGGTAAATCGTTTGTTTACCAGTTTTGCTCTCTTTGTGTATGAAGGAGTAAAAAGTTCCTTTAAAACTAAGTAATCATTGGTGTTACATATTCTAAACTCCCAATAATTAAATGATGAATTAATACATGGCATATGTCTGTGAATTTGCAAACCTGATAGTTCTTTCTTATTGTGAAAAGTAAAGCTTTTGTTTTTCTTTGTTTTTGAAACTTATAACCAGTTGTTTCAGTTTCAATCTTACTTTGTAATTTGTCTTGTTTTTATTATCACGTTCATTTTTATTTGCATTCAAGAGTTCATTTTTGTGTTATACGGAAAGTTACCGTTCAAGTTTTAGTATTGGTATTTGATTTAATTTCTCGTGAAAATGTTTCGAGTTGGATAATTGACGTCCTGGAAAAGTGCAATAGCCAAAAAACTGTAATGTTTTAATAAACTAAAATGCCCGCCCAAGGTCAGAAATGTTATTACCAGGCTTTTCCAATATTAATAGGCTTTTACATTGTCATTTAAACTCTTTTGTTAGTGATTTTGTCTATTCAGATGTATTAACATCTTTCAATTTTGTATTTGTTACAATCTCTGTCAGTCATCGATCTAAAATAAAAAACAAAAATATTTTCTGGAAAACGTTGCAGACATTCTAGTGTTACCCTTAGCGAATTATTAAAGATCAAAGACAATATATGTAGGGGTCGTTGAATGTTTTATTAAAGCAATAGTCTATTTAAACTTGAAACGATTGCTTAATTCTGAAGAAGAGAAAATGGAAAATTTAATGTCCACATTGTTGTAGATCATTTGACACATTTAGAGAAGGAGAATGAATCGCATAGCGACCTCTTTCACAACCAAGTTCTCAATTTATTTTACGTTCGTTATAAAAGAAAATGCATTTCTTCATGTTGATATCATCTAGGCTTATGTTTTCTTGTTTTCAACATTACCTGCAAAACATTATATTGATGCTTTTTTGGTTAAGATTTAAACATGGACATGTATCTGTGTTTGATAGATTTAATATCGCTTGATAAATTCTTAAACATGATACTACATCATGTTATAACACCTTTTCTAACACTTTTTTCTGTTTTCACGATAATTAAAAATTGTACAGGAATTAGTTTCATAGCAAAATAATTTGTAAATTTTTTAAAAACATGATTAAAAAAAAAGAATAACAGATTTTTTATTTACTTCAAAAACAAACTCTTGTTATTTATTGTTATGTCTTTGCAACTTGGAAGTATGGAAAATATGTTTAAATTTTAACTCTGTGATGCATGATAAGATGACAACACAACGTAACAAAACACAATTTGTTTTGAGTATCTTTGTAAAACATATTCATTACTACAATGTTACACCTATTACAAAAACAAATTAAAATTTTGTTTAGAAAATAATTAATATATATCTGATGTATAAATGGTGATAGAAACTTTTAATGCTGAACACGTACTAGTATATTGAAAGATATAAATGTATGAGTACCATAAAAAGAAAATTCACGCCCTCGACATTATCAATACTTACTTTATGATCTTTGGACAGTTTTCCAAGTTGTATTATAATTTTACTGAAATGGTACTATTTGAAACATTATTTAGGTGTGATCTTTTAAATAATAATCTCAAATGAGATTTTATATTCAATTTGATTTTGAACAAAAAGAACCTATATAGCATTGCAAGTATATTTCTATGCATTTTACGTTTTTAAAGAATATATTAAAATAAACAAAAGTGATCATAAAATATCCGAAAGTACCACTTCCGGTAAGGTATGATTCCCCGAGTGTATCCTCATCTCGGTGTCAGTATTTTGTACTGACAGAAAAGTTACCAAGCAGCAAAATTTTAGCGGTTTTAAATTTTTTAACATGTATAAAACTAAGGTTTGTTCCCTCATGCAAAATATTCGTTAGCTTAATTTTGATTCTTGTAATTTTGGATTTTTTAATTTTCAACTCTTTCGTTTATGTTTTTGTGCTTCATACTTTTTAACTCTTGTTTCTATGATAAGAAATGACTTTCCGACATATGCACATAAGGCATATTGAGTTTAAACAGGTATTTTTGTTAGATATTCTCTGTGAACCAAAGTAGAATAATCCTGTCTTATTTTGACATTCCCTTAGTTTACATATTAAATATCTATCAACATGCCTTGTCAAAAATACTTCTTTTAATTTAATTAGAAAAAAGAAATATGACAAAGAGAAAAATAAGATAAATTGAAACGTCAATAAAAACCCCTAGATTGACAGAAATGAAGAGACATAAACATGTATAGAAGTGGTGAGACAAAATGAAATCTTCGTGACAAGTATTGATTATTTAAGTGGAAGTACATCATGATTTGTTGATCATTATCAACACAACGTGTCTATGGTATATACTTCTAAATAATTAATAAATTTGGTACGACTGAATATTTTGATCATCTGTTATATTTTATATACTTTGTAATGCAATTTAAGTTCAAAAAATTATATCACTTATACATTAAATAATAAATTATTATTATTTTGCTTCCATGTTTTTTTCGTTTGATAAGTTTTGAATTACAAAATAAAAAACACATTATTATTTTTTATCCAAGCATTAGCTTAAAGTCATAGTTTTTCCTTTTTTTCTAGTACGTGCTTGTATAATATGTACGTGAGTGTATAACATATTTGTCATTTTAAAAGATATTAACTTTGAAGAGATAGACATCTTGGGGAAAAAAGCTTCAAAGTGCTGTATCTTTTAAGAATTTGCAACATCAAACGGATTTTTCTTTCGTAAAATCCAACAAATACCTACTCTGGAGAATATTTTTCTATGATCTAATATTTCCAAAGTAACTATGTCTTAAACAAAAATGACTTTTATGATTACAAATACCTTTCAGGATTCTATTGGTGTATCTTCTAAACACAAAAAACCTTCATTAAAACGTGATTTTGACTTCCATGCTCACCATTAAGCTAATCAGAGTTATAATAAAATGTTAAAGTTCATTGACAAATTATGTAAATCAGTTTGTTAGACAAAACTCTATAATGATAAAGACATTCGAACAAAGACCCAAATATATTACATGTTGAAATAATCAGATTTCAGTAACATTAACGCTATTGAATTAAACCATGGTCTCGGTAATCCAAACAAGTAATATAACTCTTTTACCAATTGATTAAGACCTATAAAATAAGTAAAGTTGATTAACAAACAAGTTTTGTGTCATGGCTGTAGATCTCAAATCTAATAATATATCATTGCCGTGTTTAATAACATGGATTTCATTTGTTTGCCATAGACTCTAGAATTTGTAAATAGAGTTATTTTTTTCTGTATATATTTATCATTATGTATTGTATTGCTTCTAAAAGCTTGCAACTAAGAGCTTTGTTATATAAAAGTCCTTTTATATAAACAGAACGGTTTAAATATCCAGAATGAATTTTAACACATATAATTACTTTCAATAATACTTAAATTTTTAAAGGGCATTCATATAACTATTTAACCATAGACACTTTACTCCTATAGAAAACCCTCCCAAATTAAGTACATTGTGTACATGCACTTTACATAACCTGCCTTCTATTTTGCACAATATGTTGTTTTTTGCTTTTTTTCCAGTGTTTTCGTAACGTCATTTTCTAAATTTACATTTAAGAAAGGCATGTGTTTTTGTTTTCCAGTTCCCACAAAACACACATATCAAGTGTAGTTACAAAATGGAACATAATGACCAAGGAAACTAATTATGTTCATACACATAAACCACAGTTTAAATTATTCTCCTAACAGCATTTAAATTTTGTCAATAATCTTTCTGATCAATATGACTGTTATTGTTCTTCTAACTACCATAAACTCCACGCTGAATTCCATAAGCACTAAATAACATAAAAATTCCACACAGGAATTCATAAGGATCCACACAGTTCTAGAGCTCTACACAGGATTTCTATTAAAAAAATATATCCACACAGATAAATTTCAAACAGAACCTAAACTTCTAACCCCACCCTGTCTTCAGATTTTAGATACCGACGTTAGAATTTACTTTACCTGGTTGTTGTATAGCATACTTACCATGTGATCATAAAGTGAGTATATAACACCTGTTTGACAATAACAGTGACCAACTCCATGACATTACACATATTTTATATTAAGTCATGCCTTGATTTACAGTAATTTAACATCAAGTATTACTAACTAATATAAAACTATAAAAACTGTGACATATGCATTCACAGAAAAATCTTTTCTTTGAAGGAACAAGCCTATAATGATCAATTATGATATTTTATTTTCAAAAGCTCTTAATTCTTGATTATCTTGATTAAATAAAATAGGGAACATATTATCCACCCTCTACAATATCAAAATACAATGATTTGATAAGAATGGCATAAACTAAAGATTTTAAATAAAAAATTATAGTAAAAATCGTTTAACAATTCCATTTTTGTTGCTAACATTTCTTTAATATCATCAAAGAGGATGACCAACAGGCAAAACGGAAGCAATACGCGGTAATCAATCTCAAAACAATGTTATAATGTGTTAAGATTTCAAGTAAAAAATCAGAGAACTCATGCGTATAAGCATCTAAAATCCCCCACTGTAATGTACTTCAATTATAGAACGTTCTCTTGAGAGCTCTTTTTCTAGAAATTTTATTCTTTAACACTTATTTTTCGTTTACACAATTAAAATCAGATAAACTGCTTTTGCCTAATTATGAAACAAACACAAAAGTACAGACAGATTTTGTTATACATTGTAAATAACTTGGGGCTTCTTCTACAATATCCCAAATCGCAAAGCTGACCGCATCAACTGTGGTAATCTGTTTGGCGAATATTTCAAATACGCCAAGGAATACTGTTGTGGAACAAAACCCGAGTTTATCAGATCAAGCTTAAATTCAATACATATTTTTATCACATGCTTCTGATATTCAGATTATGCAGTAAAAATTTGCTCTCTCTCTCTCTCTCTCTCTCTCTCTCTCTCTCTCTCTTAATTACTTTTTCAGGCTGAATGTAATTTGGCCTTAATTGCATTATATATAATTTTTTGTAAAAAGAAAATCAATCCACATATATTGCTTTAGCAATGTATTTGTCAATATGTTTTTTGATATTGTGCTGTTTTTGTTGGTTGATGAGTAGAAACAAATATGTTTAAGTTGACCCAGAAGTATTTGTAAACGACAGAAAAGAAGCTTAGTACAATTTAAATGGTATTTATATATTTGATATTTGCAGGCAATGAGATAAATATCAGATATTTTTACAATTCGCGTAAAGTAGCATTTTGAATAAAACAATAGTTGTAATTTGCTATTTGCAATTTTGAAACCTGTATTATTTTACCTCTATAATTTTGTTTGTTTGTTTTTCTAATTGATCTCTCTTATTTCCCCTTTTAATCGTTTTATCTGTTTCTTTCAAAAGTAACAGTTTTTATATCTTTTAGATTTGGGTGTTTCTAATTTCATATTTATCGGTTGCGTTTAGTTTAGTTCATTTAAAACATTAAATTTATATGATTATTTTTTCTAAATTGTTTAAAGCAAGTTGGCAGGGTAAAAATTGAAATATGGGAACAAAATACTTTATTTGTTACATTATAAAGACACAACGACACTTTTTTTAATAATAAAACCGGCTTGATTAAAATATATAATTCATACTAGGTGTTACATATTGTTTGAAAGGTAGGGTTAGGGTTAGGGTTAAAAAATTGTTGACAAGTTTCCAATTAAAATACTATGTCAGGAAAGCGCAAGAGAGACTGTTACTTTATGAGAATTATTGTATTACACGCAACAACTTAACAAAACATTAACACTTATTATTTCGATATTGGATAAGTACAACTTTGGATATTAAGAAGCTTTTTATTAAATCCGAAATAAGTTATTATATATTTCACAAAACTTCAGTCAAAATACATAATATGTCGAAGAAAAGTTTGGTCTGTCCAGTCGATTTACTTTTAATTAATAATAATATGAAATCTCGTTAAGTCAAAATTTATTTTCAAAGACTCATTAAAACACTTGCTTGTAATCTCATCCGTTTCGAGAACCTTGATTAACTCGGTCAGTAGATAAACATCCTATTGACGGGGTTTCTTAAGATTTTTTTCTCAAAAGGTGGCTGATTGAAAATTGTTTGATGAATGCCGAGTGTCATTTACGATTATAAAGTAAACTGTTGTTTGGTTTCGACCGCCGTCCTCCTCAAATATTTGCACTGGTACATGTGTCAAAAAGGCTTAGTTAATTATATCTTACAGAACATTACAGAATATGTGATTAGCAAGGACCTATACTCAGCATCTTTGTAAATTAAAGTTCAACTGTTATTTCTAAGCTTAAGGACCCTTTAAAAATTAAAATTACCTACATTTGTCATTAACAAAAAATCAATAAATTATGATACTTATGCTGGACCGTTAATTGATGTGCTTGTATTTTGTTTTTTCTTATTCTGTAAAAATTATACCAGTGCTTTGTGTAATCATGAGCTCGGTGATAACTGTCAGGTTGCTTAAATATTTGTAAACTTTTAAATAACTATTTATCTTGTTTTATAAACCTTACCTTGATTGTTTTCTCATTAAAGATTTAAAATGATATTTTTTACTCTGGTGTCATCGGAACATAGTAATTTTATGCGAGGTCTATAATATGTCGGTTCAATAATGTAGCTGGACGACGATGACTATTTACAAGTTTTACACTTTAATGTTGATTTTATTATTTTGTTTTGACTACCACACTTTGAAACAAAATAACGGAAAATCAGAGATTTGCTTTCAGAAGATGGTACATTTTGATACTTGCTACACCTTTGTTTTCATTTGCAATGAAACCACGGATTCTGTAATGTCGAACTTCAGATTTGCCGAAATGTATTTTTTCCTCTGTATATTTTCGAGGTAATGAGATTCTTCTGTATGTATTTCAATTTTTTTTTAAAATAAAATAAATTTAAATATCATTTCACTTCTTATGAAATATGATACCGAATTCTTAGCTTTTCAAGCATCATGGGTTTGATTATTAGGTTAACTTACGAATTTAAATCATAACAATTCTGTTTTGGTCCCGTGAGGTTATCAAATATTTTTGTACCTACTTTATGCATTCGAGCAGATATGATTTGCCTATGTTTTGATAAATTACAAAAGTTAAATGACTTTGTTATCTTTATGCTCGAAGTTTTTATACCATTTAAGGTCTGTTTCTGTGATTCAAACTTTTCGGTTTTTACTGTCTCCAATTGAACTTTTCTTTTTTGAAATATCTAATGGCTAAGTTCAACATATTTTGTTATGTATATTCAATATGTTGTCCGTATTTGTAAGTTAATGAATTCGTTAATTCATTCGTTTACCTAGAAACTCAATTAACTTATTGGCATTTTAAAATATTACTGTCTTAGAAGCTATGGAAATGTTAGGGATAATGATTAATATATTTGATTTTGCAAACCACGCACTTATTTAAAAAATAATTTCTCTACCAAATTGTCCACATTTCTGTTTTGATTATAATGCTTGTTGACAATACATACATTTAGGTCAAGATTGCAAATTCATTTAAGTGAAATTCAATCTAGCTGAAACAATTATGTTTTTTTTTTAATATTTTAGTAAGTTTTGTTGTCGTATACATTTTGTATCTTGTTTAGTCACGTTTTATACAAATACAAATATAAATACGTAATAGTTATTACTAAATTCATATATTTTCCTTTCAATGTTAAGTAATGGCATTCATATGGATCTGGTAATTGGGTCTAATTGTGATTTTTCACATTTATCATAAAGGGTAATGTTCCTTGTTCCTTTTATTCTCACATTTGACTTTGCACATGACGGATGCAGCTAGCTAGACAAGACGTGTTTTACCCTTCCTGAGGACCCGGCCACACTTTTTTTATTGAAGTTCACATGCATAACTAATTTGCCCAGTTTTCAAAGTTCTTACTTTGTTTTGGGGGATTGTGATTTGGACATGGGTTGCATGTTTGTGTTTTATTTATATCAATAAAATTATATTTTATCCCTTGCAAAATGATTATTCACGTGATTTTTTTTAAATCGTAAGCTCTATTTGTTAGGAAAAAGACCAAGTAGTGAAACTGATATTGACAAAATTTTAGATGGCCAACGAACTGACACATTGAGATACTTTAAATCTGTTTTGGTTTGTATAGACATAATAAATCTTACCTAGTTACAAAATCTTAAAATTGACAGGTCGACCTGTTTTATTTTAACAATTATTTTTTTTAAAGCCACATTAAATTTATTTAATGACAGATCAAAACAGGAAATATAGAAGCCTGAATCAATACAAAAATGAACAAACAATCTTGTATATATTAATATTGTTAATTATAATATCACCAATTTTAATTACCATGGACTTGAATAAATGTTTTGATTACTTTTTTGTAAGAGTCCTTACATGCTTTGTATCATATACAAGTAAATATATAATACAAATGCCAGTCAAATTTTGATGTGCCAGGTGTACACATTTCGGAAATTCATTTAATTAAGATACGAAGTTATTTGCACATGTATTATTTCTAAAAGGGAAAAGTTTAGACTTTACTACACATCACATGTGCTCATATATGATTACATACCTCCTTTTTCATGTTGTATATTTATATTACGAGTTATATTTCAATGTAAAAAGGTGTATGGCAAGCTGTGAACAATGTTGAAAAACTTATCATCACAAATGTTCAAATTTATTATATATTTATTTATAGATCTAATTAATCAAACATTAATGTATCAGATTAAAATCTTATCATTGACCAAACTTATTGCAGTTGTTTTTTCTTTGGTACCTTTTTATTGTAATCGTAAGAAATATTAGAAACAAAAACTATTGTTTCAAAAAGTATATACAAGTGTATTTTTTGAATGACACTTTTAAACAAATTACAACAAAAAAGTTATGTATATGACTTTAAAAATAATATATTTACAATATTGAAATAAGACTCAAACTTTATTGATGTGCCATATGTCCACATTTTGAAAAATCAGACATGTCAAATAAATGACAAAGACATGTTTTAACTTATTTTTGTTTATTTTTCGAATTTTGATGGGCACTGGGGGAACCATTTTAATATTATTTGAGGTTTCCTTCTTATTCTATCTTATGAACCAGTCTTTATAAGTGTTTTCTTTTTGGTGCACAATCAACAAACAATACAACAGGAATTTTTTGCGTTTTTTATGTTACAAATTATTTAAGTTCAAATAGAAGTGAAACAAGACCTGCATGAAATAGTTGATTTAGTTTCCTGCAGGAAGATACTATTATAAATTATTATAACAGATTATTAGGACTATTTCTGCTGTTATATATGTTGATTTTTTGTTCAAACTTACATAATTTGTTTAACATATAAATGACACAGACACAGTTGTGTAAATTAAGGATCACTTTTTACCTTGTAGGTAAAATAGGTACAGTAGCTTTAACAATCAATTTCGCCAGCAATAAATGATGCATTTTGATTTATTTTTCAAAATACATTTGGAATAAACCTTAAAGATTCCATGAAATATTTTCTTAAAAAAGATTACTACAAAAAATACAAACTTTCATTTCTGAATTGTTAAAACCTTGACGATATATAAATCGAAAAAACATTTTTAGTCTTTGACATGTCATACTTTTAACGCCATAATCTATTCTACTGAGATAAGAACAAAACAAGAACCCAGTTGTTTCACACTCAAAAGGAAACTTTAAGTTTATTTCATTTCCTCTGTAACATTAATTGACCATAAAAATGTCAAAATAGCATTATGAAATGAAATACTGATGTTCTCCTGTTTGAAAAATTATCTCTCTTAAAGCATCAGACCTGTCAAAAGTGTAAGTATAAGTATATTATGTCTGTTTGCCAGAAAATAACACAATGATTTAGTTGCAATAAGCAAACTTTATTTTAAGGATTCGTTAGCTTTAGATTTAATTATCCTGTGGATATCAGCGTTTCGTAATTATAATAATACCCCGTTCAAAAATATCCATAACGTGATGTTGATTGTAGAAAATTTTTTATCTTTATAACAGCATTCGGTTTTCGACATCTGTAATTCAAACCAGTAGTCTAGACCAGACTATTGGTAAATTATTAAACATTATAAAATATTGTTTTGAAGACATATTGCTTTATTGAAAACTAAACTGACAAATATGATGCAAATACATGTACGTGGTTACAACAATTACAACCAAGAACACGAAGCAATTAAAGTTATGAAATAAGCAAACAAGACAAAAACGCAACAAACATTAAGGAACAATTATTATAACATTATCAACTTGGCATTTTATTTTTTGCATTTGCATTATGTTCTATCTCTCCCTTTTTCTTTAAATAAAACTTCTTGTTATTAAACATTTATTTAAAAAATTTGACCGCGGGCAAATCAACATAGTACAGCTTTCGGGTGGACAGGTCTAAAAATTATGGTGCGATGAATGAATGGTTTGTCATTTACACTTAATCATGTTTATTTCTTAGATAAATTCACTACAGTAAGCATGGAAATGGTACAAAATTTGAGAATATCGTAATGAAATAAGATTTCACGTTACTCTAGTATATGCTAATAAACACATCTGAAATTTAACAGACCTCTGTAAAAGGTTCACACGTGAATAAAAATAGCTTTTATCAAATATTGTTTACACCATTTTTTCAAAGATTTTGTACCATAAAATTATTTTTCCTTCCAAGCTTCAAAAATATATTCTAGTGTAAACAAAATTAACGAATGATAAAACTCTAAGGACCATTATTCCTGCAAAAGACAAAAAAGTGGAGCAGCATAATGTGCATGATTCCTGCTAATTCTAAGATTCATAACACATAAATAATGCATTTTTTCTGAATCAGGAAAATAATATGCATATGTATGCATGTTAATACTGACTAAAATGTTCATTGAATTATAGTAGGGATGACTTAGACCTAATAAAGACAAACATATTGAACAAAAATTTAAAGGGGTAAGTTATTTATTTTTAACCGCAACAACAAATGTGTACTAAATGTTTTTGTGGACAGTTGGCGGTCAGGCAGACGATATTTTGGAACGAGAGAAAAGAAATTGTTTCAAAGAATAAATCTTTACTTTAGTTCCTAACTAGCTCATTATAATAGAATACATCGTCGAAAGTTATATCTATAACAAATATTGATTAATAATTTATGTATTATACACATACTATATTATATTGTATATATGTGTTGTTTGTAGCTTTACATTTTTTGAGTGTTAGTCATTTACAGCTATTGAATATTTCACTGATGAGGAAATGATGTTTTGAAACTGTGCACATATGGCACATCAAAATGTAACAGGGTATTTGTGTTATATATTTAAATTGTTTGACCGTTTATATGACTTATATCAGCTAAGAAAATAAACGCTTCTATTATCTAAGTACTTAATATATTGCACATTGATATTATGTATATTTTTAGAAAACGTTTCTTATAATCACATGGAATATGATTGGTAAACATGTTTTCGAAAGTGCAATTTATTTGCTAAATGATAAAAAATGAAAAGAAAATAACGAACTAGACCGTTCCACATGATAAACAAGTACTGTCGAAAAATAGATCGGGTGAAATAAAGTTTAAAATAGATTTACTAAATATTCTTAAATGACACAAAATCTGATTTTAAGTAAAAAATTATTTTTCTAGTTACTCCAATATTTTAACTCAATAAGTTGTTTTATAGTAGAACATTTGACGTAGGAAAGGAATTGAACATTTTGATAATTGGAGCATGACGTTAACAACCCATGTGTTTGAGTTTCCGTCTGCTTCATCTTTCGGAATGCCACTATTCAGTTAATATAAATAGCATCATTGTCAAATAATTTTCAATTATTTATTGTTGACAAAAATCCTTTTTAGAAAAAAGTGTTATGATGGGGGCCTCAAAACACGTTTTCGAACCATATATAAACTGCGAGTATTTTCGTCTTGTTAGTTTCATTGGTTGTAGCCAGACACCTGTTTTTCTACTTGTAACTTGTTTAAAAAAACATACTTTATTATAAAAGTGATGATGTACATTCAAAATAAAAATATAAATTACCAAGGGGATTATTCCCTCTAAGATTTGCCTTCTCTTGTGAATAGTCCTTTTCATCTTTACCTCTTAAACAAGATTTACTTTCGTGATAAGTATTATATTAAGTCTGTAACAGATTTTAAAAAAAAAAACCTTGCTATTACGTATGGATTACTTTATCTTTATTGACACTTTTTTCATTAAAAATTGCCTTTGAACACAAATTAAATGCTATAAGGCATAATGTATAATATTAGACTTTTTAAAAGAAAATCACTCGTCTTTTACATACTTTGTCATCATATTTCAATTTTCTTGACGTTAATCCTCATTAGTAAAACCCCACGTAACCCATAAAAGATTGCATTAGTCACTGCGATATCATTTAAAAATCAAAAACAGAAATCGTAAAGTTCACAAGTGGCTTTCTAAATTGTCACAATAATATGTTTCATAACTGTTGTTTATTCTGTTTTAACCTCAATGAAACCTTTCTTCAATTTTTTATAATTTTTTATTACAGCTGTAAATATTCCGCTGATAATCCTTTCTGTAACATTAAATGTCAAAGATTATATAAGTATATTCCTTTATTGCAATTTAGCATAAACCTTTTAATAATGTCATCAACACCTAACAAAATATATGTTTAATTTTGTGTGCCATATGTACACTTATCATTCTTCATAAGTGACAATAAGGGCCGGAAATGTTGACAGCCAAACGGTTAAAAATCAATAATTTTAAAGTTCAAAAACTATCTGAATTCAAATCCAGCTCAGGAATGCTATGAACGAGTTTTAGTTTTAAACCTGTTTTAGAAAAAAGACGACTTATTTCTGATTTTACTTGCTTCTTTTTTACCGATATCGAAAATAATTAACTACTTGCGAAAAGACGGTTGATATTTCTTGAACTTGTTATTCAACAATAAAAGACATAATCTAAATCAAATCTTTGTCTTAGAATATATTATTCAGCCAACAAAAAATGTTTTTGTTGTATTTAAATGCTTTTTTTAACAATTGACAGTTGAAGCAGTGCTCCAATGCAGGATTTCTAACGCCTGTTAATATTGACTAGACGTATTATGTTATAGCGCTGTCCGTCCGGGCGGACGGGCGACTGTCTGTTAACAATTTGGTTTCCGTGCATTTAATGACGCTTCTTTGTTCGATTGATCTAAAACTTATTTCCTGTGACAAGACAATGCATATAATTGCAAATCAGGTCACTAGGTCATTGGTCATAGGTTAAGTTCACAGTTATTATAAATAAAAATTTTGCCTCCGTGTATTTAAAGACGCGCTTTTTGTCCTATTCATCTCAACTGTGTCAACTTATTCCCTGTGACAATATTATATAAAAATAAAACTGGCTGTCTATGTCAGTTTTATTTATTCAAAAAATATTATTTATTTTATTATCACCCTTGTCACGTCTCTGAATTGCAGAAATTTTATTATTAACTTTTTAGTTTTAAAAAGCAAGAAATGATAACATAAAGCAAAATGCAGACAAGCACAATGACAAGAAGAAAACGTGACATTATATAAACCAATCTCATTTAAGTAATTATTGCTTGGATTAACAAGCATCTTTGTATACTTTTAAGACATTTGCACTTTTATCATTATAATATTACAGTAAGCATGAAGGCATAATATATCTCAATTTCAATATGCTGGCTATAATAAGCTGTGTAGACAATTGGATCTGATGTGTTTTGTGTATTCTATTAAAATTAACCTTTTTTTGTAAAGATATATTTCCTTCCATTAATAGTAAAATTACCAGTATTCTCCCCCAATGAGATAATGAGATGAAACTTTATGACAAACCAGTTATTCAGCCTAAAACAATTCATTACTAACAAATTAATATTGCTCTAAAGAAGTTGTATTTCAAAATATTTGTTATTTTTGGCTTCTTGAATATATCGGAACTAGTTCTATAACGAAACCACTATAGTGAAAGTTGTAGCTTAAACATCCGTCGATTGCAATTTTTTCTGTCAATTGTCAACTGTATTTGTCGAATTGGTTATTTCTTAAAATGATTTTAAATTCTGAATTTCAAAATATCGGTAGTTTGCCGCAGACATCACATATAAACAAATAGGTATTTACTTTTGTTATCAATTGAGGTTTTTGAAGGAAAAAAATTCATACATTCTTGTGAATCGATGTAAATATAATGATACTTAGATTGACAATAAACATACAAACAAGTTGATGTGTGTATGCAAAGGTTTTTATGATTAATAGTACGCTCATTTTATAAAGTTACAAGATAAGAAAAAAACCATAAATTTCTACGGTCCCATAAATTATGTTTAAACTTTCCCATTAAATAGGGCAAATAGTTGCGGACGCAAATCGTAAAGCACTAAATTGCTAAAGACACAATTATTGTATTATTATTGTTATATACAATTCAGACGAAAACGTTTTGTCTGATATGTCTGAAACAAAGACTCCGTAAACAAAGTAAATGCTTAATGAACTGATCTAAGATATAAATAACATCAAATCGAAAAACAATTTCAGAATATCTGAAGATTTAACTTCACACTTTTTCAAAATAGGTCCAATAGAATGATTATTGTCATGAATCTCAATTACAAAAACTATAAAAGTATATTATATAATTTTAGTTCAGTAATAAAACATAAACATACCAGTCCATGTCAAAATCTCAATCCAATAAAAAAAAAGTGAAAACTTTGAAAACTGACCAATTTAAATCAGACAAAAAAATTAAAGTAAACACTGTTTTGAATATTTGGAAATAAAAGAATCATTTATTGGTGTAGTTTGTCCTGTACTACTATAAAACACAATGTAAAATTAGTCAAATTAAAGCAGAACAGAATAAAAAGATTACACACACCAAAACATCTATATGGCCAATATTTTTGTGTATGAAAATTTATTTGCTTTATTTAAAAACAATTATTTTCTCGACATTATTTTAGATATATTAAGGTATCTTGATTAGTTTTTATGTACACTCAGTATGATTCATTCACATATTCTTTAGTAATGTTTCAAACATATATGTTTCAAAAATTTCCATAGTTAAATATTGAAATTATAGAAAGCAGTCTCTTAAATCTGTCATGTTACATGATACTTAAAAATCAAATTTAAAAAAAATATTTTTCAGAATTTTAATTGTTTTGTTTTTATCACGATTTTCTTTGATCTTCTCAACTTCTGTCTTTTTATTTTAAAATACTTTTGCCGTATTTTTGTTTTCAATTTTTCATTAACTATTTTATGTTTATTTTGTGAGTCTCAGTTATTCTCAGTAACACAGTTTTAGTTCATTAAAGCCATTTCTCATAGTTTACATAATATTAGGTACAATAATCTTGCCAATATTAAGCATCTTTAGAAAAGTATTTTCGAAATGAATTGAATGCATAATTGGATCAGAGAAAAAACTTAAGAATGTAAATTTATTATTTGGTGGAAAAAAATCTCATTTATATCGACTAGATAAAAATCTTCATTTAAACTAATGATGAAGAGCTAGTGGTTTATGTTTTTATCTATGATTCTGATCCATCAAACATGTTTTAATTCTTGTTTCTTAATCACTTTTATTATTTATCAGCTTTTCCATCGTTTCTTAGATTTTGAGTTATAAGGTTGTTATAAGAATGCTATTTATTTGATTAAGTGGTATATTATTTTTTGAAAGTGTTGTCAATCATTTTAGACGCAGTTTTCATAAATTGTCTACAGTTCTGTAAAAGTTTAAGAATTCGCAGTTGTTTAGACAAAATAATGACAATTTAATTTATTATGTAGCAAGGCAAAGGAAACAAAAAAAATCTCGTAGATCAATTATATAAACTGTCGTGTTTTGATAGGCACTTGATTTAATAACAAAATACTTTATAGTGTGTTTATATTTACATTTGCTTTGCAACTTAACTATATAAAGATGTTAGAGACATGTGGCAAATACGGGGCAATAACTGCCATTGATCACATGATCATTACATTATGCGAATCAATATTTCATGATCACTCTCTGGACTACTTTTCTGAGAAGTTTCATAGCAAAACAACAACACAACCTGAGACTAAAATAATCTATTAATTTTAAAATATACATTAAATTAAATTTACGGTGGAAATCATCCAAACATTTCCAATTATCTTAAAAGTACCCTAATTTCTTCCATAATATTGTGACAGTGTGTCTGGTACCATCTAGGTCTATCTATATATTTTATTTCTTGAGCTATGGAATTTTACCACTTGTTCAAACCACAGTCATTTAGGTTTCACAATGACGTGTCTGGAGAATATGTCACTTTAAAACTTTAAAAATCAAACGGTGAATATCTTATACAGACGAAAATGACAGATGTTAAAAAAGAATATATGCAACTGAGACGGTCGACTGTCCTTTCAAAACGCACCCTTGCCCGTTTTTATCTGACATATGCAATACTGCAAATTATTGAAACTAAATACACTCCACGCTGTTTGCGGGCGACGGCCATTCAGCATCTCAATGACCTGGGATACGAAGCTAGGCACATAATGTTTATGTCGAACCATAAATGAGAAACTCTTCCCGATCTTACAACAGAATTGTCTTAACATAACACAAAAACGTTTTAGTAACTCATTGTCAAAATTAACTTACCCCGCAAAATTTAAACACTGAATCAGCTATTGTTGTAACGCACCCAAATGGGTCACAATCTGGGTCGCATCATGTGGTCAGTTCCACAAGTTCTACGAATAATAATGACAGAAACTATGAATTTTTCCAATTAACTCACTCCTGGTTTCTACGTAAATTTTAATTTCTCGCACTGCACTTCAAACCTCCAAAAATGACAGTGAAAGTGAGACATCATTTTTCTGTCAATCTTCGAGACTTATTCACTCGTTCGTCATCCGCCTTAGAAAATTCTTTTTTCCTAAATAATTTCGTAAAATTGCTATAACAGTGACTAAACTGATGTTTTAAATAAAATGTGCAAAACAATGTGATGGTTAAAAAGATATTTCATAATTTTTGCAAGTTCTGTGGTTTATTTATTTATTTCTATTTTTTCATGTGGTACTATATTTTGTTTACATTGTTACGCTGTTCCAATAATTGACCGCGTTTCTCGTTGAAGGCGGGAAAATTCAAATTGGTGTGTAAAAAATTTAAACATTTATTTTATTAAAAATATAACGTAAATATAACCATTAAACAGTAAGCTAACGCAGTTATTGGATTATAAATGCCAAAGCTATGCTGTTTAATGGTTAAACATGAGTGTTCTGAAGCACATTTTAAAAATAAAACAGGCCAATAAATACGCAATAAACAACAAGTTTTACAGAGATTGTTCTTTTATTCAAATCGTTGTATTCGTCGTTTTGATTTTTTAATTAACTCAATTATGTTCTTCGTTTATCTGGCTATTTCCAAGACATACGATTAAATATATTTTTTTCTATATTCAAATTCTTGGTTTTAAAAAACAAGAGGCCCAAAATGGCCCTAATTTGCTCACCTGAGTTTAAATGTAACTGGTATTTCTTGTTAATACCTGGTAAGTCATAACATGTTGCCTCAGTAGAAGTGGTTTCAGGTAACATTATTTTTATTGTTTTGGTTTTTAGCTTTGTAGCTATATAGGTCACTGTGACCTACTTTTGGTAGCCATACCAACCAGAAACACAAATGTGAATGGCAATGGTCTTTAGATGCTATTGACTAATATGAATGAAATGTGACCAGTAGTGTCTGAGAAGAAGTCTTTTGATGGATGGATGGTTGAATGAATGGCAGAGTGCCTATCCATAACAAAAGCTCACATGAGCAATTTTCAGATCTGGATTTAAGACTTTACAGATTTGACACATTAATAAAAATATTTTTTTTAAAAATTGTAAAAGTCAACTGCAAATTATTTTTCAAAATTTGTGCAATTAGTTTAAATTATGTCACATCACAGTGATTTTGTAAAACAAAAAAAAATTTTGAAGGTTTTAGCTATATCTGCATATCAGTATCACATGTATTTCAAAAATAATAATTACACTAAAAAGTAAAAATTCATTAAATCTCTTACATGCACCATTGTAAGTCATAAAATTCAGAAATTCAAAAAAGTGGCCGCACTGGGATTTTAACCCTCGACCCTTAAGTTGCTAGAATTGAAAATGAAAAAGGTCGAAAAAAGCGACTTGTATTTTACAGAATTTCATGAAAAGTGTCAAACATATATTCCTTCACATAAGAAAATGATGTTTGGAGAAAGAATTCACCTAAATTTATTCAATATTATAATTTTGGTAAAAAAGGTACTATTTACAATGTATAAAAATAAACGCAAAAACGCATAACCAAATTTTTTAATAAAAATTATTGAAATTCACAAACTTGGTATATAAGATGCTTTAGATGCCAAATATCACATCAGGTTTTATCTTAGTGAAGTGGTTTTGGAGAAGAAGATTTAAGGTTTTAAATATGTAGGTCAATGTGACCTACATTTGGTAGCTGTGGCAACCAAAAACACAAATTTTGAAAGGCAATGTTCTATAGATGTTTTTGACCAGAAGTTTCTGAAAAGAAGTCGTTTGAAGCAATTGTTGACGGACGGGCTAACTGACGACGGACGACGGAGGGTCTGCCTCTATTGATACAAAAAGCTCACATGAGCACTTTGTGCTCAGGTGAGCTTAAAATAATAGAAATGTCTCATCCGCTGTATTCAAGAACCTCCGTGTAATATTTGGTGGGTTTGTCATATATAACACATGTATATATCAAGTAAGGAAAAACATTAAACGGGCACTTTTGAATAAATTTATAACATTTTTAAAACATATATTTTCTCTGAAAAATATTATTTCCTTCATGCGGCTTTCATTCTTTGATAACAATTTGTTTCATTTTTTTATTTATAATTAACTTAATTTTAATGAATCCTTTATATAAATTTTTATTTGTTTTAGTAATTGTTGGTTTTTTAATTATTTAATTGTGCATCTACTGATATGATGTGGTTTAATTTTGTTGTAACTATGTGTTTAAGTAAAAACACGACACAAATAAGGAAAGTTATGTTTTTTTCTAGATCAGTGTAGGTGGTATTATGTTCATAAACATCGCATGTGGAACGGTATTGTTTCCAGTTTACTTTGTTAAGATGCTTTAAATAATGCAGTGTATTTAAAAGAAAGGTAAATGACAAAGTTTTAGATTATGGTTTTTTTCAAAGTATTGCTTTTGTGAAGTAAAATAATAATATTTTAGGTATTATTTTGCACTTATTCTAAGTCAAAGTTTGGTTAAAAAGTTGTTGTTTCTATCTTTTTTCTCTTTCCTAGCACAATTAAATCTTAAAGTGCTCATTTTATATGCACTTATCATAAAACATTTATTACAAAATTAGAAAGTTATAATAACATTCATTCAACATTTAAAATAAAATAACAGTAAGTTCTAACTGGAATTTTGCAACTTAAAACTCTGTAAATGTTTAAAAGGTATTGCAGAGTTGCAGAGAGCTATTCAAGCGTATCATCATTAACGAAATAGTGCAAGGCGTTATTGCGCTGTGAAACAATAGAATTATATATCGAACAAATCTCGTATTTTCCTTTTAGAACATATATTTATATTATTGAAATGAAGGTTAATATCCATTGTCACTTGTTCTTTTCTTTATTAAATATCCTGCAAAGTTCAGAGGATCAGACGTTTTTATCATGTGCTTCATTTGGACATATTTATCCATCGTACTTGACAGAGTTAGTTTGTCTTGGTATTATCTGAACCAAACTCCGTGTTTTGCCTCAATCTATTTCGTGGTTTTAATCACGGAATAAGACAGGGATATAATACGATAAATTCATACCAATATAAGAGTACTTCAGAATGTCAAAAATAAAGGGTAATCAGTGTGTAAAATGATGAGACAAAATAGAATTTTCAGGCAAGTATTCCGTCTTTATTCTGCCATCATTGTGTTTCGTGTTTGCTATTGCCAAGTACATATTTAAGATACAAATTCATCTCAACTTGTGTAGGTGTAAGTACATTATGTTATTTAATTGTAATCGTCCATCGTGTCTCTCTGAATTTAACTCCGTCAGAGAAACAGAAAACATTTCTAAACTGTATATGAATTTGATAACTTAGAAGTAATAACTTGTTTAAGTATGCTATCGTGGCAATAATTTTTTCCTTCGTATCACCTTGACTTCAAAAATGCTTTTGATATTCTCTGTATCTTCCACCATACTTATTTTTTGTCTAATTATATATTTACTTATAGAACTATTTATTGTTAAGATGTTTTCTTGTGCATCATTACAGGATCTATGCCTTTCAACGCTGGCTTAGCACTATGAAATTAAGTGTTTTTATAAGCATTACTTTACTTTTTTTTATCTTTTTTAATATCAACCCACATTAATATATCGATTTAAATTTCCATTTTACCTTAACTTCATCTTTAATTAATTAATTCTTAATATCAGTATTACTTTTATTCTGTAACTTATTTTTATTAGATAATATGTATTTCCATTTACGTATGAAGGTCTGACATCTATATGTAATATGATCAAATATGAACACAAAGTATTTTTAAAATGTAAGACTTTTATGCATTTGATTCGATCCGTCGCATGTAACATCTTGGCCGTCATATTTATTTTTTTTATTTCAAAATGTGTCTTATTGAGTCAACTATTTAGATTTTCAGATATATTCATGTATTTAATTTTTGTTAATATTAATCGTTCGCACATACTTCTGTATAAATCTTGATGTAATTTTACAGTAAACATAGTTTCCTTGATATATTATAATGTTACATACATGCAACAAAAATAATATTACCATCAAAACTGTATTAAGCTTTAAACGATGTTGTATAAACTCTGTTCCAGATTTATTTATAGAAATTATTTGTCCAAAATAAGATTAGAAAGTTTAAGTAGATTCGCCATGACCAATTTACCCTTAGAAATATCCAGTTCTAAAGACAGATAAGTATCTAAATTATATTACAACGTCTAGATGTATTTTTGATAGAGTTTTTCAATAATTGGAATTTACAATGGGGGCATTAATAAGTAGTGTAGACAATAATTTTCCAATTTATAATTATTTTTTTAATTTGTAATTTATAATTAATTTTTCTTTGTCGAGATATTGATTTTCATATTACGCCTTCAGATCAGACTGTATGGCAAACTCTACCTTACTTTCATTAACAAAGTGGCAAGAGTCTTGTTTGAAGGTTAACGCCTTAACCACTTTACCGTCGCGGCTTCACAATTGGATATCAAAACGTTAATATTTCTCATAAAAAAAACGTAATTCTGGGAACTTGCGATATAAAATTTTGCAGAACAAACTAAAACGTATATTGCGCGTTGGCCAACCATATTTATAAGTGCATTCAAAAATAAATAGCCAGGCGCTTATAGCCTGATGAATTCTATTGTTTTATAAAACATTCTTAACTTTTATTTTGAGTAGTGGGCAAACTTTTTTTGTGATGACAAAATTTGTAATTGAATTGAACTTTAGTAAACAAAACTCATACAATAATTTCCAAAACTGAAAATAAACATTTACATTGAATTTAAAAACTTAGAACCATTCAAGAATAAAGCACAGTTTATCTTACTGGAACTTCTATAATTTTGTAAACAATTGTTTGAAAAAAAAAAGAAAAACAATGTATGCAAGGAATGTAATGTATTTATATTTAGCTAAGTGGATTAAAGCTTTTAACAGTCAATGGAAGTTACCTACTACCCTCCTTATCCAAACAAAACAAGATTAATGTATAATTACTACAACATATAAAAACTCGGCTTTTAAAAGAACCCCGTTTATAATGACAAAATGTAATTCAAACGTCGTTAAAATTAATCGTTTCGGACAGAAGGTAACGTTGAAAAAATATGTTTCAAGTCCATTCTTTGACAATAATTTTTTCTGACAAAAATGTTCATATAAAATAAGAACCTTGATCATGATTAATATTTTTTGTTTGGGTCTTAATTATACCTTTTGATGAACACAATTAATTCGAAAAAAAATTCCGTTAAAATTGGTATGTTTTAGTACTTTAAAAATTACTTGTGAAAATTGTTTTGAAATGTGTTTATTAGTTTATTATCTATGAGAATATAATTCAAAAGCTAATATGTAATGACGCAGATATTTACATCTAGAACCAAACTAATATATCATTTAACAAACACATGCCCTAAACAACGACTGTAGATTAAATACCAATAGAGATCTAGATTTTTATGATTTACTGTCCGGTCATATTAAGAAGATAAAGAATATACATATCTTTTATGATTGTCAGAACGTACCAGGTGTTCTGACAAGATACTGTCATTTATACTACTATCGATTCTAACGTCTCATTTCAGAGCTAATTAGTAGTAAATACAATTGTCAGCATCAATCAACAGCATTAAAAAATCCACAAATATATCATTCTTTGGAAAAAAATATGTTGCTTTTACGTTTACAGATTGTAGTACCAATAAAGGGAATAGTAAGTTGCTTTTCGAAATGAATCGACAAAATATTTATTTTTGAAACGGAATGATTCGAAAACATATTTGATTTTCGAAACGAAATGACTCGACAACAAATCCGATTTAAAAAAAAAAATAAAACACTGGACTTCCAACAGTCAAACAACTTTGATGTTTTATATCATTATTTTATTTTAATTCTTCTTTGACTTAGTCAATTGAAATAAAATTTATTTATTTAAAATTTTTTCTTAAACAAAATTGTAATTTCAAACTTTAAGAGCGACATATTTTTTTTCTTTTTATAATATGCGCTGTGCAAAAAGGAATACATGTAAACGAATAAATTTTGATGACCATTGCTTTTATTTTTGTTTATCTCTTAAAACTTTTTCGATGGTTATCGCTTACCTTGACCGTATTGACTAGACTAAACCCATTCTAATCTATTATATTTTGACCTACTTTTTATAATACAAATCATTATTTCGGTAGTAGATAACAACTAAACAAGCAAAACAAACTACTAACAAAACGTCTTCTGTTGGCAATAGAAACATTTATTGATCTTTAAACCTGATTTAATTTTAACTAAGTTATATGCTTTTCCTTATACAGTCAAAAAGTGTTTTGAAACAACACGTCTTCCATGATCAGCTTATGTAAAGTGGAATGTTAGGAGGTTAAAAAATTCAGTAGTGCTGCTTTGCATATAAGCGTAAATATGTTTCTGATTCTGGACGAGAAAAAATATATCATCAATCAAAGGAAACCCCTTAAATCATACTTAATGTTTAAGGATGGCTCATGAACCACTGGCTGTTAGCAAATACATGTATGTAAAATCAAAGTTAAATCATTTATGAAGTAGGATGCATTTGGATGCTTTATTAAACTGAGGCTTCTGAAATGTATGTGGAATTATATATAACCGTCTTTGTAGCGAGGCGTGATCTTACTTCCAATTGTTAATTGATTAACTGATAGCGTAAATACGTAAATATTGTTGTGGCATTTTAAACACGCTGTGTTTTGTTCTTTAAATTTGATTTAATTTCTTTTAAAGCTGCATTAAGTTTTCCAAAGAAAAAATTAAAACGGTACTAATCTAACTAATGATGTTCCTAATGAACAATGTTACATTTGGTTCAACGATAAAAGCTCGAATAAATGCAGAAATCACAATATTTACCCATCGAGATGCAGCATTTAGGATCTAATATTAGAACATGGTTACGTCATAAAAAACCCGGGTAATTTAAACACAACTTTCAAAACGGTGAAATACGATAAATTAAACACAGAACTTCGTTGAATTTGTCATTTGTGACTTAGTAAGGGATACAAAACACCATTTCAAATACATCCGGATATAAATGAAGGACAATTAATGTAATCTGTTATGTTTCACTTTCGGTTCTAGGGTTTTTCCGTACATCCGACATGATCCGTGCGCATGCTCCAAGCTCATAATTACCATCGTAAAACTCTGACCAACCGGTCATAGGATTCCGTTTATTTACAGCTAAAAGAAATGAAATTTTAGAAAATGAATGTCACGGATCGTGGTTAGAAGATATCTATTTTTAAAAAAATATATTTTTAGAAAATCAAAAAAAATTCAGAAAATTGATAACCTTAATGCAGCTTTAAAACTTTATAAGACATTCTACAGTGCTAAATCTACTTTTATGACTCAATTATGTTAAACTATGATTATAATAATAAACAGGGCGATACATAGATTGATTTTATACAGGTATATAAAATCTATATATGAACTAAAAATAGCTGGAGAAGATGAAATGAGTTTTATTGTTGATCCTGTTAATGTTACGTTAATTATACATAATTCCGTTCACAGCAAGACGTACCTCCAACGTTAAAATAACCAATTAACACACAAGCGGTATCTTTCGGAACGGTTGTTGAATTATTTATTTCGCTTTAAGTGTGTTACTTTTTGGGAGATATCAGTTTCTGATATAAAACGGTTTAATACAATCTGCATACCAAGGTGTGTCTGGATTTTCTGCTAGTATTTTATCATTTAATCCCGCCTAGAAGCACAGAGGGGCAATCTAAAAATATCTAAAAATTAACTATATGAAACGCTGACAAAGAAGACTTCATCTCTATCAATGATAGTGACTACTGTATTGAAGACTTGATTTAATTATCTTCTTCAAACCTTTCCTTATTAATAAGATGGACTTTAACTCCTAAACAACGTTTATTGTACATTCAGGTGAATGAAGGAAATAGCAGACAAGATAATTAGATATAAAGAATATATTCCTTTTTAATGTTCTTGTTCCAATCTCTCTCTCTCTCTCTCTCTCTCTCTCTCTCTCTCTCTCTCACACTCTCTCTCTCTCTCTCTCTCTCTCTCTCTCTCTCTCTCTCTCAACAATTTAACAGAAATAAAATTAATCGATAATTCATTTTTGAAATGACATTTTTATGTTAGCATATAACGTCAATGCTTTTGTAAATAACTATTAACTATGGCTTATAACCGAATCGTTATCATCTAGAAATCTTTAGTCATAGTTTTTATAAAAAATTATGCAAGCTATTTATTGTGTCTTGTTATAACATACTAACGACAAATGTTTCTGTAAATTGTACATGTAACATGTGTATTCAAGTTTTATGCTTACATTCTACTGTAAATAACACTGATTTTCATTTTAAATTAAAAGTGGTATGAAAATAGGTGAGATGACCGCGATTGTTATAATAGTGGTATAATCTCAATTTTTCTGTATGATTTTTACATATAAATGTCAATATATGTTTGAATATCTTTCGCTTGTCTATTTGGATGATTTTTTATATTTTGTCTTTCGTTCTGGTTTTGGTTGCATTGACTTTTTCCGTTAAATACAGGTTTATTTTTGTTTTACTGTAGTGTACTTATAACACAAATTTGCTTTTTTAAAAGTAATTCCTTTTGATTCTATATTAATTGAAACGATTATCTTTTAGATTCATATAATGTTTTACAAAGTAATTAAATGTAATTAAGTAATTTGTAAAATTTGTTTTGTTAGCACTTTTATATGGATCTATTTATGAAAATAAAAAAACATTCATAACAACACAAATTTAAATTAAGTAAATAATTAAGTTTATTGATTAACGTTTATCCTAATAAGATCACCAGTAGTGTATTCTTGTGACTATTAATAAAACTGAAGGTCAACATTCTGTCGATAAAATTATAATTGATGACATCCGCATTGATTTTCGACAGCCGAATTTCTCCCTAATGTCCACTTAAATTTGTTGTGCCTCACTCAATTTGTTAAATCACATATCATAAAGAAAACTAAACCGCATCTAAATTAAACACTGCAATATCCAGATCTATAATTCTTGTACAAGTAAACAAATGAAATACTAAGTTGTCAGAGTACTATCAATTAGGTAGTTGGTACTCATAGAAAGAGAATATATCACAAGGTATAAACAACATTCACTGGCCCAAAATGACTCTGTTTACATATCTGTAAAAATTGATAATTTAATTCTCGGCATTGAGATTCTTAAGATACACCATTGTATTATTCAAATAATGACAACAGTTCCTTCGGGCATGATACGGTGTTAATTTTATTAAATAGTTTGAACACATGTTTCAAAACAACCATGATGCAATCTATTGAGACTATCTCTTTGTGGGAATTCGTGTTGTTTTACTGTGAACTAACAGATTCTAAATGCTTATACTATTTTCGACACTACGTGTTTTACGATTTTTAACATGTACTATGAAGTTATCAATAAAATGGAATAGTCTAATTTACATTATAAAAATGATTCCATGATTACAGTTAGTGGTGGATCATGAAATCACCATATAGCCGAACTTAAAGGTAGGAAATCGTTTTGAAACATAAATCCAAATAAATATATATTTTATTAATGCAACAAAAATAACAACTAATAATCTATAATTAATTCATAAACTGCTTTTTCATGTGTATAGTCACTGTCCATTGCAACATCAGTTAAATGTTTCTCAAAAATACGTGTAAGCGATAAATATATTTATTTTATGTTCTATTTCTTTTTCTTTTCTTTTTTTTTTACTATTATTATTATTTTATTTATTTATTTATTCTTTTATTTCATTTTTATGATAAAAGTAAAGCACAAAAAATACGTAACATTATATAATAAACGCCTTTGTTTCAAAACCATGTTGCTGTTTTCCGTCATCTGTATATTATGCCTATACTGTCAAATGAACAAAAAGCATTCAAATGCTGTATTATTACTTTTAAAGTCAAACAACATGTTTATTTATTATATAACTATGTATTATTAATTTTTTTTATTATTATTATAATTAGATTATATATCATAAATGTATTGGCAAAGATATAAATAACCTTGCCCATGTGTTGTTCAGCTATGATAATTATCATAACGTTTTCTGGTTTTTGGCTCTTCGTGAATTTTATTTTTATATCCGTACTTTTTTAAGATCAATGCACTTATAAGAACTTACGTTTAAAATCTTTAAAAAAGAAAATTAAAATGTACTTTGGTAAACTATAATATGCGTGTTTAAAAGAACACAAAAATGCAACGGTCAGGAAAATTTTAATTTAACTATTAGGTGATCATGCTGAAAAAGAAATGACACTCATATTTCTTAGGCTAAATCAATAAATAGCACTTTATATAATTGTTTCAGAATTACTAGATATCATTTCCCTGGACAAAACACGCATTCTCGGAAAAATAATGTAGTATAATTTATAGAGTTTCATTCAAACACCAGTTTATTACTAATGGAATACTCTAGTTAATAATATTGATGTACGTTGTTTGAAAACTTGTCTTTTTAGAATAACAAAATATTAATAAAGATAGTTTGAATAACGATAAACTAATACCATAAGTGTGATATCAATTCTTAATCACAAAAGTATCATATCACTCATTGACTTTGCAAGGAAACACAAAAGTATTTAATTAAAAAAATAGTTTGGAGTGGTTATTGAAATTACAAAATTGTGAAAGACCAAGGCTATTTCAATTTACAACCCAAAATGTTTTTGTCGATTTTAAGTACCATGTTCAAGACATCAAAGAATCTACTAGTATTAATATGTTGTAATCTTAAGCTTATCCTTAATACATTTGACGACCCATAGTATTATGTTTCTTTAATTCTTAAATATGTGTTCGTATTCGTTGGATGTAGCAAGCTAGAAATGAGCTAGCTACTTTTCCGAAGCACCCGACCTCACATTATTAGTAGATGTTCACATGTCTGCCTGAAAAAGCTAGTTTTTCAAGTTTTTACATTGCGTTTGAGATTGTGATATTGACATGGACTGGTAGAGAGTCCGTAAGGTAAGTGACAAAATAAACAGAATCTCTATTGAGCATTTAATATTCTAAAAATATTTAGTAACTTTAAGAGTGAATTGAAAATGAGCATAGCAGATATTTTGTCCTAACGTGGGACGAATAGCTTAGTGCAATTTGATAAAATTTAAAGATACTCATTCTGCTAAAATGAATCAAGCGAAAATTAGAATTGGATAGCATTTTTAGATTTCATTTAAATGGAAAGTTTTTACATATTGGTTTTAAAAAGTATGAAATGAAATCCCGGGCACCTTTTAGTAAATGAAGCCTAAACTTATAAGAGTCTTTTTGCTTTTAATCATTGGTGAAAACACGTCTTTAGCAATTCTAAAAGACCCAACTCGTTTATTTGAACATTCTCTGTTTTATTATCTGTATAGGGGTGAATATTTGGTAAATATCAATGGAATTTGCACAATGGTGCATTGAAAGGTGTTACAAATTCAAATTAAAACATATTATGCTTGAAGCAAAGACCTTATGTGTAATAAAGGATGTAAAAGAGTATTGAAGTAACCTCAATTGCAACATTAAAATGTCTTAAAAGAAACAATGGCATTAAACGTATTTAATTATAAACATAACTGCAAATTTTAAGTATTTTATATATTATGATTAAACCGTTTGCTTCTAGTTGAAAATACTTTATAAAAGTTACTACTGAGGCACATTATTAGTAATATTATATACGTTATATAAATGTATAGAAATATTAAGGCAAAAATTAAATGCTTCGAGTGATATTTGCTGTGGTTTGTTCTACTCAACTCATTTTAGAACTTTTTTCCGTCTCTTCCTATGCAGAAGTTTCGAAGTTTCGTCAAATTAAATAACACAACAAGTTAGGACTTGAGAGTGAATATGTTGTGTGATGTAATATTTAGTGTAATGTTAGCAAACAAGGATGGTTAACACTGACAGATTTTATTTGTATTTTTTTATTTATCGATTATTCACCGACAACTGACGCTATGGAAAATTAGACGGGGTGATAAAAGTTATTTTATTACGTGATAAAGGTATATTTAACTAGAAAATGCACATAAAATGTTCTCCAAACTTAAATCATGTCGAGAATATAAATATTTTAAAAATAAAAAGTGTATAACTTATCAAAAGAGTCGAAAACACCATCGATATAAAAACACGAATTTGGCAGACATTCCGAAATCAAGACTTGCATGATAATAAATACACCCACAAGGTGAGCTATAGTATTACAGAGATTCATGTCTAATAAAAACACAAGAGCGGACCTTCAAATTTCAGACTCTTTTTATAATAAACTGCATATATGACTCTCATTAAATCATATCCATTTTAATGATGACAGTTAAAGTAATATTTACGTCTAATGCGTATGAAGATGCATTATTGCTAAAATTTAAAATAAAAAAATAAAATTTAGTTTGCATTTTTTTAAAAAAAATTAAAAAAATAAAAAAATAAATAAAAAGGGACATTTCAAAAGCTGCATAGTTTGCATCACAAAAGTCAATTTTTTATTTTTTGAGAACTTGAAGAGGAAAAACCATTACCTATAACATCATTTATAGAATATTTTAGAAAACAACTAATTGCATTAAAAAATAGAGTAAAAAAATACAAAATAATACAACTTCTATGTCGTTTCATTTTTATGGCAGCCAGTTGTCGAGGACTAAAACGCTCATACAATAATCAAATCGCTCAAACAAAAGAGAATTATATTAAAATATCTTACATCTTAAAATGAATGACAAATAGCTTCTTAAAACGAAATAGAAGTCTGATTATTTTATGCTTGCAATTTAGTTATCTATTCATCTATTAGTTAAGTATGAAAAGGAATAGAATAAATTTCCTTGAATGTGTGTATACTTTAAAACAACAGTTAAAACAGTCTTCAAACAACATTTACAGCGCAGTGAATATACAATTGTCGAAAGGCAGGATAAAGTATTAAAATCTTTCCTGATAAATATACATTTAGTTCGTTTGTTCATTGAAACTTATTTCTATTCTTTTAATTTTTTACATTTCCTCATAGACATAAATGACGTTAGAAAGTTAAGGTAATTGTTATATTTCTAAAATCACATCGCAGGGTAAAATATTATTTGATTCAGTAAATGTCAAAAAGTTAAATTAAATAAAAAGTGATCAGAATATATGTTTAACTGCTCTTATTATGGTTGCTTTTCTCTTTCTTTGTTTAGTTACATTTTTACATCTTCTGTTTATAACATGTACTTTACAAAAGACGTTTTTTTTCAATTATGGTCATCATAGTATTTTAATGCCATCGTCATTGCTAATTCTTTTTGTGTGAAAGATTGCAACAAAAAAGGTTAATGGCTGTTGGCTAGTGTGGTTGATGATTTATATTGTAGAGCCACTTTAAGGTAATTTATTTCTTTCATATTTTTTTTCTATTGTAAATATGCTACCGAAAAATATCTATGAAGTATTTTTTTTCGCTTAACCTATATAACACAATAGCATAAGCACATTTATTTTGAACACCAGGCATATATATATATATATATATATATATATATATATATATATATATATATATATATATATATATATATATATATATATATATGTGTCGTTTGTAACTAAAAACAAGTCTTAAAACACGATCATCTAGTAATTAAAATCTAAGATTCCCTTTTAGCTGTAACAAAAAAATCATTGAATTTTAAAAACTATTTGACATAATACATACAGACATTTTTCAAAACCTTATTTTGATTTATTTTACGATTAAATTGCGAATTTTTTTATTATTTTTATCTAATTTGATTGATTGATTTATTTATTTATTAGCTAAGTATTTGTGTCACTAAAATTACCCTTACAATTTATTTGTAATCTATTATCAATAAATGTGTGAGATTTTACATTACTTTTTAACTTTAACGCTATACATAAATATATTGAAATTTGTAACAGCTAACGTCCTTAATTTGTATGAAATGTGTATGAAATCTGAACATGTTTGAAGTACCTCTTATATGTTTTCCGTAAATTGTAAAATTAAAACTTCATTTAAAGATTATGTCAATGTCCAAAATAAAAATTAATATGAATTTTCAAAGTTTCTATTTCTAGTTTCTATGTACAAGGAAAAAGCATTAAGAAATTTTTTAAGCAATAAAAAGGATAATTAGTCATTGATAGAAAGACATTTGTAACACTAAAATGCAATAAGTAACAAATAACACAACCAACAAAAACTTCAGGCCGCTTTTATTGTATAAAATGTCACAACATTCAAAATCGACCAATTTGCTTTTATCAGTATGTTGTTTGACATGAAGGTTTTGAACGCAATTTTCCAAGATGACCGGACGATGAATTTCTTTTCTTTAAAGATTTTTCACTTAACGTTGAATTAAAAATCAAAACTGCT
The DNA here is from genome assembly GCA_029721355.1 of Tegillarca granosa. NCBI lineage: Eukaryota > Metazoa > Mollusca > Bivalvia > Arcoida > Arcidae > Tegillarca > Tegillarca granosa. The sequence continues at coordinate 7,887,689 of CM056596.1, read as the reverse complement.
TATTACCTTTATTAATATGTATATATATTCTGTTGGTAATATTCAGTTTGAAACATTTCATATAATGCTTAAATTTTTAAAGTAATATTTAAAATTATACATGATATACTGAGAGAATTTTATTTTAATTTTTTATTACTGGTGCTACAGCCTACATGTTCAAGCATTAAGAACATTTAAATATCAACTTTATCAAATTAACCGTGTTATTTTACAACCTGTTCATATGTTTTATAATATTTCAAATAAATCTCATCAGAAGGATAATTTAACCTAAACTCGAGTAATCTTTAGATACATACGTTTGTTAATATTTTACATATATGTTGTTTTATTCATTCTTAATTGAACTTACAGCAAAACATTTAAGTAAATTCGCATTGTTACCAATAAACTAAAACGTGCTGAGGCACAACTACATTACTACTTTATTGTAAATAGCAGTAAATAAACTAAACAATTTTAGATAAGTATACTTTTCTCCCACTTTGACTGATACTGTTTTATTAATTGAGTGATTGATTTAAAAAAAAAAAAGTTTTGTTTTATAATTTGAGCCAGAAAAAAATTTAAAACATTACTGCAATTACTAGTCCTAAATTCTAGATAACACATGAGTTTTGTTTTTACAACCTTTTGTTAAACAAAACGGAAGGCTTAATTACATCTAAAATATACGTTGTGACATAGCACAACGTCTTAATCCTTATGTTTTGGAAAACAGACTTTACTTTTAACATTACAACTAGATCGATAATTTATTTATCTTGCAGATGGCCTTTATCACATTACCCCTATAAACCTGCTGCTTACATTATTACTTGTGATCTTTAATGTTTTTCTTAGACCTTTTATAATTTTACGGCCAAAAATAAAGATTACCTTGAAATATTGACTTTGATACCTGCACAGAAACTTCTTGATTCTTTTTTTTTGTAAATTAAAGCAACATGAAAATGTCAAAACTGACGCACTAAAACCATAGGAATCTGAAGATATAAAGATTATCAATATTCATGTTATTAATTTTAAGTTTCATATATCTTCCGTAAATCAAAATTATTATGCAGCACTTCAAAAGAAATATGAAAACACGAAAATTTGGTATTGCTCCAGCTAATATTAAAACAATTACCTTTGATGTTTTTAAAATAAACTGAAATCAAATGATATTTACGGTGTTTGCATTTCTGGCCAAAATTCTCTTGGACAATTTGGAAACAAAAAGGTAATATATCCCTTTATTAATAAATGCAATATTTAATTATCTAGTTACTGTTACACGCTTTAACAGTTTAAAAGTTTACTACCCCTGAGCGGGTACCACAACTGGTGGGGTAAAACTCCCCATAGGGCATCCATAATTCAGTAGGCAGTATTTTATTCTTTCAGGAAATCGACCATGACGCAAATTTTTCAGTCGTCTTAATTTTTGAATTTTGTTTTTTAAAATTAAGGTTTGTTCCCCATACAAAATATTCCTTAGCTTGATTTGAATTGATATTAATATCATTTTGGAACATAGGATTCATTAATTTTCAAATGTTTGAATGATCTTTTTGATCTATTACCTTCTTCGGACCGTAGTGTCACTAATGAGTAATGAATTCCGATATGTGTACTTATGGCACATCAAAATTAAACAGGTATTTTTTGTAAATTATTTAGAATGTTTAAAGTTATTGTTTCAAACTGATCGCTTTTCTTTTTTTTTTCTTTACATCAAAACAAAATCAGAGAACTACATATAAAAGGAAATGGCTTCGTTTTTCTATAATGTTCAAACAAAGCTTCCCGCTTTTTTAATTATATTTCAAGGTTTTATATTCATAAAATAAACAAACAAAATACCCTCGATTTGTCCTTAATAAACGAGAATAAGCAAACGCAACCTTTTAAATTACAACAATATCGATAAAAGTTAAAATAGCTGTAAATGATCGAATTAGGTATGTAAATTTCTCTTGGCTTAATACCATATTAGAGCTTTAGAATCTGTATTGCTCAAAGAAACAAAATTTATAACATCAAACTTTTAATACATTTTATATGATTTAACAAGCCTTTTGTCCGTCCTATTGAAAATTGCCGCCATGTTGGATTTTAAGGATGGTCCTATATCTTGAAAATAATCGTCCATTAATATACAAATGCCAAATATCATTCTTTTAACAAAAAAATACAATTTTACTACTTTCCTGGATCAAACTGCTGCATGTTATGTATGTCCGTTGCTACTGACTATTTGTAGGAAAAAGGGTATACATTGACAGTCACCTTCTGCAAATCAATTTATCACAAAACATTGAAAATCATTTGTTAATTAGATCTATTCTTTTTTCATTTTTTAATTATGTTTAAACACTGTACTTCCCTGTGTGAACATGGAATCTCGTTTATATTTAAAGGGTACCTGTAATGATTTTCAGTTTTGACATATTTTATTCGTCGTACTTAAATATTGCTGTAGCGAAAATTTCATAAAATTCCATTCCATAATAAGGTAGATATCAGTGATTTTCTAACACATCTCTAGAAATCCAAATCAAAAAGGTTGATATCGAGGCTCACGTGTTGTGACGTCATACCAGTAACATACCTCAACAGAATATTATTTATCACTACTAAAATAAGTCAAATCCGAACTCGTAGTTTAACTTTCTATGATTATTTTACGGGAAAACCTATTAATGAAGTGGAATTAACATCCGTTTGACATGTACCGATAATTAAGATTATTATAAATCCTTTTGTTTATTAGACACATTCCTTAGATTTAGACCCACACCTGTAATTAACAGGATGTAACTTATAATTTGCAAAATTGATTTACAGGTTGATAAAGTTATCTTACGACCTGTAATATACAATAATACATTTACAATTCGAGTTAAGGAAAAATAATTTTATTTGGTAAACGTTATTTGTCGTATACAGTATAAAGATTTCACTCCGGAAAAATGGATATTTCATTTTTAAATTTTAAAAAGTAAGAAAAATAAATTTTTCCTTTGTTGTCATGTCTATAATAATAATAATTATTATTATTATTATTATTATTATTATTATTATTATTATTATTATTATTATAAAATATAAATTTTAGGAAAAATTAAAGATAAAAAATTAACGACCAGAGTAGTCTATTTAAAACAACTCTATTGATCTACTTACAGCATTTGATTTTATTAGATTTTAGTTTTCACTTTTCCTTGGGCATACATTTAGCTGTGATTTTTTAAAATTCTTTATTCTATATATACAAATCTATAAAATTATAATAATAATAATAATAATAATAATATTATTATTATTATTATTATTATTATTATTTTCTCGTTTTTTTAAATGTGGTCTCATTCCAAAATAAGTATCATTTCATTTTAGACATATATATATTTTGCGTAAAATAATAATAAATAAGATGGAATTTCTTGCTTTTTGTTTTTTTTTCTTTTTAATTACCCCAGCATTTATTTGTCACCGGACAGTTGAAAAGAACTTTGTTACAAACTTTTAATTGTGTGAACATCTTCCGATTATCGAGGAAATGTAATGCCGCCAGACTACTTAAAAGTTTTCTACATCACGGTTATTTAATTTTAACTGTCAATAAACATTGAACAAAAGAGCATAGGCGATTGAATTAAGTTAATGTATTGATTTTTAGCCGGTGCCACTGTCATGTGCTGATTTTGAATTTCTATTAAAATAATGCATTCAAAATCAGCACATGACAACTTGAATGCATTATTTTCATAGAAATTCAAAATCAGCACACGACACCACAAGTAAGTTCCATAATATTCATCCGGTAGTCTGTCCAGTCCGACTTGATATTTAATTCATTTTAAATTGTTGACGATAAAATTAATTTTTCATGTATTTGAAAAGTTAAAACTAATTGCGTATTTTTTGTTATTATCGTAATTCTCGAGTGTGTCCAGTCCGATTTAATTAAATAATTTATAATTTTTTTTTTAAAAAGTCAAAGATATAATCAATTTTCGTGTTATTGACAAGTTAACACTCGTCACGTATTTTGCAACAGCTATGCAACCAACTGCAGTCACAATTCTTGAGTAAGTCGGGACTCAAATAAATATGTTCATCAGATTCGTCCGTTTCTGGTTCGAATAAATACGGTTTTACTCCATATTCATCACTTATAAGATTGTCTACTGCTTCCCAAAATAATAACGAACTATTTGACATAATATAAGGTACATGTCAGAGTCGTTACTTTCTTCTTCATACGTCGGTATATCATCATTGTTACTACTGTCTATTATGTTAGACACTACATCTAATACTGCAATGACGTCACACGTTTATAACTCAAAACGAGGCGTTTCACTTTGCAATAAAGAGAAAGTTAAAAAATGTGGATTCCAAACGGCTATAACTTGTTTATTTTGTCACCAATTTTGATGCGGTTTTCAATATTGTTATATTTAAATAATATTTAAAACAATTTTGATAAAAAAAAATTGGTTACAGGTACCCTTTAAAGATTATTCTGCCGTTTTATGTCTTACTTCGTAAGATTTTCAATAATGGCAAGAGTAGTGCTTCCTATGAAAAATGAATCAATTAACTTTTATATACGCAGTGTTATAAAAATTTGTTATGAGGCAGACTTTACTTATGGTTGAAAGAATGCATATACAATTAAAATTTAGAAACGCCTTTGCACACTATTTAATTTTGACGGTTATCAATAATGGGTTTACCTTCAAGCTGTATGGTTTGATCCCCAAATTTGTCTTCTGTGTATCGGTTGTATGTATTAAAGCTAATGTTCCTAACCTAATTTCCTTGAAACAAACTATATCTTTGAAGTGCGTCAACCTCTATATTTAAGAAAAAAATTATAAAAGTCGAACAGTACATGTTTTCTCAATATTAAGGGTAAAATATACACAAATGGTCACTTGTTCATTGCTGTTGGATAAGGCCTGAAGTGTATATTAAATGACCACTTATAGTAATAAAAGGGTATTGTTTATAGAGCTATAATCACACAACTTTACTCCAGTAACAGTGTTGATTTTTTATTGGTTTCAGGTTAACAAATATAACTTTGAAATAATACTTTTTAACTCTCTTACTAAATTATCTTAAATTCATTTCTTTGTTTTAATGTTAAATTGCAACAATGATTCGATTGATGGTCTCATTTATTATGAGATATTCTATAAATGATTAACAGATGCACGTGATAAGCAGGATGACATTTCATATGTTTAGATTCAAGTACTCACAGAAAACTACAGGAAAACATGACGGTTTCAACATTTTGGTATGTATGTTATTTTTCATTTTAAAGGAAACATACAATTAAAAGTTTATAATATGACCAGTGTGATATCAAACCGTTTATCAGCCTTCGACCCTCTTGCTGTTATCAGGACTCTCGGGCTGATGAGGGGTATGATATCAAAATGGCCAATCTTTAAATAATCTCTAAATACTAACCGATGTATTTGTAAAAGGTTGCATTAAAATGCTTCACAAAACATTAAAATGTCATCAATTAAATCTAGAAATTACCCTGTGTTACTCCTTTAGAACTACCATAAAACAGATGAACTTGAAATTCCCTAGTTTCAAATCCGTCTAACAGACAATGATAAAAATTTTATTAACTGGCAATGTGGGCATGTAGCATACTATAATTGTGATTTTATGATGTATTCAGTTCAACGTAAAACCACTTAAAATACACATTAACCTGCAGTGGATAAAGAATATGGTAATTTTATAAGATCTTTTCATCTATTAAACTATTAGTGATTATTGAATACAACGTTTGGGAATTGTTTCTACGATAACTGCAAAATAATCAACGGGAAACACAACACATTGATATAAAGACTACACAAGAATTTTAACATTGATAAAATGATTGTCAGATAATGCAAATAAGTATAACCACTTAATGTTGGATAGAATGAAAACTTTACACGTAACATATTTGTACAAGGGTTGTCACATCCATTTCTTTTTCTATTATTATTGTAAATATAATTATAATCACATAAAAAGAGCACACAGCTACCTAAACAATACTTTAAACTTCTGGTCCTTTCATGTGCCTCATGTAGTTTGCAATTGTTTTCTTTATGCTAGAATGCTTGTTTAAAATCTTTATACAGTGAATTACTGGATTATTTTAGGTAGAAGTTTGATCAGATATCGTAATAAAAATTCAATCGATGTTTGACAAAAATGTGTTTTCATCTAAAGACGGCTATTATTGTTCTGAAAGTTTTATGTCTCTATAGAGAGAAACAATTACCAAGTACCTGTTATAATAATTATCTTACCTGTCATTATTGTCCATGTCCTTCTTTGTTGGCTCAGTGGCTTGTCCGCCTCGAGAAAGGAATGTCGTGGGTTCGAACCCCGGCCGTATCATACATACAATAAAAAAAAATTGAAATATTGTTTCCTTGTCTTGAGTTCGGCAATAAAAGGGTAAACTATAAACTACTTCAGGATAATAAACTGTTGAAGTGTTATGGTTGTCTGTGGTGTGGTATACTGACTAAGTGAGGTAGGTGTGATATACTGACTAAGTGAGGTAGTCCCTTACACTAAATTCACTCTTAGTCCGCGCCAGAACACGGCAGACCATAAAAACACACCTGCAAAAGTATACACGCATACATGAACTTGTTCTGAGATATATCCTTAGAAATTGATAACCTTACTTTCGTTGCGAATGGCTGAGAAATCACTGATGCAATGTTAGACAACGTTACAACAACCTTTTTAACGTTGTTGTAAGGTTAAACCTGAAAACAAAACATTTTTAACTATGATCCAATCAGGTGTTTATACAATATCATAAAATACAACAAAAATGTATTTGTATCAAAAGAACTTAGTACAAAATAACAAAAAAGATACACTGATCACCCAACATTTTCATAACTTCATTCAAAAACTTAACTTTTAAGATATAATCAAGTTGGCTTAGAATAAATAGATAAAACATTAACTAAAAGATCACACAATTTAACTGTCTGCATCTTTCACAAATATTATGTCAGAATTTTAAAAGAAGCCAGAATCAGTGAAAAGTTTTGAATGATATCTTCATTAAATACACACTGTACAGTCACAAGTTGCGATGCAACACGGACGTATTCTTTCATTTATATATTCATTCGTTTATTTTTAGTAAACGTTTTACTACACATTTTTACTTTTTGAGCAACTTTTAGGATATATTAAAAATTATTTCAATGAAATGCATTAAAACTCTAATCCAAATACGGCATGTAAATATCGCATACTGTTGGGCCTTTAAATGATATCGGTTATCATTTTACGTTTATTTATATGAAAATGGGCTGTTTCTATTTAACTGTGTGCTACAAACATATTACATTAACAATCATCTTGTTGAAGCTGACTAAATTATGTAATTTTCTCAAATCAGGTTCTACCAATTTTTTTTATCCCATTGACTGATAATTGAAACAGACAAGATTCCTTAAGTATTGTTAAAGGAGCTGGGCCACGAATCATCAAATTCGGCCTAATATTAGATTTTCCCCAAAATTAACTTAAACATACTACAAACAATTAGTCTTCGTAAAATAAGAAAATCATCGTGATAATTTGCATGTTGTTACCATGGCAACCAAGAATATATCAGCCTCTTACTACCTTAATATTTCAATGAAAAACTCAGTTTGTCGCCATATATGGTATTAAAACAAGCATAAAAAATTACAGTACATGATAACTTTTATTACTGTAATGAAATGTTATTTTTTAAAAACAGAAGCAAACTACATAATCACAGAAATGACATTAATTTTATTTTAGAATCCCATAGCAACCAGGTAACATAGTATGTTGCTTCTAAATAGAATTACTCTTTATTGCAAAAAGTAAAAAAGGGTTGTCAATAAAATATCAATTGAACAGTTACCAACATTTAATACTGAAAAGCTGATTTTTAAACAAAAAATATCATTAAACTTTAATAATATAGATTATTTTCAAAAATGGTTGTCATGGCAACCATTGAAAATATTGTTAGTATCTGGTATTGTGGCAATTTTATACAATTCATGTTTATAAAATTACAAGAGGTTTTTGATTCGTATTATTAATTAAACTGATAACTATTTCAACTGCTTTAGTATAATAATTCACTGATAATGCTTCCTTCACACACAAAAAATAAATATGTATACAAAATAATCAACAATTTATTAAGGAATTAATACTGTTGTTTTGACTAATTTCGTGCAGTAAATCTTTGTAAAAAAACAACATTGTGTACTCTTTATAAGGCGTCATCTTGTAATCGCCAGTACAATTACTATTAATTTTCTAATATTCAGAATAACTTTATTTTAACATCTTGCTATTTCTATGAATAACGTGAAAATTAAACAATCGAAAAAAGTTACCTGTAAGCAGAGATTAAAAATTTTTTGTCTATGTAAAAATGTTGCTTGTTACACATCACACCTTATTTAATACTGTTACGGTTTTGTATACAAAAATGAAACGATTAAATTATGGTTATTTTACCAGCGACATACAAAAGGTTTGAAAGACATTTTTAAGATCATGAAACAGTAAATACAGGTATTAAAACAACATTGATGCAGCAAAATATCCATCAGTATCAGTAGTAGTGTCAGTAGTTATTTTATGATTACGCTATTCTTCGATAACACTTAATTCACTGTCTGAAGAATCAACAGATTCTGGAATGCATTGAGCATCCTGTACAAAATCTCCCCAGTTTTTAACTCCAAAATTGACATCAGGATGATGTCTTGCATATCCAAGAAACCAAAGAGCTGCAGCTATATGAGCGCAAACACCAACAACACGTGCACCTGCCCGACACTTGCAATACCAAGCCAAAACATTTGAACAATCATGCTCAATCCACAAAATGTACTTCTTTGATGAAATATGTCTGCTCTGAAGTTTTACTCTTATTAGTTTTTCATTTTCCTTATGTATCTGGATTTCACAATTTCCAGCAATATGTTCTTGCATATAACTTGCACACAACTTTAATTGATATGAACCACACGTAATATTTCGAAGGTCAGTCTCGTCCAGACGAGGAAAATCTTTAAACGAATCATCATCAGGCTGTTTCCATATAATTCTCTGTGTTTCTAGTTTTTGATCTTCTATTTTTTGTTTTAAACTATTTATTTGTTTTGATAGATATATCATTTTAGCAGCCAAGGACTGATCATCTTCTTGTTCTGTAATATAAAATAGCAAATATAAAAAGAATACCTATGGCAACTTTAAAAACACATGCAACTGATAATAATGCATCTTGACTTTGAATGAAAACTATTTATAATAATAAAAATAATAATAAATCCAGAATTATAACTGAATTATTATGTAGGACATTAACCATTTGACTTTTTAATGATATATTATTTTATTTTACCCTTATACCGCAGTAGAGGGAGGTCTGTAGTTCATTGTTGTCACGGACACTTTAGACAACAATGAAGACTTCATCATGACCTAATGAGATAAACATATCCAATGAAACCAAAGGATTTGGTCGATATTTGTGTGGCATGTTCAGCTAAGGTTTTTTAAAACCCGGCTGTTTACATAATCTTCATCTTTTTATTGTTTGCATGATTGTTTACTTATAAGATTAATTCCTGAGTCCCTACTCAGGTAGATCCTAGTGTGAGAAAGTTTGTCGGTTTGCTTGTACAATGTGGTTGGTTTTCTCCAGGCACTCCGTTTTTTTCTCATCCCAAAACGGACCGCTACGATATTAGTGAAAAACTCTTGACTAAGGGTTAAAACACCATTACCCAACTCTTTATTCACTTGACAACTTGTTGATAAGAACCATTATATTGTGTACCATACGATTTGATTAAAACAAAATGTAATACCTGTAGATAGTGGTGGAAAATACTTGTTACAAATGGCACAAATGATCCGAATATGATCACCTATAAACGGAATCTGATTGGTTGGTAAAACATGGTCCATGTATTTCCACCTTTTTATCCTAGCATTTGCTGACTCGACAACCCAACGTACCTGGAATAACATAGTGTACAAAGTTTTAGTTTTAAAATAATGGTAACTATAATCTAAATAATGATGTTTTATTACAAATACAATCTGTCTCAGATATGAAACATGGATTTGTATGTTTGTAATTAAAATGAGCAAGATAGAAGTAAAACACCAGCAATCGCAGTTCGCATAATGATCCAGCAATAGGCACTGAAAAAAATTAAACAAAGAAGTCACGTTCGACTTTGTGAGATCATCTTTTTACTTTTATTACTAATTATGATTCATGACACAGTGACAACTGATATCACCATTTCTCATTAAAGAATGTAGGTGATATAAAGCACACAGTTGTCAGATACAGACCTTGGTTTTAGTCTGGCGCAGTGACATAAGAAATTAGTTTTTAATAAGATCCTATGAGCAATAGCTAGAACACAAGATCACAGTATACTACAATGCATAAATATTTACTGTTTTTCTTCAGTTTTTATAGAAGTAATACATTTGACATGTACTATTTGTTTGAATGCAATATATCCATAAACGTTTTAAATAAAACCATGTATACAAAAAGGTAGAACAATAAAAAAAGTTCAATAAATAAATAAATAAATAAATAAGTAAATAAAATGATAAACTCATATTGGTCATGTGACACACAATGTTTGGGCACGATTATTCATTAATTCTCCACAATTATGAACTTTGTACTCACTACTTTGGATGTTCATTGGAGAAAAAACAATAAAATTGTGCTTGGGGTAAATTTTAACTGTGTTACTTTTTTACCATTATACAACCACATATTAAACATGTCTAAAGTAGAAAGGACAATAATACCTTTGTTACCAATCGACTGGCATTAGCATCTTCTGTAGCCATCTGTTTTTGCCCTTTCTTCATAAAACAAGGCATCTCAGCTTTAATCCCCAAGTCTTCCAACAGCTCCAAAGAATCCCTAAATCCACGGTCAACAATAAAAATATCATTTTCTTCCACCCAGTTCTTTATATCCTCGATGTTGTTATGTATAATATGGGTTAAAATAGAAGCATCGTTGTTCTTATGATCTGCTAAGTAGGGTCCTAATATAGTTATAAAATACCCAGTGGTGGAGACTATAATCATTGGCTTTATAAGTGGACGTCCTTTGTGAAGTGAAAAAGTCCTTCGTTGGAATTGAAAGTTACCGCTTTTTTGTATGTATATATAAGTGCCGTCCAATACTATGATAGCCTGCGTGTTTCCTAAATCACCAAATAAGGTCTGTGCTAGTGGTCGTGTGTGATTTCTGATAATCTCTTCTCTGCTTATGTGCTGAAGACCCAGATGTTGTGGTACAAATTTTTTCATCAAAGCCAGTCTTACAGATGAAACTGCTCGTCGGATACTGGACTTTGAAATATTAAATACAGTTGATAGCACTTTATTTGATATTCCTGACTTCATTTTAAATAAATAAATTCCAAGTGATGTTCTTGTGGATCTAGCTGGAGTGTTACGAACTTCTTCCTTTATATATGAATGCATATCATTGAAATTTTCTTTGGTGACTCCGGTCAAGTTTATAAAGTCTGCTAATGAGAGAGTTTCTTGTGTGTCAAAGTCAATTCTTGATTTTTCAGCTTGGATTGCAAAAGTTCTTAAATTCTGTAGTAGTTCAAATACTGTTGATCTATTAAGTAATGTTTTATCACTTTTACATTCAATCATTGTCATATCTTCAGATTTTAACTTACTGTCAACAATGTGATCTGGACAACAACGTGACCCAGCAGGAATAATAACTCCTTTGTGTAAAAAAATATAAAATCTGATATTTGATGAAACAACAACAAGTTTGGTTTTTGGTTTGTGGCATATAAAACAATATGAGTGGCTTTTTGCTGTGGAAGGAATAGGAAGCGACACTGAAGGCGGACTCTGTACATTTGACGGACGTTTAGGTGGTGGACTGTAGTCATCATCGCTATTTGTTTCTGGTTCACATGCTGATACTTGCTGGCAAGATCTTTCTTGGTAATAGTATTGTTGGCGGCATCTGTTGCATATAGTATCATTTACACCAGTTGTTAACATAAACGATTTCTGTATATAGTTAGATATAGCAGTTGTAATGCTTCTTCTTTCATTTGGCTTAGTTCTCTTTTTACAAAGAATACAGGGATACTGTCTGTCTCCAGGCATCCTAGGTAACAAAAAGGCAAAAAATATAAAAATTGTGTTTATGATGATAAAAAGAGGGGGCTTAAACAAAACATCTTCCCAAAACATTATCCCATGTATCCAAGCTTAACAGGTATTGTAAATAGAGTTATGTGCTTTAACGCTCACATGAGGATAATTCAAACCATTTGCAAAATACATACACTATTCTAATATACATGCCTATACAAAAAGTTAATAGTTTTCAAAATAATTAACAATTTGAGTCTTCTTGTGCATCTATGACCTTGACCTTTAAATGTACGTTCTTGAATCTTATATCAGAACGATCGCCATATCAATTCCTACAATATTCCAATATACATGCTAATAGAAAAAGTTAATAGTTTCCAAGATAATAAACAATTTCAGTTGGTTTTTTTTATGAACCTATGACCTTGACCTTTGAACGTATGACCTTGATCCATATATCAAAATGATCGTTGGTCAATACCTACAATATTCTAGTATATATGCCTATGCAAAAAGTTAAAAGTTTTCAAGCTAATGCACAATTTTAGTTTTTATAAGTAAAAAAAAATTCCAGGGACAAAACTCCTACATGCATCTTCATATAGTTATGAAACTTTGTACCTTTTTAAATTTTGTCATGCTGAACATTTTAACAATGTTTTGATATTATATATCTCTTAAAACTTTGAAGAAAATAGCCTAAAACTGCAAAATTACAAACTAGGTCATGACCTTGAACTTTGACCTTGACGCCATTTTGAAGGTTATTTCAAGAAAAAGTCAAAACTGAAATTCCCATGTCAATATCTGTTCAAATAGTCAAGATATAACAATTTGAATCCATTTTAAAATCAAACACAAAAACGCGTAACCCATTTTTTGACGAGGTGAGCTAAAAAAAGAAAATAAAATAAAATAAATTTTAATTTCAGAAAAAAAAAGAAAGAAATAAATTGTTAATTTTAAAAAAAAAAAAAAAAAAAAAAGACAACCGCCGGTGATGGAACCGTGGTCTATTAGTTTTCCGTGGTCTTTTGGCGACAACCTTAACCACTGTCCCATCGGCACCTTCATTAATGAAGAGTGAGTTAAAATAGTATATATACATAAACAAGTTGTTACTAACGAACTTCATTTGTTTTTTCTTACCCTTTTATAATAAATTTTTAAATAAATTCATTGCAAATAGATATTTATTATTTTACTTAAAATTATCTTTCCATTATTTCCACAGTTCACATTTTTAAAATTGTCTTTCCAGTTTTTTCACAGTTCACATTTTTTATTCAAAAAATCGATCAGTATGCAGACGATCGTGGGCTACATACGGTACTATAGTCAAAAAGTTCATATGGTACTGTGGTAAAAAAAATACATTAAAAATAAAATTTGTATTTGTTAAATAAATATTTTTTCTGATAAAATATCGCTTGTGTATGCACCATAAAAAATAAATATTAACCTGCACATGGTCGATAAGAGAACACGGGTGTACGTCATGTACGTGTAGGCTGGATCTGGTGTGTGACAAAAAATTACTTACCTGCCGTCTGTCTATGCTTTAGTGTGATTCAATACATTCTGTGTTCTTTCAATATTGGTTCAGGATATAAACATATTTCATCAATCTTGTGTAGCGAATTTAAAACCTTGGAACCTTGCTTTACATACGATACTGCAACCACGTCGCACATAACGCTCGGCAGTATAATAAGGTGCGCGAAAATCGAGAGGAAAACCGGGAAGAAAACGAAGTGTGAGAATAAAAAAATCGCCGATTTTAACACAAATTTTGTAAAAATTAAATATGTCCGCAGCCTTTAACCAAAAAAAGCTTTTGGTTATTAATAAATTATGTTTTAAACACTTTATTTTTAAAAAATCACGTTGGTTAAAGGATGCGGACCCTTTTTATTTGCTCATTTCATTCATCAAAATAGCAATTTTTCTCGATTTTTGCTATTTTTACCTCACTTCCTAACGGATTTTTGAAATTGTAAGCTACTGTGTCGTAGAAAAAATATTACAGCGATAAACTTATGATACCATTGAATTAAAAGCAAGACATAAGTTGATGATATTTGTCACTTTATTGTGGGGAAAAAATTGGGCCCATATTGACAAAAAACGAATTTACCCCTTTATTGATTATTTGCCAACAATAAGGTTATAGAAAATTGTGCATGAACTAATTTTTTTTTTTTTTTTTTTTTTGTATTACATGTAACGATTTATATAAAAAGGACGTGTAAAATGTTCCAAAAACTTCAGTGTTTGATCTTAAAAAACAAGAATTTCTCAAAACTGGTATGATAAATCGTATGTACAAAATACAACAAAGTAAATATATATATTTAAGAAAATATCATTCTAAAGAAATTCCCTCATGGAATTCACCAGTGAAAAATGCACGTAAATCCTTGCTTTTAAAGCCCACGAGCACAATATGTAAGGAACCAAAACATCAACGTCTGGTTAAGGAAAAATCGAAAATTCTGAAAAAAACGTGTCAGATTACAAATAAATATACAAAGTAAAGGAAAAAAAGGAAAGCAATATTTTTTCCTTGCGTTTTAAATGAAAAAGAACGATCAATATTTATTAAACATAAGACAAAGCATTTTCAAAAATCAAAAAAAAAAATATTAAACATAGAGAAAATGAGAAGGTCAACATACATTAAGGTGATTACAAAACACTGAAGTATAGAGGCACGACAGCAGATTTAGTTTAACAAATGGATTCTTGTAGCTTAATATGGCTGTCTAAAATATGCTTATAAAGAATTGTATTTGAACGAAACAAAGGATAAGTAAAAAAAATTGCCTTTTCCAATTTATTTTAATAGAAATATCTCTGTGCTTTACTTTTACTGCTAATATTAAACTAGAAGAAAATGGTTACATCGATTAATCCTGAAATAATTTTATCGGGTCAAATAAAAGATAACACCAGCAACTCCCACAACCATGTAAAAGAACAGAAATGAATACAGGTTGACAGGTCAATTTATTTCAAATTCATACCATGCAAATTGAAGCATTTCCTGAATACGTAATTCACTTCAGACTTTATATATGATAAAACAATTAGAAAATTGTGTTTCTAGAAGTTGGTATGGGTTAATATATTATACTAAACCAGTATAAGTAGCTACATGACAGACATAAGTAAACAAACGAAGCATCAAATTTGTCCTTTTATCAACAAATATATACCAGAAACAAAACTATGTATATTTTGTCGAATGGTTGATTTTTTAAAGCAAATTTTTCATGGTTCTTTATCATTGACATAAGAGTGATTGAAAAGTTAAACTTTACTGAACGAAAGGTAACCCGGTTAAAACTAAACGTCCACGGATAATATCTAACTTGCCTTGGTTTATACATATATTAAATAACTAAATTGTTTTTTTCTACTGTTTATTACATTTCATGAGTCTTTACTCTTGCGTTAATATTCCTCAAAAGAAAATAAATCAGATATGTGAAACCTAGAAACGTTTTGTAGATTTCATTCATTTTTGTAGTTAGTAATGTAAAAGGGAAACAATAGTACAGAATAGTTGCAGTATAGTTGCTAGTGCCAAAATACCCTGAAACTATTTTTCCAATAGGATAATTATGTCTCGTGCTACGAGTTAAAAATAATTATTACTTAAATGTAATTCGTTCAGCACTATAGGTTAACAATTGTGATTGCTTAAATCTTTTGGGAAAGAAGACATAGGGAACATAGCAATGATTACTCTTAACCTTCCTCGAGTTAATAACCGCTGTTATAATCTGGCTCACAACAAGGAAAGAGAAATGTATTTATGCACTTAACAAGGAAATTGAAATTAAAGAAGAGTACAAAGTTTTTTCAGCAAGTCATATGTCTAATTTAAAATGTAAAATGCAAATTTTATATATATTCTAATGTTATCAAAAGAAACTTGTTATACAAGACCGGTTTTTCAAAGTTTTGTTAGTTTAACCAAATAGCTTTATGAAAATTCAAAATCATATTAAAACGAAATACATGTATTAAGACATAGGGCGTTTACATACATCAATTTTAAACTAACAACTATGTGCTTTTTACTTTTTACACAGAGATTTCAAAAGTATTTACCAATAAAAAATTTAATATTTTAAACAATTAACTGGTAACAAACAACTGGGCCCAGATACATAGCCTCTATATTTTTTGCTTGTATGGATATGCAAATGATGTTTATTCTAGTATATATATATATATATATATATATATATATATATATATATATATATATATATATATATATATATATATATATATATATATATATATATATATACCTTGAAATAATTACCTGATATACAATTAATGTATATCGTGAAATAATTTTTCAATAATTTGCTAAATAATTTGCAAAGATATAAATGAATTCTTGTCCTTATAAACACGAGATACACCTTAAAGTCAAATAATTGAAGCAATGCAGTTTTTAAAAAGAATTTATGTTTATAACATTAATGTAGCATAAATTCATTGTATATTTTACAGAAACACATGTTTACATAAACTGTAATTTCTCATAAATGTAACTAACGACCAGGGTTTCTTATAAATCATGTTCTTATGTTAATTCCTATTTTTATAGTCCCGTCTTGGCTAAACGAACAGTACACAAGTGAGCTATAGATTATTTACTTATATATGAGAAGTACAGCATTATAGAGGTGAGAAAATTTCACACTTAAGATAAGTACATAGCGACAACCAACACAACAAAAGTCATAAACACATACAAACTGATAAAATATTGAAATATTCATGGCAAAGACAAACAAAACATATTTTAAAAAGTTATATCCTTTGACTGTGACAACGTGTACTCTGTTATAGATTACCAAAAGAAACTTATTATACACACCAATAAAATACATGGAGTATGAACTACATTGGAAAATACATGACAAAATGGTACAGAAAAATATGGTACCGATTCTTCCTTAAATATTTCTTTTTATAAACAATTGCTGCCAAAAACAAATATTAGAATTTTAAAACAAGTTTTTTGAAACATAGACAACGAGTAAAACAATAAATGCAATTGTATCCGAGTTAAGTTTACTTAGAATACGTTAACGTTAGAACGGTTGTTTAGGAAGAATTGTTTTTGACAAAACTGCTTAGCAATGGGGAAATCGGAACTCGTGACTGATGCTTTGATTATAAGCATTGTAAAAAAAAATGTTTTAAATTGATTTGATGAGACGGGATGTTTAACTACATTTTACTACACTTCATTTGAAAGTATATCATCTAGGATCAGATTTGATTATAAAAATCCATTAAAATCTTTATTGGAATTTCCATTGAAAATAAACATTTTATCTCTTGGACGATTCTATCTGTTTTATTTTTTGTAACATTTCTAAATATTTTTAAAAAATAAAATGCGTTTCAATTATTGGTCATTAACTAGTAATGTCAACGTTCCCATTTTTATGTAACATTGTATTAAAGTATTAAAATATTTATTTATTTTATATATATATATATATATATATATATATATATATATATATATTATTTATCCTTTTTTTCCCCAAATATCAAAAAAAAATTAAGCCGGCTTATATTGAATTGGTCGTTGAGTCGGTAGATTGGAGGACGAAGATAAGGAATATTCCTTTTAGTAAAAAATAACCTCGAAACTTCAGAGAATGATTCTATTAAAATAGATCTGCGCCAAACTTTAAATACATACATGTATTTTTATTTTATTTAAGTGCATTTTCCCACATTCCACAGCATTTCAGCCAACCGTCAAATTTATGTTGCCTATTTTCTATTTAAAATAAGTGCACGACAGTACATAAACTCGTGAAGAGCAAATCAACACAAACCGAGCATTTTTGTAGCTTCAAATGTTAGATAGACTGTGTCTTTTTGTTCTAATATCGTAGCAGATATAGAAAGATAAGTGTTTTAGAAGAGTATTCAAAACATCAGAATGTCAGAAGCTGTTCCAAGCTGTATGTGTACAACAGTATGTATGTGGTTGTAGATGTGGTTGTCTTGTTGAATTTTGTATTGTTCATTATGTAATATATATATATATAAAGCAAACATGTTAACATATTACATAATATATGCAATCAAAGAGTCATCAACAGAATTACATTTTCTAATGATACATGTATAAACAAGTATATAAAGACTGTGTCCTTTTGTTCTTATATCGTAGCAGATATAGAAAGATAAGTGTTTTAGAAGAGTATTCAAAACATCAGAATGTCAGAAGCTGTTCCAAGCTGTATGTGTACAACAGTATGTATGTGGGTGTAGATGTGGTTGAATTTTGTATTGTTCATTATGTAATATATATATATATATATATATATATATATATATATATATATATATATATATATATATATATATATATATATATATATACAGTTGAATTTCGTTATCTCGAACTCCGCGGGAAAATGCAAAAAGTTCGACTTATCCGAAGTTCGAGATAAGCGATGTGAAAAAAACCGGCAAAAAAGGGAAGTAACTCGTACAGACCGATCGGAAGTCACTTCCGGTATTATGTAATGCTTATGTAGACAAAATTCTCAATATTTACCGATGCCTCTGTATCTCTTTTAATACGTGATAAGCCAGTCGGTTACAAAATAGTGTCGACATTGTTCATTTTCAAGTATTATGAGATAGTATTCAAGTACAATTTTATTCATAAGTATATCTGTATACCGCTGACAAGTACATGGACTATGTTGCTTTCCAGCTACAAAATATTGTTTACTGTTTTTTTTAATAAAAGTGAAATACGTGTGTTAAGTACATTTATTTTCAGTTACAACAGCTGTAAGAATGAAAATTAAAAAAAAAAAGTAAATATTGTTTATTACACAAAATATCAATAAATTGATATCAAAACAATTCAACCATACAATCACCATACAGGTTCACTTAATGACATGTTAAAACGCATTGGTAAATGATAGATTTAAGCATTTTGTTTTATAAGATTTTCTTTATTTACTCAAAATCTGTCAATAACTGATTACACTATTGTATTTTACCGACAAACAGCGAGTCCGTTTTATTCCGCATTCCGGTTTCGCTTTGTGTACTTGAATCACCCCAAGCTTCCGGTTGTTTTGATTGATGTTTACATAACACAACCACTATGTTAAGCTTGGCAGTAATTAAAACACCCGTTAATCTTCTTGATGGTTTATTTGTATATGAAACGATAATAATTAACGGATTAATGAAATCAGAAGGTCAGTGCAGTTTAATAATAATAAATGTATTGGTTTAATATCAAAAGTGCCGACAGTCACTAGATTTTTAAAATTAATTAAATCTACCAAAAAATATTTTCTTAAAATTTTTGTTCGAGTTAACGAATGTTATTTTTCTAGGATTTTCATTCATGGGGACGAAAAATTTGTTCGACATATCCGGAAATTCGATATATCCGAGTTCGAGATAACCGGAGTTATTTTAGTTAAATAAAGAACAATTCTGTTCGGACTTTTTCTAAAAGTTCGACTTATCCGAAAGTTCGAGATATCCGTGTTCGAGATAACGAGATTCAACTGTATATATATATATAAAGCAAACATTTTAACAATATACGATAATGTATGCAATCAAAGAGTCATCAACAGAATTACATTTTCTTATGATACATGTATAAACAAGTAAATAAAGACTGTGTCCTTTTGTTCTTATATCGTAGCAGAAATAGAAAGATAAGTGTTTTAGAAGAGTATTCAAAACATCAGAATGTCAGAAGCTGTTTCAAGCTGTATGTGTGCAACAGTGTGTTTGTGGGTGTAGATTGGGTTGTCTTGTTGAATTTTGTATTGTTCATTATGTAATATATATGTGTGTTGCCAAAAACAAATAAAAAATTATGAAAAAACAACTTTTCTCTTGTTTATATTACGTTATTGATCTTCATTTTCATATACATTATATATATATATATATATATATATATATATATATATATATATATATATATATATATATATATATATATATATATATATATATAGTAACACTTCGATCGCTTGAACGTCGTTGCCTCGAATACCCCGGATAACTCGAAGTCATCTGTTGGTCCCGACCAATTTCCTATTATATCCTATGTAAATAAATCTCGATGGCTCGAACTTCGTTAACTCGAATATCCCCGCTCGCTCGAACAATAAATATTTTTGAAAAGTATAAAGTTAGTGAAAATTCAATTTCTTTCGCTCGAATACAGTTTTATTCAGAAGGACATGTGGTCGTGGTCATTGTAAACAAAACACAAGCTGAAGCCATATTGCAGATTTCATCAAACGTAATAGAGTGGAACAAAATGATTTATCTAGACAGTTACTTAAAATCAATTAATTAATTAATTATTAATTAACCTACTTGGAGCGTGTCAATATACTCATTTCTTTAATCTCTTAATCCGATGACGACACGCGGAAGTGTTTGATCGCTACGTTTAAAACACCTCAGTCGCTCGTGCCTTACGATTGCATTTCAGAATTCTGTAATTTACATGCACTCGGAATATGTATATCAATGTGTATTATCGTTTATTCCTGTGATTAAAACTACCGGTAAAAACTGTGTTTTGTATTGTTTTTCTTTAAAGTATTACATCTGCAACAAAGAATAAAGTAAGTTGATTTTGTATCATCACCTGTTGAAATTAAAATAAAGTGCCATAATCTAACCCCGTAGCTATATAACATCATACGGCAGATTGCAGGTCACCATGTACTGATTTGAAATGAATTTTGAATTTTAATTGGGACATTTTATTCTTTTTTAATTTTTTTTTTAAACAAAATTCGTGATAAATAATGGAATTTTAATTCGGACTTTTCATTATTTGACCTTTTAGTTTATTTACATGTAACACAAATTTAAAGATTTTTTAACTGTCAGTAAACATAAGATCTTGAACCTCCGACAATATCTCGATGTTCGATCGCTCAAACCCCCCGATGGCTCGAATGTTCAGTCGAAGTCCCTTGGACTTCGAGCCATCAAAGTTCTACTGTATATATATATATATATATATATATATATATATATATATATATATATATATATATATATATATAAATACAATATATATATAAAGCAAACATGTTAATATATTACATAATCTATGCAAATCAAAGTGTCATCAACAGAATTACATTTTCTAATGATACATGTATAAACAAGTAAATGAAGTCCAGTCAAATAGTAACTGACTCTAATACAAATAAAACTTACAGTATAGGGAAATCAAGAAAAGAGAAAGACTCCACTAGGAAGCTTGATAATGATATTCAAAACTTAAAAAATATTATGAATTTATCACCTACTACTGAGTTACAAACAGAGCTGAATGCAAAACAAATAGAATTAGAAAATAGAAGGGAACAGTTAATTGAAGGTTTATTATTAAGATCACAGGCAAATTGGCATGAAAATGGTGAAAAATGTTCAAAATATTTCTGCAAGTTAGAAAAAACTAATTTTATAAAGAAAACAATAACTGAATTGATTGATAACCATGGTACTCACATATCTGACCAGTCTAAAATTCTGCTTGAACAACAACACTTTTATGAAAGTTTGTATTCGAGTAGAAGTGTAGACAGGGAAGATAACTCCTTTTTTAATCATAATGTTAAACTCACAGAGGAACAAACAAATCAGTGTGAAGGAAATTTAACTTTTGAAGAGTGTGCTCTGTCATTGAAAAATATGACAAATGGTAAAAGTCCTGGGTCTGATGGATTCACAGTTGATTTTTATAAATTTTTTTGGATAGATCTCGGACTATTTGTTTACAGATCATTATATACCGGATATGAAAATGGCAACTTTTCTGATTTTCAGTACCAAAGTATTATAACTTGTATCCCGAAAGATAGTAAAGATAGACGCTATATTAGCAATTGGCGTCCTATTAGTCTCCTTAACATAGATATTAAAATAGCTTCTGCTGCAATAGCAAACTGTATTAAACCTGTACTACCTTTTATTATTAGCGATACTCAAAAAGGATTTATTAAGGACAGATTTATTGGAGAAAATACAACATTATTATATGATTTGATGCACTACCTTGAAGCAAATGATAAAACAGGACTGCTGTTATTAATTGATTAATTGGATATTTCTTAAAAAAGCATAAACAACTTTTAACTTTGGGCCTTCTGTATGCAAATGGTTGGAGACTTTCTATTCTAATGCAAAAAGTTGTGTGATAAATAATGGTCATTTGTCCAATTTTTTCAACTTGGAAAGAGGCTGCAGGCAAGAAGACCCTCTATCTCCGTATTTATTTATTATTGGAGTAGAACTACTATCTCTTAAATTAAAAGCAAATCCCAATATACATGGTATTTTTATTCATGATAAAGAGTCTTTGTTCAGTCAGTACGCTGATGATACATTTCTTACATAAGATGGAAGTGAGAAATCACTTACCGAAACATTAAATTGTTTACACAATTTTCATCAGGTTTCAGGTCTAAAAATTAATGCTTCAAAAACAAGGGCAGTTTGGATAGGTAATAAGAAATATTCTGATCAGAAAGTTTGTCCAGATCTGATTATGGAATGGTCAAGCTCAAATTTTAAACCACTGGGTCTAGATTTTTCATTTGACTTGAGTTATATGGTAGATATTAATTTCTCAAAAAAGATTAAAGAAGTTCGTAGTATACTCAAAAGTTGGGAGCACAGAAAGTTAACACTTATGGGTAAAGTAACTGTTATAAAGACTCTAGCTCTTCCAAAATTAATTCATCTGTTAACTGGTCTACCAAATTTACCAAAATTAAAATTAAATGAGTTAAAAACATTGTTTTTTAATTTCATATGGAATGGAAAATCTGAAAGAATAAAACGTTATACAATTATTGGTGATATGACACAAGGAGGCCTGAACATGGTACATATACATTCCTTTAATATTTACTTAAAGGTGGGTCGGGTTAAAAGAGTTTTTGAAAATTTAGATTGGACTTGACAAACATTATCGTTGTCTGAACTTGAACAATATGGTAGTACTAGAGTC
The DNA here is from genome assembly GCA_029721355.1 of Tegillarca granosa. Classification (NCBI taxonomy): domain Eukaryota; kingdom Metazoa; phylum Mollusca; class Bivalvia; order Arcoida; family Arcidae; genus Tegillarca; species Tegillarca granosa. The sequence goes on along the minus strand of CM056596.1, from coordinate 7,864,369 downwards.
TTTTGCCTTCAAAAAGAGAAGTTAAAGGATATATCCGAAAGTATTAAAAACCCATTTTGGAAAGATGTACTTACATGCTTACATTTGGCAAAACCTTGCACAAAACTTTGTGTGCATGATGTTTTATCTTTAGACATTCTTAATTTTGTTCCAAAAACGGTATACAATATTTAAAAGACATTTTTAATTTTGAGGATAAAAACTTTTATACATTTCAACAAATCAGGGGAAGGATTATGACAAATAACTTTATAACTTATTATCGTTTGTTGTCCTGTATACCTAAGTGTCTGAAAGATACAATAAAGCGGTACTGTGATAAAGTCAATCCTGGAAACTTTAGACCAAAAGATACCTTCTTTGACAAGATTATGATCAACAAAAAAGTTAAACTTATATACAGAAATTTAATTGACAATATTTGTAAACAACCAACTGAAAAATTTTTAAAATGGGAGGAAGGGTCATTAACAGAAATATCTGATTGGTCAAAATATTTTATTGTGGTTAAAAGATCGTGTCGAGACACATATCTTAAAACTTTCAATTTAAAATTTTACACAGAATTATACCAACAAACTCCCTTTTATACAAAATCAAAATTAAGGACACAAAATTCTGCACCTTTTGTCATGAAGATGAAGAAACCATTGAACATTTATTTTATGATTGTCCAGTTACTAACCAATTCTGGTTATCATTTATACAAAAAGTCAAGTTACATTACAGTCATGTCGATTTTACTAAAGATAAAATTTTACTTGGTTTTAAGTCAGAAAATTTATTTATAAATATGGTTTTTTTATCATAGCTAAAAACTATATCTATAGATGCAAACTTAAAGAAACAACTCCAAATCTGACTGGTTTGAAATGTAGAATCAGAAATTACCAATCCTGGGACTTTTATATTGCAAAGAAAAATAACAGGATTCCTTCATTTGAGAAATTTTGGGCCCCTTTTCAAACCATGTTTACAACACAAGTAATTTCTTCTTAGACCTATTTAATAAAGACATATAAAATTGTGAGTGTGTGGATGTGTCTATATATATATAGTATTTAGTTTCAATATCAAATTGTTTAGGAATTTATATTTAAAAAAATGTAGTCAGATTGTACTTTTTTGCAAATACTTATATATATATATATATATATATATATCCCCATACACCGTGGTCTGTTGGTGATGTAAGGGAATTATAAAAACCTGACTATCAATAAGATATAAAAAAAATAATAGTTTCTATTTTTGCTGCACTTTACACATGAAAAAAACCTTATTTGTTTTCTATTATATCTTGGAATCTTTCCAACATTTGTCCTTCCTTCTAGTCCCTGGTGCTGTTCCCCGGAACTTAGGCATCGCCCTCGTTGGCACTCCATATAGGCAGATGGGGAGCAAGAAAGATGGACCACCTTACACAACCATGGAAAATAAAAATAAAATTCAGAATAGTTCAAAAAGATTAAGAGAGGATAGTGATGATTAAATAAATGAAATTAATATATCATTGGCAAAGATTGTAGTTGTTGATTCAGCCACAGACGAAACATTAAAAATAAATCCTTATGTGGTACAGAAATGTGTCAGTGGTATTGCTGTTTCAGTTGAAAAATTGAAAAAATTGCGTTCAGGGTCGCTACTGATCCAATGCAGGAACAGGCAACAGTCAGTGAATTTATTAGCAGCAAAACATTTTGCGGATATTCCGGTTAAAGTCACTCCGCACAAAACTCTTAATAGTAGCAAAGGCATTATAAGAGACCTTGAAAGATTTCTGTTTGACATGTCAGAAAATGAAATTGCTGACGAGTTAAAGGAACAAGGTGTTACCCAAGTTCGACGATTTATGGTAAAAAGGGAGAATAATTTTATTAAAAATAATACTTACCTCCTTACTTTTAATTTATCATCACCACCAAAGGAAATCAAAGCTGGGTATTATAACATTGCAGTGGCTAAGTATATTACAAATCCTCTGCGATGTTATAAATGCCAAACATATGGACATGGTTCTCGTACATGCAAAAATAAAGTAACCTGTTGTCGCTGTGGTTCAAAAGACAACACTGCTGATGGTTGTTCCCTCACTCCAAAATGTGCAAATTGTGGGGAAATCATATGGCTTCCTCCGGGGACTGCTCATTGTGGAAGAGAGAACATGAAATTTTGAAACTTAAGATTAATCAAAACATCTCTTATGGTGAAGCTAAAACATTACATATGAAGGAGCAGAAAGGTCCAAGCACATCATATGCTGCAGTAGCATCTGGTACTGCTTCCAAAACATATAGCAAAAAGTATTGCCTGTCAAACAGATTTTAAGTTTATCAAATACAACAACAAACATAACTCAAACTAAAAAGAAAATTACCACTTCTACTGCAACAACTCAAACAGAAAAAAATGTTAACAGTAATAAAGTAACAAAGAATGTAAAACTGAAAAGACAGAAAGAGAATAATTCTGCTGCAGATGAAACTAAAATAACACCTAATCAGGACAAACCTGCATCAGAAAAAATAAAAATAATAAAAAGAAAACTTTAAAGCATGACTTTCCTGATAAAGATGGTATTCCTCCTCCGGGGACTGCTCATTGTGGAAGAGAGAACATGAAATTTTGAAACTTAAGATTAATCAAAACATCTCTTATGGTGAAGCTAAAACATTACATATGAAGGAGCAGAAAGGTCCAAGCACACCATATGCTGCAGTAGCATCTGGTACTGCTTCTAAAACATATAGCAAAAAGTATTGCCTGTCAAACAGATTTTAAGTTTATCAAATACAACTACAAACATAACTCAAACTAAAGAGAAAATTACCACTTCTACTGCAACAACTCAAACAGAAAAAAATGTTAACAGTAATAAAGTAACAAAGAATGTAAAACTTAAAACACAGAAAGAGAATAATTCTGCTGCAGATGAAACTAAAATAACACCTAATCAGGACAAACCTGCATCAGAAAAAATAAAAATAATAAAAAGAAAACTTTAAAGCATGACTTTCCTGATAAAGATGGTATTCCTCCTCCGGGGACTGCTCATTGTGGAAGAGAGAGCATGAAATTTTGAAACTTAAGATTAATCAAAACATCTCTTATGGTGAAGCTAAAACATTACATATGAAGGAGCAGAAAGGTCCAAGCACATCATATGCTGCAGTAGCATCTGGTACTGCTTCTAAAACATATAGCAAAAAGTATTGCCTGTCAAACAGATTTTAAGTTTATCAAATACAACTACAAACATAACTCAAACTAAAGAGAAAATTACCACTTCTACTGCAACAACTCAAACAGAAAAAAATGTTAACAGTAATAAAGTAACAAAGAATGTAAAACTTAAAACACAGAAAGAGAATAATTCTGCTGCAGATGAAACTAAAATAACACCTAATCAGGACAAACCTGCATCAGAAAAAATAAAAATAATAAAAAGAAAACTTTAAAGCATGACTTTCCTGATAAAGATGGTATTACTACCGTGAAGTCGAAGCATTCTGTTCATCGACTTCGTGTTCTTGCAAGGGATGTATCATCAGATGAAGAAATGGAATACGCTTCATCCTCGCAGCCAATTTTCCAATAAGAACACCAAATAAAAAATGAATAATACAAATATCATTCAGTGGAATTGCAGAGGTTTTAGAAATAATTTAGATGAACTAGCACTTTTAGCTAATATTTTAACTCTGTAGCATTTTGTCTTCAAGAAACATATGTTAAAGAATCGGATACCGAGTTTATTCAGATATTATAAACAACATCATTCTTTTTCACCAAATACCGAAAGAGCTTCCGGAGGTGCAGCAATTTTTGTACGTAATGACACTATTCATAGTCCAATTACTTTGACAACAAATCTCCAAGCAGTGCCAGTTCGCCTAACGCTTCAAATTACCATAACCTTATGCTCAATTTATATTCCTCCATCTTCTTCGTTACAGCTTGCTGATATGCAAAACTTAGTTGAGCAGTTACCTAAACCATTTCTTTTAGTAGGTGATTTTAATGGTCATAATCCTCTTTGGGGAAGTCCTCGACTTGATAATTCATGAAAAACAATGGAAACATTGCTTTCAAATAATGATCTTTGTATATTAAATGATGGATCAAAAACATTTTTATCTGATGCGACAGGTACTTATCAATAGATCTGTCAATTCTTGATCCAGATATTTTAAATGATTTTTCATGGAAAAGTTCATGAATCGATGTGGAAGCGATTATTTTCCAATTATATTAGAATATACATCTGGGGCAAATGATACTACAATCCTTAGATAGAATTTTACCAAAGTGAATTGGAATCGGTTTTGCAATCTCTGTGAAGAAAAGATTTTTGTCGAGAGATTTGAAAATGAAACCGATAAAATTCAAAGGTTTACTGACATCCCCATAGACATAGCTAATACGTGCATTCCTAAGACCTCTGCAAATCATAAAATCCATAAACCATGGTATAATGAGGAATACAAACAAGCTAGGAAAAATAGGAAGCAGGCTGAGAGACAATTCAATAAGTCTCCAACACAAAATAATTTACAGTTGCTCCGTATCTTTCGTGCAAAAGCTCGAAGAACTGCTAAAACGTGCTAATATGGTGCGTAAAATTAAAGTTAAAGGTTTGTTCCGAGAATGTTAAACACCTTAAAATAAATGATACAATTTTAACATCTGAAAATAGACATTTCTAACAAAATTGCTGAGACGATATATAAAAAATTCTTCAACTAATTACACCTCAGAATTTCAAAAATATCAAAAGATCCAAGAACAAAATCAATTGGCCTTTCAAATTGGACAATTCTGAACAATATAATGATATATTTTCATATGAAGAACTTCAAAATGCACTTTCCAAAGCACATGATACGGTAGTTGGTCCAGATGATGTGCATTATCAACTTAACCCCCTCAAAGTCTTTTTACTCTGTTTGATATCTTTAATGATATTTGGCAGAGTGATAATTTCCCATCATCTTGGCATCAAGCAATTGTATTCCTATTCCTAAGCCTGGTAAATATCGCTCTGATCCATCTAAGTATAGGCCTATCGCCTTAACTAGCTGTGTTTGTAAAACCATGGAGAGGATGATTTATAATAGACTCGTTTATTATCTTGAGTCTAACAACCTTCTCACTCATATTCAATGTGGTTTGAGGTACAACAGGAGTACCTTGGATCACTTAGTTCGCCTGGAATCATTCATTAAAAATGCCTTTATTCAATAAACAACATGCGGTCTCAATCTTCTTTGACCTAGAAAAGGCATATGATACGACTTGGAAGTATGGCATTCTTACAGATCTGCATGAAATGGGTCTGAGAGGCCATACTTCTACTTTTATTAAAAACTTCCTTGAATCGAGAATTACAAGTTTGTTTAGGGTCCACCTTCTCTGATATTTTGGAGCAACAGATGGGGGTCCCTCAGGGTGGTATTTTATCAGTTTTAAATTATAATATAGATGGGTCTCTTTTCGTTGGCATCTACTGTAGAGGGACGCCTATGCATGCTATTGAAAGGCAACTACAAATTTGCCTCAACAAAATTCAAAAATGGTCATTGGAAAACGGTTTTAAGTTTTCTAAAACTAAATCATGTTGCATGCATTTTTGCAACAAACGCAAAATACATAATGACCCGGAGCTGTATATCAATAACAGCCTTATCAAAGTTGTAAAAGAAGCTAAGTTTTTAGGAATCCTTTTTGATTCAAAATTAACTTTTATCCCTCATATAAAAAGCCTTAGGCTAAATGCCTTAAGGCATTAGATATTTTAAAAGTTTGATCCAATACAAATTGGGGTGGGGATAAACCTAAATTACTTCATTTGTACAGATCGCTTATTAGATCGAAACTTGATTATGGATCCACTATATATGGATCTGCTCGCAAGTCATATTTAAAAGACCTTGACGCAATTCATCACCATGGTCTACGTATTTGTTTAGTAGCTTATAAAACGTCTCCAATTGATAGTTTATATGTTGAGGCTAATGCGCCTCCGTTACATTTAAGGCGCAATAAACTATCTCTGCAGTATGCTACAAAATTATATGCAAATCCATCTAATCCGGCATTTGATTGTGTTTTTCACCCTCCATATCAAGACCTCTACAGTAAAAAGGTCAAAGCAATAGCACCATTAGGTATTAGTATAAAACCTAAATTGGAGGAGTGTGGTTTTAACCATGATCTAATTAAGAGACACAAATTAACAGAGAATCCTCCTTGGCTTCTTGATAAACCAGAGGTGAATCTTGATCTTTCAAATTATAAAAAGTCGGAAACAAGCGAAGAAATTTACCAGCGGGAATTTGCTATCATTAAAGATAGCTATGCACGGTCGGTTCCTGCTGTTATTAGACAGGAACATCGCCACTGGTTTTTAATATATACTGATGGATTAAAAGATGGTGATCGGGTGGCTTCCGCTGCCATTGTTGGGGATGAAACAATAAACATTCGTCTTCCAAATGAAAGTTCTATATTTACTGCTGAGGCTTTAAGCAATTTTACTTGCTTTACAATATATATTTCAAAATCGCCTCATAAATTTTTTTTAATTTGTTCCAACTCTTTGTCAGTTCTTCGGGCAATAAAAATTAGAAAAATAGATCACCCCCTAATTCGTGATATTCTGGATCTTCATACATCTTTATCATATGCTGTTTCAGATATAAATAAAATTATTAAATATTGTTGGTTGCCTAGCCATGTTGGTATAAAAGGCAACAGTAAATCCGATTCAGATGCTAAAACAGCATTATCCAAGCCATGACTAATTGTTTAATTCCTCATACTGATTTAAAGCCATTGATATACAATTATATCAATAATCAATGGTCAAGGCATTGGAATAGCCAAGAACATAATAAGCTTCATTCAGTTCAGCCCTGTCTGGGATTTATACCTTTATCTCAGTACAGTCGGCGCGATAATATTGTTCTTCGGCGCTGTAGAATCGGCCATTGTTATTTTACACACTCGTTTATTTTAAAGGGTGAACAACCACCACAATGAGTCCCTTGTCAAAGTCAACAATCTGTTCAGCACATTTTGCTGGATTGTGTTGACTTTGCAAATACAAGGGATACTTTTTATTAAGCATCATCATCTTTTAAGTAATGTCCATGGACATAAAATTTTAAACTTCCTTCGGGAAATTAACTTATTTGGTAAAATTTAATTGTTTTACTATTTATTTTCCGGTGTTTTATATATAATTTGTCTGTGATATTACTGGTATTTAATAGTTTACTTTTCGGTAATTATTTTATTATACAAATAGATTTACATTTATTTAGATTTTTATTTATACGTATCTTTTACATTTTTCTAGCCGCGAATAGCTGCAAAATTGCTGATGCGGCTCAAAACAATAATTCACTCACTCACTCCAACATTTGTCTACTAGTTAGTGCCTTTTCCAGGGAATATAAACAAGAGAATAAATTTCGATATTTCTACAATTAAAGCTGCAGTAAGATTAGGTCGTGTTTTTAATTCTACATGCATGAATGTAATATATAAAAACAATAAAGGATATATTTGTAGGTTATGAAAAGGGAATTTCTTTGGTAACAACACCAAACAAAACATTCTTGGCGAATCGTTGTACAGCTATTGATTAAATCTTTAAATTGGTACCATATATATCTGACAAACTGACATTCAAAAAAGGCATGTAAAATTGTTTCCTTTTTTCACCACAAAATTGCAAAGTTTAGTGCCAAGTAATTTATCTTTCATTAGTCTACTACTTGTAAAAAATTTAATGATTGATTTTGAATTAGAAAGATTGGAATTTGGTATATCGTTAGTGATTTTGATGAATGAATATAAATATTGTCTCATAATTTGTCTTCTTGAGCAATATTTAATTGATTTTGCCAATGAAAACACTATAGAAATATTTGGATACTTTCTGGTTCTTTTTAATTCTTTCACAATTTTCAGTCGAAATATTTTTTTCTAATTAATTTTGCCTATTATACTTAATTCATTTTTTCCATACTTACGGAATAGCGCATATTAATCCATAAAAGTTTAGATAGTTTGGTTTGAAACCTGACATTGGTCCAGAATTCCTCATACTTATAAAAATCACCATCTTTATCAGCAAATTGTATTGAAAAAGGTTTCATTTTTGCACCACTCCTCCCAAAAAATACATTTATTATCAATTAAATTTTTTGGATTAAACCAAAACGTTTGTGATAAAATTTCAAATGGGGTTGTGGTAAAACTGCTCTCAAGTTCAACCTAGCTCAAAATTACTTATCTCCAAGACAGATTTAAGTTGGGTAAAATTCGAAGTTTAAAATTTTCCTCCAAATTCCAAAGAATATTTTCGTTTGTTTTATTGTTTCCCCACAACCCCTTTTTGCCCCAATCCTAACAGTTTGAAAATTGTTTGAAAATTTTCAAAATATGCTTTTAAGCCAGAACAGGTAGAGAAGTCATGCAACACGCTTTAAAGCTAAATCTTTTCATTTACTTTAATCTAAACCTGCATGGGTAGCGGTTTTCTAGTTGCCTGCCGTGACATGTACATACTTGTCCTGAAAATAAAATTGTGACTGAGTAGATTTTCATCTAAGTAAAATACGATGTGATATGCTATTTGTTTTACATTGTTATTTATGTTGCTGGTCCATCAATTTTTTTTCAGATCCTTCTATTTTTTCCTTTTGAAAAACAATTTGCTTTATCTTGTGGTTTGTTTCTTGTTTCTGTCACTTGGTTATAGAATGTGAGTGATTGTTCTTGATATTAATACTGTATGATTTGTTTCAAATTAATACTTATAACAAAATAAAATACCTCTAATAAGTGACATGAAATATGAAAGATTACTTAAAACCAACCTAGTTTCATTCAAATGCAGTTAATAATAAATTATAGTGGTAATACCAAAAGTACATTATAATTTCAAATAAAAAATGTCACTCGAAAATGTTTATTCACAAAACTGCTTGTAATAGGAGAAATTTTATTACAAAGAGAATTAATCAGCATAGTGATTTATTACATATTACTTGGATTAAACAAAAATAAATTGCCTTTAGGAAACCTTTGTCTTTTATTTTTTTTTAAATTTCAAATCCACCTAACAGACAGAGACATATGAATAGTTTATAAACACGCAACTTGGGATAAAACATTGTAGGTTTGCTGCAATATAGAAACAATTGAATGATAAATGTAACTTGATAACTTGTTGTGTAATGTTTATGACATGTACAAGTATTGCAGTGCATAAAAGTAAAAAAAAAAAAAAAAAAGGTAATTTTATTAACGCATTTTTTGTTTCATTTAAACTCTCTAAATACGCCATAAAAGTGGGATTCAGAACGACCCATTTAAATATTTAATTATACAAATGCCTTTTATTACTTGGATGATATAAAGGAATTTCCAAATGCATAACATTAAATTTGCAAGTGCAAAATCGAATAACTTTTACAAAGTAAGACGTTGAAATTTGATAGGAAAAATAAGATACACGTTTAGATAAATATTATACATCAGATTGATAATTATTCTGAACTCTTTTCTAACTTCAATTTGTTCAATGTAAACATTTTTAAACATAGGCCAACACCTAAATCTAGAAACCAGATTGACATGTTGTGCTGTCTAGAGAAGCTTGGCTAGCGTCAAATTAGTGTCTTTATATTGCATACAGAATCTCAAAGTTTTGAGATTGTCAATAACAAGATTTTGCATGCTTTCTGAAGAAAAATCCAGGATTGTACAAATGGGGAGCGTAAAAGCTGACAGCTTAAGGCTTAAACTTTCCTACGGTGGTCAGAGATCATGCTTCCCAGGAAAATTTTGAAAAACGGCGCAAAAGTCTGCATTCAGTGCAATCTAAACTGTATTAAAGCTGTTTATAATGCCTGATAAACCTGATTCTTTGATTCATTATTTAGCGCGTAACTCTGATTTTATCAATAAGTAAAGAAATGACGCATTAAATAATGAAATCACACACAAAAAATACCGATCAATGCTAAATTCGTAATTGAAAACTGGAAAATTAGATTTAATATAAAAAATTTTTAACGAGAAGGTGAGGTCGGGTGCTCCAGAAGAGTTAAGCAAATCCTATATAGCTAGTTTCACCAGCAAAGTTTTTAATTATCATATAAAATATTGTACATTATATATATTAATATTAAGTAAACATTCGGGTTCTGTGATTCGGAATAAGCAATTATACTATATACTAAAGTACAGACCATATTTAAATGAATTTCCATTTGTGTTCTTGATAACCATTACAATCATACAAAAACAAAACTGAATTATACTGATGAAATCTTATTACAAATCTAATTCTGTAATACATGTAACTAGAGAAAAGTTAAGCCATCTATAAGGCTTTATTTACATGTTACAAATTGACAAAAGTACAGTACTAGTATGATTCTAGAACATCAGGAAGATGAAGATTCAGAATAAGAGTTGTATGTTCCCTGCCAGTCAGTTAGTGTAAGTTTTATCAACAAAAAAGCATCAAAAAGTAAGTTTCTATAATATAAAAATTGTATGTCTCAGACAGCTTTATGGTGTGCAAGTAGTATAGCAAATATATAATGCAAACCATGTATCTATGACATTTCATTATAGTTGTTGTTGTCGATGCACTAATGTTTAATTAAGACTACAGACTGACCGACAGATGTACATCTCCAAACAAACTGAAGATAGTAAGCTTTTGATTTACACTTTTACCTTTAACTGTTCCTGGAAGAATCACGATTTAGAAATTTACACACTGCTGAGTATTTGAAAGGATTTCTCTATCAATTGTCATGAGTGTAGCAATATGTTATCATATGATTTATTTAGACAATAAATGAAATAAAACGTGATTAAAACATACCGAAATATATATACATGTATAGCATAGTATGTTCAGGTGTGATTTAAGACGTTTAGATGGGTCTCGGGAATCTAATCGCCTGTTACAGAATACTCTTGTATGTGTTATTGTGACTGAAAAGAGGTGTATGGCCAATCAAATTGGAGATTGAAGCTAACATTTTAATTGTGCATTTGGTTCATCAAAACTTGCTTACTGCATTTTTATTTATTTGCTAAGTTTTACATTTTATACCTTTTACTCATTATCTGATTAATTATGAGCTACTTAATCTACAAAATGGCTAAAAATCAAAGAAATAAAGATGAAAAGAATTATTTTTCAATAGAATACAAAACGAAAACGTGATTATGACCAATATCCTTCGGAATGCGACTTCTTCTTTAAAATAGTACACGAGAATTTTATGTAGCACGTAGACGCTTTGTTTAAAGGAGCTGAAATGATAAAGTTGACACTTTTATATACACATGACAGTTGTATGTATTACTACTTGAGTGTATAAACATTGGTTTCAATTGTATATTGAAAATATTATATAAATGCCATTAACTAACATCCGTGTAGACACATTTATCAATAACAATAAGTCTAAAACTGATTGAATTAACACAAAAGTACCTATCCACAATCACAATCTTATACATTTGTCATTCTGTATTAACCATAAACGAAAATGTAGGAAAACTAACAAGAATCCAATCAATTTCCCCAGAGAGCAAATCATAACTCTTGCCTTAAAATTAATCAAATGGTTTGGTGACGGATAACTAAAACAAAACAGCCTAACTGTCGGATCGTATCATATTAAAATGGGTAATTACTTAGAAAATCTTGATTGAAAATGGATCGTTTATTATCCTTATGGATATGGAAAATATCATATGGAATTCTGAACTGTTTATGATTAGATTTTATAAAATTTTTGTGATTAATGGTTATTTTCTTTTTTAAATTTCCTCTTTATGATGATAGAGTTAAACAGATCTGTGTGTCTATATAGATTGTACTGTGATCGAGATTAACAAACACATTGGTATGAATTGGTCTGTTTCCAGAAAGATATTAAATAAAACATTCTGTGTTTGTTTAACTACAATTTTACATGTTCATGATATGTGTTTATATATTAACTGTGCACAAAATTTACTAACTGTTGATTATGTAATGGAGAAACAAGGAGTTGTAGTTAATTCTAAAAAAATAACCAACGAAGGCCTTAAGGCCCGAAGAGATATACTAGTATTTTAAGAATCAACTGCAAGAAGTTGTTTTCTTACTTAAACCACTTTTACTTATAACTATATACATAAACCACTCTAAATAAAAATATATACCTGTTTTCAGCATTAGACATTGCAATTGTGAAGAAAAATATTTTTTATATACCTTTTTCCCGGTTATCCTTTAAATCATTCCGAAATACAGATTTCTATGACACATTGAACTGCGTGGTTAACATTAAGAAACAAAATTTACATCCGGGGAAATTTGTTCCGTTTTTATTCCATTTTTAGATGAGGGGCCAGGACGCGTTTTTGAAACTGAGCAGATACAGTCATAAAGAAGATCATTACAGTTTTTATAATTATTCTTGGCCTGTATAGCTATTTCTGTGCATACTTAAAAGATACAACGCCGAAATTATATAATAAAAGAAAATAAACTAACAAAATATTTTGCAAAATCGTTATATCCCTCCCTTGCAAGCCTAATTTGCGATTTGGTGATAAGAATAGATGCCATTTGATTGATTTAGATTTAGTATGACTTTAACGGATGTGTCATATACCATTTTTTTGAATTTAATCATAAAATACATTCAAAAAAATGGTATATGACTATTGTCATATACCATTTTTTTTGAATGTATTTTATGATTAAATTCGAAAAAATGGTATATGACAGATGTAACAGAATTTAGCCGTTGGTTGCATGACGTAGAACGCAATTTTAATATATTTTATTGATAAATCGCCGATTTGATATTGTCATCTCAGTTTTTCTAGTATGCGTAGCGTGACGTAATCAACAATTTATTTCTAAATTCGGTTATATATCATACTGCAATAGAAAATTAACGTAAACTCACGCGGTCGCTTTTTATGTTATACTCAATCAAACTACGCAACCATAGTAACCGTATAAACGCTAAACGTGAAGGGTGCGTGGCTTATGTCTCTTTCCATTTCATTGGCTAAAATTTTTTGTTGATGACAGTTCCAACGCGAAGGAAATTTTATTTCAATAATAATAATAATAATAAAAAGGAGGAGAAGAAGAAGAAGAAGAAGAAAGAAAGAAATAATTAAACAAATAAATGTTTAAAATTAATTTATAAGTAATTGTGTTTTTAACAAGTTAATTGAGTCATAGCATAAAAACGGTGTACACACTTCATTGCGCGCGTTATAAAAAAGTATGCACACCGTTGTTCTTGTTATGACATAATAACTTGTTAAAAACACTTGTTTTCCTTAAATGATATTGGTTCCTTCTTGTTTTGCAATGTATTTAATTGTGACTCAATTGTTACTACAATGGATTATTTATCATAATCGCCCTATTCTTTATTGATAAGTGTTCACTGACTCATTACTTCTGAGTCAACGTACAAAACTAGAACAAATTTACCGTGGCACAATATTCCCATTTACTCAGCAGTTATTGGTCAGTAGACACACATAAAAGAACAAAACAGTTGATTCTTTAAATTAATCCACTGTTAGAACAATAGGCTTATGTCAGCACAGTGGTTTCAATATGTATAAAGACCACTCAAATGGAATGCAAGCAATCTATGTTGTATATGGTTTTCAGTAGGTTTATGAACATTTCTTACCTTAATTTTTGTTATTATTTACCTTTCTATTATTACATATTTCAGAGTGGACACAAGAGAAATATTTATTCAAAAGGTGCTTTTGTGCAAAACGGTTTATATTTTTAACCAGTTAACATCGTTAATACTATTATTAACCTAAACATGATATAAGGCCTTCTTTACACTAATTAAGAAGTAGACTTTAGTCTCGTTTGAATTATAGTAAAGCCTATAATACTCTAAATACAAATATTAAAATAAAAAAATCGAGAGATTCGGTTAAATTTACATTGCAAATAAGAAATATAAAAATATTTCATGTCATTAATATTCATTTTTAGTTCACTATATTTCATTATCATCAAAAGCTGGAAGTGCAGTCCAATTTAAAAATGGGGTTGGGGTGTGGATTTTACTATATCGACGATTCCAGACTACGTCACCAAAATATTTCGGAATATGGTATTGCATTACTTTTTGTTTTGTAAATTTTGACAGAACGTATAATTTTGATTGTCTGTATTATCAAATATCCATACTTATAACTTGCTTTGCAGACAGATTTTTTTTAAACTTTACACCCTCTTTAATCCCAAGACATTCGCTTTGTCTGTGAAAATAAAAAGAGACAACCACAATTTAAAAAAAATAATTTTTGACAGACATATAATTTATATTTTTTTCTGTTTACTTCCTTGCTTACGGCTGTAGATATTTGCTTTGTAAGTTGTAAAAAGACAGGCAGCGAAATAAAAATGGCGTTTTTTGATTCCGCTGTGTCTGATATATTGCACACTGACGTAATAATACACCAAGTCGATGAATATTAACTGGTTAAAATAGACAACTGTGACAGGCCTAATTCATTCCTCAAGATTTATATTCAATATTAGTCAAATGATTGACGGTTTTCTGTCGTTGTTTAAATTAGAAGAGTCATTGTTGTTTGCAGGAATATGAAATTCATTTGTTTGTCTCGTAAGATTTTCTTGGCATAAGCACTGGCTTATCAGAAACGTAGGCTGATTTATAACATACATCAAAATGTATTATGATTACTTTAGAACATTTTTTCTGTCGATGCATACATTACTTTTCTGTATCTAATGTCAGATTGCTTCAAAGATTTTGTATGTAATTTGATTTATATAATATTTTTATTGTCACAACATTCTGTATTTGCACATACTATATCCTTTTTGCACATCTGATATCCTATAAATCAAAAGACTACGAATATTATGTAGCTTCGTTTTAATTTCCTACACGACTTATATTGCTCTGCTTGTTTGGAAATAATTTTAGTGTCAGGAGTTTTATATTCAGTGGTAAATTTATGTTGTAATTTATACGTTCGTTTGGGTGTTGTTATGTTCTTGTTTACGTTTGCTTTAGCAGAACGTTTTAGTTTTTAATGCGCGCATTTATGGACCACTGATTCTGAGACATGGAATGGGTTTACCTACTTCAATAATTCTGTAACCACAGGAGGTGAAATTTCTCCAGTGCCTTACAAAATCGTGAATTTAATAATCATTAGTGTCCAATATATTTTTCATTTGGTTTTGTTTGTGTATATTTATTAAGATATTTGCTTTTGAGTCTACAATTAGAGTTTTTATAATATTTATCCACATGTTGTATTTTGATTTTTAAGCGGTTAGCGTATACGCTAACCGCTTATTGGCATCGTGTCTTGCAGGAAGTGATAGGTCAAAGCGACTCCTAGCGGTAACCTTAGACCTTTGACCGAAGATTCCTACATGCTGTTTGGGGAGATATCTACTATGCCACGCCTACTCCCGTCATGCCTTATGCCTTCAACTTGCAATATGGCGTGTAGTTTCATATGAATGAAGTGTTAACGTAACTTTATGTTTACTTAGTGTCTTAACGATGACCTAACAGACCCCAGTGACAGTGTGCATGCTTCCCGTGTAATATGGATTATAACACAGCAGCATCCACTGTTTTCATTGAGAACTCCGACATAAATAAGTAAGTTGTTGTAATCTAACTTGAGGTTTAAAATTTCAAAAGTTATTTAATCACTAAATCAGACAGGGAAGATACAAAATAGTTAAACGAAGAAAGAAGAATTTTGTGGTTGGCTTGTCGACATCAATCGCAGAAATGACACATTACTGGATTCTAAAACACGATCCGATGGCAGATCATTTCATCACCGGTAATATGTTATTAATTAACTGATATACTGTACTGGAATATATTTGTATATTGTTTTCTGTTTTCCTGCATTCAGCACTGCCAAAATTAAGTGAAAACGCCTATAATGACAGTACCGATTTTGAAAACTTCTGTGGAAATTACTAAGTGTCTCTAGTTCTAAAATGCACGTTTTTATTCGCCCCATACGACTGGAGTTAGCAACTCTACCATTTATCTGAAAACTGTTGGCAGTTTCACTGTTCTACGTGTTTCCTATAATTGAGAGAAAGGGAGAGAGAGAGAGAGAGTATAGTAATGGTGTTTTACGCTCAGTCAAATTCTTTAACTTATTTCGAAATGGTCAGTCAGTTCTGGGATGGTGGAGGAAACCGGAGTGCACAAAGAAAACCACTGACCTTTGTCAAGTGTACTGACAAACTTTCCACACTAGTATCTGTCTGAGGCACTGTGATCCGTAAGTGTGTGCTTTAGAACACTTGGCCACTGGGGCCCCTTACCTGTAATTGATATTTGTTCTTTGTGTAAACTTTAAAGTCATTTTACCAGGAAAAGAATTTATTATAATTATTATTTTTATTATTATTATTATTATTATTGGTATTATTATTATCATTCAGGTAAACCATCTTAACTGTATGACTGATCAAATCCAGACTGGGCTCATACTAGTAAAGTAAACAACTTAACAGCGAGAAAGTCACAGAAGAAATGAAAAAGTCTAATAAAGACTTTGACAGGTATTAATAATTTGTAACAACTACTGGGATGTAGAGTGCTCCTCCCATCATTCTTATGTGGAATAAAGTTTGTATACATACCATGGCTTATGGAAGAACAGCAATGAAACAGAACATTATTAGTTCTGGCCTTAATCTAGGACAGTCACAGGTCATATTTTGAATTGCCTTTCTATGCATAGTAAACAGGTTTTATGAAATAAAAAGGTCATGCCATACACTAATGCTTTACATGGAAAAAATGTGGAGTTAATAGACTTAGTCAATTCACATCATTGCAAATTGCAAAATTTCTCAGTAAAGCTGGATAATCACAAATGATATTATAGAAAGCTTAAGTATACAATTTACATTGGACTGTGAGGTTGTAAATACATTTTATCAAGAAAATTAAAAACTTTTTCAGAAGTTTAATTTTACAGACAAATGAACAGTGTGTAAAACATGTCTGATTATACCTGAGCTTGAGAAATCTCAATTTAAGTAAAATATATTGCCACTTGCACAACTTTATAGTAGTAACACTAAGATTGACCACCTGGCAATTTGTTTTTGCTTCATCCAGTTATACCCAAAGGTCTCGAGATCCCTTTTCAAGTAAATGTGTATTTCAATATTTTAAATTTGTTTCTTTTTTTCATTGAGTTATACTCTCGAGATCCTTTTTCAAATGTGATATTCAGTATATTCTCAGGGATGTTAAGTATGATTTATTTTTTAACTCATTTTTAAAAAAAGTTGTTATTATTTAAAAAAGTTTTTGTTTGTTTTTTTTTTTTTTCTATTTTCAGAAATAACAGACTGAAGGAGCAACAAGCAAATAAAGACAGACATCATGCGTCTAAGGCCGTTCAGGATTTATTTGAAAAATCACAGTAGATCTGAACATGATACCATAAACCAGAATGCATCCTTATTTGTAAAAATGGACACCTTTGAACCAGACAAGATACAACACTTGAGAACACAATAACCATCTATTGACAAGAGTCAAATTGACAATGAAATGGATTGATAACTGAGAATGCCCATGATTATCAAAGCAAGGTTTTTTGAAAGTAAATTCTGCTAAAAGACAAATTGTGCTTTTTCTTAATACACAAGTGATATCTTTTCAGACATATTGTGGTCTGTTAAACTTTACTTTTAAATATTCTTTTATATCCAATGACCATATGCCCTTAATAAATATACATGTATTTCCTTTTGTAACAATATAAAGATTAAGATGATAAACCAAAAACATTTACATGAATTGGAACTTGTTTCTATTAGCAACATTTTTAGATCACCTGAGCACATACCGGTGGTGCTCAAGTGAGCTATTGTGATGGGTCAATGTCCGTCGTGTTATCCTTTGTGTGTCGTGGGTCAACTTTTGCTTGTTAACATTCCAGAGGCCACAAATTTAGTCCAATCTTTATCAAACTGGCTCAGAATGATCTTCTTGACTAGCGCTAGCTCAGTTTCATATATTGGTCATACTGGTTCAATAAAAAGGTTACTAGGTCAATTTATAGAAAAAACTTGTTAACACTTTTGAGCCCAAATTTCAGCCTAATCTTCATCAACCTTGCTCAGAATGATGCTCTTGACAAAAGCTAGCTTAAGTTTGTTTAAGGATCATGTTGGGTCAATAAGTAGGTCACTGAGAGAAATTATAGAAAAACCTTTTTAACACTCCTGGGCCCATAATTTTATCCCAATCTTATCAGCTTTCTCAGAATGATCCTCTTGACAAAAGCTAGCTTAAGGATGTTTAAGGGTCATGTTGGGTCAATAAGTAAGTCACTGGGTCAAATTATAGAAAAGGTCCAATTTACTAAAATCAAGCTGAGTGTACATCATTTCAGGTGAGTGTCCAAGGCCTTCATGGTCCTTTTGGTTTTTTATGTTGCTGTAAATAAAATTTTCTCCAGAAATTTCTTTTCATATTATTAAAGTACCCTAACATTGGGGCCTTGGTAGACAAGTGGTCTAAGTCACATGCCTACATCATTTTGTTTGCTCAGTTGGTAGAGTGCTCTCTTTGTATTAGGGAGGTTCGGGGTTCAAAGTCAGTTTGGGTCTGACCAATACTTGAAAACTGGTAGTGACCTTTTTTTGCCAAGCACTCTGCATTTAGTAATGAAAGACATGAGGTTCTTCAGAGTAGACCTTAAAAACTGAAGTCCAGTGTCATGACAGGCATGGCACCCTACAGAACCCTCCCTGCACATTGCCCTAACCACACTGCAAAGGTAAACATTTCTGTCACTTTATCTACAGTTGGTGAGGTCTCGATATAAGTGAAATATTCTTGATTGGGATGTTAAACCTCATTAGATGAAATTGAATCACATGGTCACAGATCAAAGTACATCTTACTGAGTAGGTTTGAATCCCACAGTGACAGAACCTAGGATGAGAAAGTTTTACAATTGCTTGTTGAAAGCCTTTGCCTATCTCCAGGCACTCCAGTTTACTCCATCAGCTTAGGACAGACTACCTTGCTAATTATGTGAAAGAATCAGTATCTTGACGGGGTTTAGAACACCATTTGTCTCTCCACTCTACTCCAGTATACCCTGAATAGAACCAGAGTAGGCATATGATATCAGAAAACTAATGAATATTGGCTACTTATACAACAGACTGCATCATTATCACCTTTTCACAAACTAGAATGAATAATTATAGAGACAAACATGCAGCATTAGTTTTTCAAATTACTGATATCAACTTGTTTAGATTAACTTTCAGAATACATTGTATTTTATTTTAGTTTGATAACAACCAATGAAAGTCATAATTTTTATTACAAATGCAGGAACAACTAATTGTAACAATTTCACTATGGTGTTACATTGTATGAACTCATCTACAGATTTATTTCATATAAACATTTTTCCAAATTGTTCCTTTCTTGAGTGGCATGTTATGTAATTTGGCTCTATTCAGCAAGTTTTATGCCTTCACTGAAGAAATTGAGTTCATACAAATAATCTAATGCATTAAATGAGAGATTTGTTGGTTTTATTGCTGTTTAATCTTACATTAGCAATTTTCCAGCCAGTCATGACAAGAGGAAGTTAATTAATTTCTTAAGATAAATTAAAGAACAAGTTTGTGTATGTGAGATGTGCAAGCATGTTTTATTGTTTGCCATACTCAGTGATTTTCACATGCTAGCTCAAAAAGTCAGTCTGCTTTAAACAAGCACCCAACTCTTATTCACATGATGTCAGTGTGTCAACCATCGGTGCTCCCTCCTTAAGTTTAATTCTTATGATTGGCCTTTTGGTTTTGTTTTGTTTTTTTTTTGTTTTTTTTTTGGAAAATTGCAATGCAGGCATTATTTTTGATGTATTGAGACATTTTTGTCTGATGGAAGCAAAAACCAAATGTCAAGGTCGTGTCATTTTGATTACCTGAGCTATAAAATGCTATATCATGACTAAGTTTAAAGATTTTGACATGGAAGATAACTTTTTGATGTTTTTTATTTGGAAAATTGCAATGCAGGCATTACTTTTTGATGTATTGAGACATTTTTGTCTGATGGAAGCAAAATCCAAATGTCAAGGTCATGGCATTTTGATTACCTGAGCTTTTAAATGCTATATCATGACTAAGTTTAAAGATTTTGACATGGAAGATAACTTTTTGATGTTTTTGCAGTGCTCTCTGTAATTAAACCAGATCAAAGATCATGAGTGATAAGAAATAAGATGTTGGTCTTCCTGTATTTAGGTGCTTAGTTTAGATATAAGACATTACTTCATAATTACTGAATAAGATTTTTTGTTGAGAGATATTTTGTTACTTTTAATAAATATTCATTTTGTTTATTGCAGCTTACAAAATGTCTTAAAGTGGATTTTATTTTGTATCAAAACACTTTCACTGGTCATTTTCTTTCAGATGCATCTATTTAATCCTGTGACGTATCTGGATCGGATACTTAAGATCATTTTCGTTTTGTGTTTTAGTTTGACCCCTGTTCTTCCTTTTACATGTAATAAGCACATTTTCTTCAACAATTTACACATTTTCACAGATTTGCGCCTCATACAAAAGGCCATGACATCAAAGTGTGAGTTATTAGAGTTAATATTATGTTAATAATTATATCATGCGGCAAACAACGCACGTCAGTATTTTACCCTCTCTGGAGGTTTGTCAGCGCCAAGTAAAGTATAAAGCATTTTAATCAATTGTCGTTTTTCTTGGTACAGTTACAGTAAAATAACTCTTACAGTTATGGCATCCATCACATCATTGAGAGTGAGACCACTGAGTGAGAAAGGAAGACAACTTCTTGAAGACAAAGTCAGTTGGTTCAATCAGAAACTCCTTTGTATAAAGTCAGACATTGATTCACTGATCCGTTCAGTCGATGGTCGTGACATGAATGTAGAAGAAGTTCGAAAAAATCTGTTAGAGTCCTTACAATGTTATGAGGATATATCTATAAACTTTGTTTGTTTTTTAGAAACCCAAAGATCATTAGAAAGTGACCGTGAAAAGGTTTCTCATCTGTTGGTAAGAGACACTTTAAGGTCTAAAGTGCAGAAATGTTTGTTAGATCTTAAACAATTAGACATCAAAATTAAACAAAGAACAAGTAGTGTTTCATCAACAACATCTGACTTGCGTAGGAAAAAGTATGAATTAAATGCTGCCAGAGCCAAGGTCAAGCATGTAGAATTAGAGTTACAGGAAATAATGAGGCAGAAAAAAGAGTTGGATGCAAGAATGTCTTTGCTTGCAGTGAAACAAGAAGAAATTAAATTAGAGACAGAAGTTCAAGAATTGGAAGATTTAGAACTTTCAAATTCAAGTGTTAGTGATTCATTACCTTTATTTAAATATGAACAAATTAGTAATTTTGATATTAGAAACTGTGAACATGACAGAAATATTTGTGTTGACATTGGGTTCATACCACCACCAGTTGAATTTCAAGATTGTGAATCAGTTTTTGAAAAGGTAGCAGCTGCATGTGATGTGCCAGTGTTAAATAACATAACCAATATAAATAGTGAAACAATGACATCAGTTCCAAATTTGTCGAATCCCACATTACATCATTATGTTAACAGTGTTATTGCTCCTGCAAACAGTTTTGATAGGTTACCATACATTTCATCATATCAGAAATCAAAAGCTTCATTGTATAAAGACATATATCCTATTCCTGTGCCTCCTGTTGCTACTCCAAGAAAAGACAATTTTCCTTTGACTTATGTTTCTGATATAAGTGGTAGTTTAGATAATGTTCCAAGCACTTGTAAAAATAATTCAATACCATTGCAAAACTCAGGTAAAATTCAGTTTATGCCCACAAGAAATATTATGAATGAAACATATTCTGTTCACTCTAGTTCAGAACCAGACAATCAAAGTAATGATAGTTCATCACAGGTAGAAATGTGTAAGCTCATGACCCAAATGATGGCCCGCAAGGACATTGTTCTAACCCGCCTAGTTAAGTATGATGATAGCCCAATGCATTATGTGTCTTGGAAACAAACATTTAAAGATGTCATTAATGAGTTAGGGGTTAATGATGCTGAAGAACTTGATTTACTTTTAAGATGGTTAGGTCCTGCTTCAGCAAAGCAGGCAGCAAGTATTAAGGCTTCTTGTGGGGGGAATTTGTTAGAAGCATTAAAAAAGGTATGGGATAGAATAGAAATTCAGTATGGTGCACCTGAACTTATTGAAGAACATTTGAAAAACAAACTTTCTCAGTTTCCCAAACTTACGAATTCAAACAGTGACAGTAAACGTCTCTTTGAACTTTATGATTTACTTTGTGAAATTAATTCAGTAAAAAATGACACCCATTATAATAGCTTATTTTCATATTATGATTCATGTATAGGTATCAATCAGGTTGTGTCACACTTACCTACAAATCTACAAGAAAAATGGTCAAATGAAGTCAATAAGTACAAAAGGTTTCATTGTAGAGTGTATCCACCTTTTACATTTTTTATTGTTTTATATATGACATGGCAAGGTGGCGTACTGATCCCAGTCTATTTCGTGGTGACCCACACAAATCAAGAGTTGGAAATCGACCTTCTCCATTGAATATTGGTGTAAAGAAGACAGAGTTAATGCCTGCTGGAGAAGCAAGTAAACCAGCTCCTGTATGTCCTGTACATGGAACCAAGCATACATT
The DNA here is from genome assembly GCA_029721355.1 of Tegillarca granosa. Lineage (NCBI taxonomy): Eukaryota > Metazoa > Mollusca > Bivalvia > Arcoida > Arcidae > Tegillarca > Tegillarca granosa. The sequence goes on along the minus strand of CM056596.1, from coordinate 7,841,534 downwards.
AAACCAATGTAGAGAGTTTCGAACTAAACCAATGGAAGAGAGAATGGATTTGTTAAAGAAATTCAAGATATGTTTTCGTTGTTGTGGAGTAAAGAAACACTTGCAGAAAAAGTGTACCGAGAAGATTAAGTGTGATGTTTGTAAGAGCATTGACCACCCTTCAGCACTCCATCAGACAAATAGCAGTAATACGTTACCTAAAGTCTTACCATCAGTCTCACCTTCTCAGTTTCAAATTGCAGGAAACTACGGAGGGGAGAGTTCAGAACTGTCAAACAGTTGCACCCAAATCTGCGGCATTGAAGGTGGTGCTGGAAAGTCCTGTGCCAAGATTATGCCAGCCCTTGTATATCCAGAGGGCAAATCAGAACTGGCCCAGAAAGTATATGTGGTGATTGATGACCAGAGCAACCATTCACTTGCGACACCTGGTTTACTGGATACATTTAAGGAAGATGGAGGGTATGTGAACTTCCTGTTGTCTACTTGCTCAGGCAAGTTTCCTACAGTTGGCAGAGTTACGAAGACTTACACTGTGGAAGCCTTGGACCATAGTCTATCTATAAGGGTTCCATCTTTAATTGAATGCAGCAACATTCCCAATGACAGGCGAGAGATTCCATCACCAGAAGTTGCAAAATACTATCCACACTTAAAAGATCTTACTGAATTTATTCCTCCTGTTGACTCAGACATTGGAATAGAAGTTTTAATTGGTAGAGACGTTATTCAAGCACATTTTGTTTTGGATCAGCGTTATGGAGGTCCTGATGTCCCATATGCACAGAAATTGCCATTAGGATGGGTTATAATAGGTGAAACCTGCCTTGGTAAAGTTCATAAAGTGGATGCAGTTGATGTGTTCAAGACAACCATTCTACATAGTGGTCGCGCTTCTTCTTGTTTCTCCCAGTGTGAGAATCACATGTTTGTAAAATCAGAACCCATATTCAAGAAAACACCTTTAGATGAGACTCTAGGCCTTTCTATAGAAGACGGCATGTTTTTGGATTTAATGGGCAATGAAATGAAACTTGATGAAGATGGGCATTGGACTGCACCCCTTCCTTTCTGCTTAAGAAGACCAGTTTTGCCTAGTAATAGGGAGCAGGCTTTACAGCGAGTCAAATCACTAGATCACAGCCTCAAACGCGATGCTGTAAAGAAGGAACACTTGTTGGAATTTATGCAAAAAATGATTGATAAAGGACATGCAGAGATAGCTCCACCAATTACCTCAAGCTTAGAGCACTGGTATTTGCCCTTTTTCGGGATATACCACCCAAAGAAGCCTGGAAGTATCCGAGTGGTTTTTGACTCGTCAGCTAAGTGCAATGGAATATGTTTGAATGACGTGTTGATGACTGGTCCTGATCTTACCAACAGCCTTCTAGGGGTCCTGTTACGTTTTCGGAAGGAAGCCATTGCCATCACAGCAGACGTAGAACAAATGTTTTACAACTTCCGAGTGATGAAAACTCACAGAAATTTTCTCCGTTTTATATGGCATAAAGACAATGACTTGACTGCACCACTTATTGACTACCAGATGACTGTGCATGTCTTTGGGAATAGCCCATCCCCGTCCATTGCTACATATGCTCTAAGAAGATCTGTAGGCCAGGCGGATCAGGATGTTCGAGACTTTGTGTGTCGAAATTTTTATGTTGACGATGGTCTGACATCTTGTGTAGATAACCAAACTGCAGTGGACCTGATGAAGCGGACTCAAAAAGCTCTGGAGGATGGTGGCAAACTTAGGCTTCATAAGATTGTTTCCAATAGCAAAGCAGTGTTGCAGAGTTTTGATTCTATCGACCTCGCAAAGGATCTCAAGGACATGGATTTAAGTTCAGATTTACCTCCGATTCAGAGAAGCTTAGGGTTATCTTGGGACATTTCGTCAGATAACTTTATTTTCATTATCTCATCTGAACAGAAACCATTTACTAAAAGGGGAATACTATCAACAATCAACAGTATATTCGACCCCTTAGGTGTCGCAGCACCTGTTACTCTTTGTGGAAAACTGCTTCTTCGGGAAATTACGTCCTGTTCTGGACCAATCAAATGGGACGAAGAACTTCCAGAGACAACCAAACGTAGGTGGGAGGATTGGGTGACTTCCTTGAAATCCTTAGAAGGGCTGAGAATTCCCAGGAAGTTCTCTCAGTTATCTTTTGCAAGCTCCATCCGTGCTGAGGTACATATTTTCAGTGATGCGTCCAAAGAAGCTATTGCGTCCGTGGCATATATAAGGCTTTTCAAAGATGACTGTATGGATGTTGCCTTCCTCATGGGAAAAGCAAAAGTTGCTCCACAACAAGGACACACAATACCCAGATTGGAATTATGTGCAGCTGTGTTATCAGTTGAAATTGCGGACATTGTTAAGAAAGAATTAGACATAGATCCAAGTATGTTTTATTTCTATACCGACAGCAAGATAGTGTTGGGGTATCTTTCAAACGAGACGAGGAGATTCTATGTGTACGTTGCGAACAGAGTAGGCCGAATTAGAGCGTCTAGTTCCCCACATCAATGGTATTTTGTGTCTACTGAAGAGAATCCGGCCGATATCGCCTCACGTGGTTTGAATGCAGTCAACTTACCTAATTCGCCTTACCTCTGTGGACCTTGTTTCTTACGCCAAAACATTCCAATAGGAAACAAGCAATTTCCACTAGTAATGCCCGATACTGACAAGGAAGTTCGTCCGGAAATTCAGTCTGCTAAAACTGGAATTCTTCAGAGCAGAAGTAGTTGGGCAGAACGAATTAGTCGTTTTTCCACTTGGAATAGCTTGGTCAGAGCCTTTTCTTTGATAAAAACAGTTATAAGGAAGCGCCAAAATAAAGACCGTCCTACTCGTTTGGAAGTAGAACAAGATATCATACGGATAGTACAACACGAAGTGTTCCCTGAGGTTATGGAGTTAAAAGCAAATAAAGATTGTCCTTGTCATTCTGATCTGTCTTCATTATCTCCATTTTTAGACCATAAGGAAGTTCTCCGAGTAGGTGGAAGATTGAAACATGCTAAAGAACTAGGACTATGTTTGCAACCGGTCATTATCCCAAAGAAACATCATATCTCCGTTCTATTAGTTAGGCACTATCACCAAATGAATCATCACCAGGGTCGGCACATAACCGAAGGAGCCTTGCGATCTGCTGGTTATTGGATCATAGGCAGTAAAAGATTAGTTCCAGCTATTGTCCGTCAATGCATTCAGTGTAAAAGACTAAGAGGTTATCCATCCATACAGAAAATGGCTGATCTACCAGTTGATAGGTTGACTCCGGGTCCACCTTTCACGTTTGTCGGCATCGATACGTTTGGTCCATGGCCAGTAGTGGTCCGTAAAACCAGAGGTGGCAGTGCAAGCCATAAGAGATGGGCACTTCTCTTTACTTGTTTAGTCTCCAGAGCTATCCATATTGAGGTGATAGAAGAGTTAAGCAGTAGCTCATTTATTAATGCCTTCCGTCGTTTCATAGCTATAAGAGGACCTGTCAAGTTAATACGGTCTGACAGAGGGACCAATTTCGTTGGATCCATTGAAGAATTGGGTATCCAGGCCGAGTTTGTAGAGAATGGTTTGGTAGATAAAGCATTGTCTAAATTTGATACACTATGGAAATTTAATCCACCTCACGCTTCGCATTTTGGTGGATCCTGGGAAAGAATGATCGGTATTTGTCGTCGTATCCTGGACAACATGCTTTTCCAAGAAAAGAATAAACTTACCCACGAAGTTCTGTGTACTTTGATGGCAGAAGTGTGCACCATTGTAAACTCACGACCATTAACATTCGTTTCTGCTGATCCTCAAGATCCAGATATCTTATCACCATCACGAATTTTGACTCATAAAATTCCTCAGCAGGATATATGTTTTCCTAAGTTTGGGTCAAAAGATATGTTGAAGAGTCAGTGGAAATTAGTTCAAGGTTTAGCTGATGAGTTCTGGAATCGATGGAGTAGAGATTACATCCATGATCTCCAAGTTCGCAGGAAATGGAAGCTTCCATCGGAAAACATAAAACCTGGCAATGTTGTTGTATTACGGGATAAAGATGTTCCTCGTATACATTGGCCTCTTGCAGTTGTAGATCGAGTCTTTGAAAGCGAAGACGGAATTGTTCGTAAAGCTGAGGTCAGAACTACGAACCAAGGTAAACGTCAAACGTACATAAGACCAATTACAGAGCTTGTTTTTCTGTTTTAAAAATACTTTAGGTCATGACAGTAGACTGCCAAATGGTTATTTACAGAGTCTTATGAGAAGTTTTATCTTTGAAAATAATGTTGTTACAAAACATAACTTTTTTTTATTATGGTAATTTTAGTTGGTATTTACATATGTTGGTAAAGGCAATTGTCAACCCTTTTTAATTTTGAATTTAATAAGTTCTATAATGTGTTATGATTTTTATCAAAATCAGGAGGGGAGTGTGACGTATCTGGATCGGATACTTAAGATCATTTTCGTTTTGTGTTTTAGTTTGACCCCTGTTCTTCCTTTTACATGTAATAAGCACATTTTCTTCAACAATTTACACATTTTCACAGATTTGCGCCTCATACAAAAGGCCATGACATCAAAGTGTGAGTTATTAGAGTTAATATTATGTTAATAATTATATCATGCGGCAAACAACGCACGTCAGTATTTTACCCTCTCTGGAGGTTTGTCAGCGCCAAGTAAAGTATAAAGCATTTTAATCAATTGTCGTTTTTCTTGGTACAGTTACAGTAAAATAACTCTTACAGTTATGGCATCCATCACATCATTGAGAGTGAGACCACTGAGTGAGAAAGGAAGACAACTTCTTGAAGACAAAGTCAGTTGGTTCAATCAGAAACTCCTTTGTATAAAGTCAGACATTGATTCACTGATCCGTTCAGTCGATGGTCGTGACATGAATGTAGAAGAAGTTCGAAAAAATCTGTTAGAGTCCTTACAATGTTATGAGGATATATCTATAAACTTTGTTTGTTTTTTAGAAACCCAAAGATCATTAGAAAGTGACCGTGAAAAGGTTTCTCATCTGTTGGTAAGAGACACTTTAAGGTCTAAAGTGCAGAAATGTTTGTTAGATCTTAAACAATTAGACATCAAAATTAAACAAAGAACAAGTAGTGTTTCATCAACAACATCTGACTTGCGTAGGAAAAAGTATGAATTAAATGCTGCCAGAGCCAAGGTCAAGCATGTAGAATTAGAGTTACAGGAAATAATGAGGCAGAAAAAAGAGTTGGATGCAAGAATGTCTTTGCTTGCAGTGAAACAAGAAGAAATTAAATTAGAGACAGAAGTTCAAGAATTGGAAGATTTAGAACTTTCAAATTCAAGTGTTAGTGATTCATTACCTTTATTTAAATATGAACAAATTAGTAATTTTGATATTAGAAACTGTGAACATGACAGAAATATTTGTGTTGACATTGGGTTCATACCACCACCAGTTGAATTTCAAGATTGTGAATCAGTTTTTGAAAAGGTAGCAGCTGCATGTGATGTGCCAGTGTTAAATAACATAACCAATATAAATAGTGAAACAATGACATCAGTTCCAAATTTGTCGAATCCCACATTACATCATTATGTTAACAGTGTTATTGCTCCTGCAAACAGTTTTGATAGGTTACCATACATTTCATCATATCAGAAATCAAAAGCTTCATTGTATAAAGACATATATCCTATTCCTGTGCCTCCTGTTGCTACTCCAAGAAAAGACAATTTTCCTTTGACTTATGTTTCTGATATAAGTGGTAGTTTAGATAATGTTCCAAGCACTTGTAAAAATAATTCAATACCATTGCAAAACTCAGGTAAAATTCAGTTTATGCCCACAAGAAATATTATGAATGAAACATATTCTGTTCACTCTAGTTCAGAACCAGACAATCAAAGTAATGATAGTTCATCACAGGTAGAAATGTGTAAGCTCATGACCCAAATGATGGCCCACAAGGACATTGTTCTAACCCGCCTAGTTAAGTATGATGATAGCCCAATGCATTATGTGTCTTGGAAACAAACATTTAAAGATGTCATTAATGAGTTAGGGGTTAATGATGCTGAAGAACTTGATTTACTTTTAAGATGGTTAGGTCCTGCTTCAGCAAAGCAGGCAGCAAGTATTAAGGCTTCTTGTGGGGGGAATTTGTTAGAAGCATTAAAAAAGGTATGGGATAGACTAGAAATTCAGTATGGTGCACCTGAACTTATTGAAGAACATTTGAAAAACAAACTTTCTCAGTTTCCCAAACTTACGAATTCAAACAGTGACAGTAAACGTCTCTTTGAACTTTATGATTTACTTTGTGAAATTAATTCAGTAAAAAATGACACCCATTATAATAGCTTATTTTCATATTATGATTCATGTATAGGTATCAATCAGGTTGTGTCACACTTACCTACAAATCTACAAGAAAAATGGTCAAATGAAGTCAATAAGTACAAAAGGTTTCATTGTAGAGTGTATCCACCTTTTACATTTTTTATTGTTTTATATATGACATGGCAAGGTGGCGTACTGATCCCAGTCTATTTCGTGGTGACCCACACAAATCAAGAGTTGGAAATCGACCTTCTCCATTGAATATTGGTGTAAAGAAGACGGAGTTAATGCCTGCTGGAGAAGCAAGTAAACCAGCTCCTGTATGTCCTGTACATGGAACCAAGCATACATTAAACCAATGTAGAGAGTTTCGAACTAAACCAATGGAAGAGAGAATGGATTTGTTAAAGAAATTCAAGATATGTTTTCGTTGTTGTGGAGTAAAGAAACACTTGCAGAAAAAGTGTACCGAGAAGATTAAGTGTGATGTTTGTAAGAGCATTGACCACCCTTCAGCACTCCATCAGACAAATAGCAGTAATACGTTACCTAAAGTCTTACCATCAGTCTCACCTTCTCAGTTTCAAATTGCAGGAAACTACGGAGGGGAGAGTTCAGAACTGTCAAACAGTTGCACCCAAATCTGCGGCATTGAAGGTGGTGCTGGAAAGTCCTGTGCCAAGATTATGCCAGCCCTTGTATATCCAGAGGGCAAATCAGAACTGGCCCAGAAAGTATATGTGGTGATTGATGACCAGAGCAACCATTCACTTGCGACACCTGGTTTACTGGATACATTTAAGGAAGATGGAGGGTATGTGAACTTCCTGTTGTCTACTTGCTCAGGCAAGTTTCCTACAGTTGGCAGAGTTACGAAGACTTACACTGTGGAAGCCTTGGACCATAGTCTATCTATTAGGGTTCCATCTTTAATTGAATGCAGCAACATTCCCAATGACAGGCGAGAGATTCCATCACCAGAAGTTGCAAAATACTATCCACACTTAAAAGATCTTACTGAATTTATTCCTCCTGTTGACTCAGACATTGGAATAGAAGTTTTAATTGGTAGAGACGTTATTCAAGCACATTTTGTTTTGGATCAGCGTTATGGAGGTCCTGATGTCCCATATGCACAGAAATTGCCATTAGGATGGGTTATAATAGGTGAAACCTGCCTTGGTAAAGTTCATAAAGTGGATGCAGTTGATGTGTTCAAGACAACCATTCTACATAGTGGTCGCGCTTCTTCTTGTTTCTCCCAGTGTGAGAATCACATGTTTGTAAAATCAGAACCCATATTCAAGAAAACACCTTTAGATGAGACTCTAGGCCTTTCTATAGAAGACGGCATGTTTTTGGATTTAATGGGCAATGAAATGAAACTTGATGAAGATGGGCATTGGACTGCACCCCTTCCTTTCTGCTTAAGAAGACCAGTTTTGCCTAGTAATAGGGAGCAGGCTTTACAGCGAGTCAAATCACTAGATCACAGCCTCAAACGCGATGCTGTAAAGAAGGAACACTTGTTGGAATTTATGCAAAAAATGATTGATAAAGGACATGCAGAGATAGCTCCACCAATTACCTCAAGCTTAGAGCACTGGTATTTGCCCTTTTTCGGGATATACCACCCAAAGAAGCCTGGAAGTATCCGAGTGGTTTTTGACTCGCCAGCTAAGTGCAATGGAATATGTTTGAATGACGTGTTGATGACTGGTCCTGATCTTACCAACAGCCTTCTAGGGGTCCTGTTACGTTTTCGGAAGGAAGCCATTGCCATCACAGCAGACGTAGAACAAATGTTTTACAACTTCCGAGTGATGAAAACTCACAGAAATTTTCTCCGTTTTATATGGCATAAAGACAATGACTTGACTGCACCACTTATTGACTACCAGATGACTGTGCATGTCTTTGGGAATAGCCCATCCCCGTCCATTGCTACATATGCTCTAAGAAGATCTGTAGGCCAGGCGGATCAGGATGTTCGAGACTTTGTGTGTCGAAATTTTTATGTTGACGATGGTCTGACATCTTGTGTAGATAACCAAACTGCAGTGGACCTGATGAAGCGGACTCAAAAAGCTCTGGAGGATGGTGGCAAACTTAGGCTTCATAAGATTGTTTCCAATAGCAAAGCAGTGTTGCAGAGTTTTGATTCTATCGACCTCGCAAAGGATCTCAAGGACATGGATTTAAGTTCAGATTTACCTCCGATTCAGAGAAGCTTAGGGTTATCTTGGGACATTTCGTCAGATAACTTTATTTTCATTATCTCATCTGAACAGAAACCATTTACTAAAAGGGGAATACTATCAACAATCAACAGTATATTCGACCCCTTAGGTGTCGCAGCACCTGTTACTCTTTGTGGAAAACTGCTTCTTCGGGAAATTACGTCCTGTTCTGGACCAATCAAATGGGACGAAGAACTTCCAGAGACAACCAAACGTAGGTGGGAGGATTGGGTGACTTCCTTGAAATCCTTAGAAGGGCTGAGAATTCCCAGGAAGTTCTCTCAGTTATCTTTTGCAAGCTCCATCCGTGCTGAGGTACATATTTTCAGTGATGCGTCCAAAGAAGCTATTGCGTCCGTGGCATATATAAGGCTTTTCAAAGATGACTGTATGGAAGTTGCCTTCCTCATGGGAAAAGCAAAAGTTGCTCCACAACAAGGACACACAATACCCAGATTGGAATTATGTGCAGCTGTGTTATCAGTTGAAATTGCGGACATTGTTAAGAAAGAATTAGACATAGATCCAAGTATGTTTTATTTCTATACCGACAGCAAGATAGTGTTGGGGTATCTTTCAAACGAGACGAGGAGATTCTATGTGTACGTTGCGAACAGAGTAGGCCGAATTAGAGCGTCTAGTTCCCCACATCAATGGTATTTTGTGTCTACTGAAGAGAATCCGGCCGATATCGCCTCACGTGGTTTGAATGCAGTCAACTTACCTAATTCGACTTACCTCTGTGGACCTTGTTTCTTACGCCAAAACATTCCAATAGGAAACAAGCAATTTCCACTAGTAATGCCCGATACTGACAAGGAAGTTCGTCCGGAAATTCAGTCTGCTAAAACTGGAATTCTTCAGAGCAGAAGTAGTTGGGCAGAACGAATTAGTCGTTTTTCCACTTGGAATAGCTTGGTCAGAGCCTTTTCTTTGATAAAAACAGTTATAAGGAAGCGCCAAAATAAAGACCGTCCTACTCGTTTGGAAGTAGAACAAGATATCATACGGATAGTACAACACGAAGTGTTCCCTGAGGTTATGGAGTTAAAAGCAAATAAAGATTGTCCTTGTCATTCTGATCTGTCTTCATTATCTCCATTTTTAGACCATAAGGAAGTTCTCCGAGTAGGTGGAAGATTGAAACATGCTAAAGAACTAGGACTATGTTTGCAACCGGTCATTATCCCAAAGAAACATCATATCTCCGTTCTATTAGTTAGGCACTATCACCAAATGAATCATCACCAGGGTCGGCACATAACCGAAGGAGCCTTGCGATCTGCTGGTTATTGGATCATAGGCAGTAAAAGATTAGTTCCAGCTATTGTCCGTCAATGCATTCAGTGTAAAAGACTAAGAGGTTATCCATCCATACAGAAAATGGCTGATCTACCAGTTGATAGGTTGACTCCGGGTCCACCTTTCACGTTTGTCGGCATCGATACGTTTGGTCCATGGCCAGTAGTGGTTCGTAAAACCAGAGGTGGCAGTGCAAGCCATAAGAGATGGGCACTTCTCTTTACTTGTTTAGTCTCCAGAGCAATCCATATTGAGGTGATAGAAGAGTTAAGCAGTAGCTCATTTATTAATGCCTTCCGTCGTTTCATAGCTATAAGAGGACCTGTCAAGTTAATACGGTCTGACAGAGGGACCAATTTCGTTGGATCCATTGAAGAATTGGGTATCCAGGCCGAGTTTGTAGAGAATGGTTTGGTAGATAAAGCATTGTCTAAATTTGATACACTATGGAAATTTAATCCACCTCACGCTTCGCATTTCGGTGGATCGTGGGAAAGAATGATCGGTATTTGTCGTCGTATCCTGGACAACATGCTTTTCCAAGAAAAGAATAAACTTACCCACGAAGTTCTGTGTACTTTGATGGCAGAAGTGTGCACCATTGTAAACTCACGACCATTAACATTCGTTTCTGCTGATCCTCAAGATCCAGATATCTTATCACCATCACGAATTTTGACTCATAAAATTCCTCAGCAGGATATATGTTTTCCTAAGTTTGGGTCAAAAGATATGTTGAAGAGTCAGTGGAAATTAGTTCAAGGTTTAGCTGATGAGTTCTGGAATCGATGGAGTAGAGATTACATCCATGATCTCCAAGTTCGCAGGAAATGGAAGCTTCCATCGGAAAACATAAAACCTGGCAATGTTGTTGTATTACGGGATAAAGATGTTCCTCGTATACATTGGCCTCTTGCAGTTGTAGATCGAGTCTTTGAAAGCGAAGACGGAATTGTTCGTATAGCTGAGGTCAGAACTACGAACCAAGGTAAACGTCAAACGTACATAAGACCAATTACAGAGCTTGTTTTTCTGTTTTAAAAATACTTTAGGTCATGACAGTAGACTGCCAAATGGTTATTTACAGAGTCTTATGAGAAGTTTTATCTTTGAAAATAATGTTGTTACAAAACATAACTTTTATTTATTATGGTAATTTTAGTTGGTATTTACATATGTTGGTAAAGGCAATTGTCAACCCTTTTTAATTTTGAATTTAATAAGTTCTATAATGTGTTATGATTTTTATCAAAATCAGGAGGGGAGTGTGACGTATCTGGATCGGATACTTAAGATCATTTTCGTTTTGTGTTTTAGTTTGACCCCTGTTCTTCCTTTTACATGTAATAAGCACATTTTCTTCAACAATTTACACATTTTCACAGATTTGCGCCTCATACAAAAGGCCATGACATCAAAGTGTGAGTTATTAGAGTTAATATTATGTTAATAATTATATCATGCGGCAAACAACGCACGTCAGTATTTTACCCTCTGTGGAGGTTTGTCAGCGCCAAGTAAAGTATAAAGCATTTTAATCAATTGTCGTTTTTCTTGGTACAGTTACAAATCCCTTACTGAGGAATGGGGTAATGGTGATTTATATACTACCACAATCACAGTTAACAGTCTAGTCAAATGGGTTCTGATCTAACCTGATTACAACATCATACATTTTGTTACAAATGTAACGTACATATTTACAAAAAGCTAAGGGTCAACCAAAACCTCATCAAAAGGCTGTACATTTTTTTGAGAAATTGAATACCGCCAGGTACTTTTTTGAAAGTGGGATAATCAAAATTTATCTCAACTTTCAGAGCTACCAGGCTAACCGCTTTTCTGTACTTTCAGTACTTTGATTTGTTGTTGCTTCTGTGAATAAAATTTTTTGTGTCTTTATTCTTTACTTACTAAACTTACTTTTAAATATACCATAACATTTCTTATTGTAAAGAGATTGGCTTTTTAACGTTTAGTAAAATTCTTTATGATGGCCTACCTTTGCCATTTAATTCAATTGAAATAAACAAAGAAAATTAAATAACATACGTCTTATGTAAATAACACAGAGTTTCAACTAGGTAATTATGTTACAGAACTGTTTTTCCCGTACTAGCAGTTATCGACAACAGTTCAACATAAAAATGATGCTAGAGATTCATTGGGAATCTCACAGCTGACAAGAATATACATGGTTTATGCTATTATGAAAATACTTTTAAAACCTCAAGGACTTTTTATTTAACACTTTTTTAAAACAAACTAGGACAACATAGATCTTTTTCTTCTTTTTTTTTTAAATTTCAAACGTGACAATTTATACGTAATGTCTGTCATGTTCATTTTAAAATGTTATTTCGTAACATTCCTAACTAGAAATTATACATAAGTGAAAAAGTTATCAAAGTGAAAAAACAATAATCATCATAGATTCTGAGATCTAGAAAATACGCCCAGCAAAATCACCCAGCAAAGATTGATATACGACCTACCCGGCAAGTCTAAAAACGAATTAGGTAATTCACAACCCAACTACACACAAAAGTGAAGTCAAATCTTAAGTCTGTCGTTCAATAGAATAACAAAACACTCGGAAATACTGTTAATAGTGCCCCTTGGTTTTACATTATTCCTGTCGAATGAACAGTAACTAATCAGTTTGTACAGATGTATGTCATAGCTTGGTATAATACGTTATGCTCTCGTTGTGTAATCACATTTAAAACAACCAAATTGCTTTATTATGAGCATAACGAGACGTTGCTTAACAATAATACAGAGTCTTGAACCTTAGAGACATAAAATGTCTCTATTTTACTATTCCATAAGGTCGTTAGATGTTAACTACTCTTAATAACACTACTATGAAGCAATAACATTCCAGTTAGTGCATGTGTCGTTTAAACGTTTAGGACTACTTGGCGTTAATCTGATTAAGTGACCATCAAAAGTTAATTGCACGTTTGATATGTTTACCTATAATCTTGTAGTAACTATGATTATGCATCTCGCAATCAAATTACACAAAAGCTAGTAAAACCTAGCTTTTTGGTCGTAAACCCTAGTTATGAGGCCGCAAGCATTACTTATATTAATTTAAGTTTTATTTTATATATCTATTGTGTGTTTCCCAATAACCTTCATAATATATCATTATCGCATTATCAAACTTAAACTGCCATGTAGCACACGACTGGCAAATCTTTGACGCAATTGATTCATTACGTCATGCCAATTTATAGTAACATTATAACGTTGTCCAATAGAATGGTTGTTATATCTATTGGCGTGTTACATTATTAATTAAAACATAGCTGTCATCTATCATTTTGAATATAAATATCGCGATGTATTTTAATTTGCCTGAAAAGCTATGGCATGGCAGTTATAGAACCATAATAACCATTCCTGGTGCTCTCCGTGTCTTTTGTAATTATTAGGTATTTTATTCTCTTTCTATTGGTCTTGCGTTAAAACTATAGACGAACTTATAGCTATGGTTAAACCAGATGAGTGTGCTACTTTGTATTAATTGATCAAAATAAAAGGTTATTAAAATTTACTTGCGGAAAACTGTTTCTACAACACAAATACGTTTCAATCATGTTACAGTGTTCACTGAATCCTGAAGTTAAAAAATGATTTAGAATTCTCTTCTAAAGTTTGAACTTTCAATATAACACAGAACTCCGATTAATTTTTTTCTTAAGTGCATGTCTGTACAATATTGGTAATTATACGTTCAAAACAATAATAAAAAATAAATAAATAAATAAGGGGGCATGTCTATGGATATAGAATATTGAATCAACAGCCCAACAATTTGTTTTATCTAACATTGGCTTATGGACTTAATTGAACACCTGAAGCTTTGGTGTAAAAAGAAAAATACAAAGCAACAGCAGAGCTAGTCCATCTATCAAGTTATCACATTAAAGACTTTATCGTGAATGAATAGATGAACATTTTCAATGATTTTAGAGATAGTAGAGGTTGTGATCGTTTTCGTTGTTAATGTTGTATGAATCCTTACCTAAATTTTTATCTCTTTATTCCAATATTATGTACAGCCTTAATATTTAAAACATCAAAGAAAACGACTACAGGCTGACCTATCAATGAACATCTGTGATTATACACATGTTAATATTATTTATATGTTAGATAATGAGGAAGCTTCTTCTCAATTCTGTGTTTAGCTAATAAATATCGTTCGTGAAATGTCATGGTGAAATTGATTTGATCAGCCCTTCATTCTATTTGCTAAGCTTTCGTGAAAGGTTATACTGTGAAATGAAAATCATTAAATTAACGGTACATGTATAAATAAAAAAAAATAAAACAATAATAATAAATAAGTGAATAAATGAAAATAATAAATAAATAAGTAATCAATTAAGATAAACATTCTTTAATTTTTTTTACACAAAAGTGCTTACATCGATAACACAGAAATGACAAATGTCCTGTATTTATAAAATGTTTAAACCATAATAGACAATTGAGTCATAATAAAGCTATTTAATCAGCTTTTTGAGTAGCTTTTATCTACAAGATGGTAGAAGATGCACATCTTACAATTTTTGTTGTTTGTTCTTCTTTTATAATACATTGTTACACTTCTTTATGTTAACGGTCAATATTTCAATTGGCCTATTTAATAAGACATTAATTCTTTAACCATTATATATATATATATATATATATATATATATATATATATGGAGTTTGGTATCAAATTACAAATTACAAAGATTAAAAATTACAAAGTCTAATTAAATGGGCCAATTCAAATATTGATAGGTATATATGAAGAACAATTAGTACAATCACATGGATACGTGGATTTAGCTTACAGTTTTCGATTTATCAAATTTATCTTCTACAGCAGTTGAACATTTGACGACTTTTAATAAACACTTTAAACGAAGAAGTGGAAATAGCGTCCATCTTTACTTTTATGTCTTCCTACACCTGGAGAGATGGCTGTATCTAACCGAGACATCATTACTACACTCACGTGTTGTCATGAATGCCTTAAGGAATTCAGAATCATTGTTACTTAGTACAATCTATGAGATAATGTCGTATAAATGAAGGTTTATGTCAAATAATTAGTCGGATTATATTCATCTCAGACACAGAATTAATGAAGCAAAAGGTTCAGCACCAAGCAAAGCAATAACATCATTAACTGATATCCTTATTTTGGGTCTTTGCTTCAAACATGGCATTTCTTAACACACTGGGCCGTGATGTCTAACCAGTTTTCTGATTGAACGTTTATACATTGATTTATTTTAAAATCGCCAAAATACGACGTTACTTTAATTTGTATATAAAACCTATCTAAACAAACATTAAAAAACGAATTTTGACATGCCTCCCCCCTCTATTATGGGGCTGACTTAAAATAAAGAAATTATATTTCATCTAAGGATTTAAAATAGAACCACACTTCTTAGTCAGAAATATTAATTTATAAATAATAAATACTTTTGTGGAAAAATTCTGTTGCTTAAGGAGTTAGCATCTCCTTGCATATGAGCTTTTCAAGCATTTGTCTAATTTACTTGTATTTTCTTACTCGTTTTTTGTTATCAACTCATTCTATGTTAATCAACCAACCACGAATTATCACTAAGTTACGTTTAAAGGTACCAAACTCAGCATCAAGCAAGCTGTACATTTTCAATCAGTCCTAAACAACAAAAATAAGCATATTTTACTTACTCTTTTCTGTCCTTATATATAGTTAATTATGTGTTTATATCGTACTTATCAAATACGTCTGTTTCACCTTTTTATTAAAAGACAAAAACGCGATCAATTTTTAAATGTGTTAACATTCTGAAACCCTTTGGAAAGAGTATTGATTGGATTGATTGATTGTTTGAATGGGGTTTCACGTCCAGGTCAATAATAATTCACTTATATCAAGACGTCACCACTTGTAGATGAAGCGGCAAAAATTTGACCTTTGCCGTACGTGCGGGGTAATGTTCAGGAAAGGTTCTTTAACGCCTACCGTGTCTTTCCAAAGGACCCGGTGACTTTCATGCCGATGCTTAGCGAAAAAAATATAGTCATTATCTATATTTAAATTTTTCGGTTTGAACCCCAACCCACCATATACGAAGCGAGCACTCTGTCAGCTGAGATACCATAGTGGTTCAGAAAAATTAATAAAATCTTACTTCATACTTTAATTTAAACAAACCGATAATATCCAACTTATTATGATGATGATGATAATGATTATTATTATTATTATTATTAGTAGTAGTAGTAGTAGTAGTAGTACAAGTAGTATTGTTGTTGTTGTTGCTGTTGTTGTTGTTGTTGTTGTTGTTATTATTATTGTAAAATTATTATAGTAAGAAATAGTTAGAAGTCTCTAATGAATACTTTAATTCAGAAACATACCGATTAAATTAACTATCATTTTTGTATTTTCATTATTAGAAATAAAGCAAAAAACCTTTTAAAAAATTAATTAATCAAGGAATTTAAACGTTCTGTTTCATTCAGACAATATACTCAGAATATGCCAATAATTATAGAGTAACTAGGGAGAATGGCATAAACAAAGCTGTGTTTTATGCATCGTGGTATTTTACTGATAACAAAAAAAAATCTTTTTCAATTATAATGCTTTGGACTCAAGACAACGTCTTGGATCATTCGAGAACACTGATTTTTTGCTTGGAAACAGACATTCTTGTTGAAATACGTGCATTGTAAATAGCATAAGTAACTAAGAATGCTATAAAAAAAATAAAGAGAAAACAATTTAATCGCATTTGAGTATTGCTGCACTTACTTCAACAAAGCATTATCCAGTCGCGTTGATTAAGTGCTTTTGAAAAATGATGTTCAAACCCCACCACGCATCAATGTTACTTTATATATTAAGTTTTAATAGATCATTGATACAGATTTACGTCCATTATGTGTTGCTATTTTAACGATGAATGACGCACATCCTAGTGAACAAATGACTTCTCTAGTTTTTGTAATAGTTTGATTGAAATGTAAATAATATAGAAATATAGCAGAGTATCTTTATGGTCTCGTGTTTATACAGCACGTCATTTATGTCAATTTATATTATACAAGATTTTGTAATCTTGGAATTACGCTCTCTGTCTCGTATATCTGATAAAAATAGATTATTTTTCTTAAAAATTGAAAACGTGCTAAATATAAATAAGATATTTAATTATTTTTTTTACAAAAATAAACAAAGTTATCTTGTTGTTATACAACACGTTTTTTAAATCTTTTTATCTTAATCAGTGTAACCTTTGCATTTAAATAAATACTATTACATGTATGAGTATTAGCATATAAGTTTCTTTAGCTTTTAAATCGCCTTCATATCATTCAATATTGAAAAGAAAAATTCTTTAACTAGTTAGCCTGACCAAATCCATACACATATTCAAAATTTAAATAAATAAATAAATTAATTGATAAATAATAATAATTATAATAATAATAAAATTTTAAAAATTTGCAGTATCGCTAAAAATTTTCAATGAACGCGATTTATAGTAAGTATCTGAACGTCATTGTCCTTGTAAGTAGAACAAAATGAGAGATTAAAAATAATATTAAAATTTTTTCAAATACCCTTGCTTCAATTGCCCAAGATTATATGTGGGATAGATTTGTATAGGACAAACGGAATATACAACATTAGACGAAGGAAAGATGAGTGGAGGATATTGAAGAATAATGTTAGTTTACTTGATGGGATTATTTTGAAATGTTTTTTACTGAAACATTTGTATTCGGCCGGGGAAAACGTTGTAAGTATAAATTTTTGCTAACATAATAGAATTGAATAAACCTGTCGATTTAAAGTCGAGATGTTCAAATTATTTATTTCCCACATTGTAAAGTTACAACATTTAGAATATATCATAATGCTTAATAAAAAACATGATAATAACATACCCGAGTTGATATATGTATATATGTAGAAGATTAATACATATGTATTAAGGAGAAACGACCCTCTCGTTTATCAAAAGTCACCGACTGGAAAAACGTCTCCAGTTAATCCGGAGACAGAAAAAAGTCAATAGTATTCTTCTAGATAAACATCTTCAGATACTCATAACTATTTATGATATAAATGTATGTTTTGGTTCATAAAAAAGGGTTTTGTTCTCAATGTTTATAAACAAAAAGTTATAAATTCATTATAGTTTTTGAATATTTTGGTCAAAATTAAACCTACAGATACCGATTAACGAGAAAATAATAAATCAACGAATTAGTAACGGTTCTGAGGTATAGTATGCTTAATTGACGTTTCGTTAGTCATTAAGACATTCGAATATTTTAGTTGAAGGTCTAGTAAACACGTTTAGGTCAAGACATAGAATCAAGTCTATACATTAAAGCATTGGTTTCTTAAAGTGCTGTTGTGCGATCGATGTATAAATAGCTGAGAAAAAAGTTCAGAACATATTTCATGAACCAAATACAAATAAAAAGTATGATATTTATAAAACAATGTATTGTAACAAACATTGAGTTCTTTTTACAAACTCACATACTTCGTATTTTTGTGACTAATAAATAGATGGCTGGGGGATTAATACAGACTGTATTTAAAAAGTTGTTCAATTTGATGCAAGTTTCATAAAACGTGTTATAGTCATGACTGTGTATAAACAGTCTCCGATAATCCAATATACTTATATTATTTAATTATACACCGTCTACAATTCGGACATTTGGACTGTCTGGACCGAGATTCCTTTGACAATGCTTATATGTAAAAAGTCTTCATGCGGCCAATATCATATATGAGTAAATCTAAATGATATTTTATTTTTTAAAGCAGAAACTATTATTTATTTTCAAGATATATATATATATATATATATATATATATATATATATATATATATATATATATATATATATATATATATATATATAAATATAAATATATACCTTGATGTATACTGTCTATTAGTGTGGGAAATGTAAATCGATACTAATAATAAAAGTCGTCAAAATGACAAATTGAATAAAATTAAATGATATTTTTTATTTCATTATATTATATCATAGAATCATTGGCATTGATATAATTGTATTTGGCAATGAAATTAACTGGATACCGATGACAGATTATTATTTCAGCATAGTGCAACTTTGGTATTATACCGAGTTCTTTGTATTGACTAATGTGTTTAGTGTAACTTTGGTATTATACCGAGTTCTTTGTATTGACTGATGTGTATAGTGCAACTTTGTTATAATATCGTATTCTTTGTATTGACTGATGTGTATAGTGCAACTTTGTCATTATACCGTGTTCTTTGTATTGACTAATGTGTATAGTGCAACATTGTTATTATACCGAGTTCTTTGTATTGACTGATTTGTATAGTGCAACTTTGTTATTATACCGAGTTCTTTGTATTGACTAATGTGTATAGTGCAACTTTGGTATTATACCGTGTTCTTTGTATTGACTGATGTGTATAGTGCAACTTTGTTATTATAGCGAGTTCTTTGTATTGACTGATGTGTATAGTGCAACTTTGTCATTATACCGTGTTCTTTGTATTGACTGATGTGTATAGTGCAACTTTGGTATTATAGCGAGTTCTTTGTATTGACTGATGTGTATAGTGCAACTTTGGTATTATAGCGAGTTCTTTGTATTGACTGATGTGTATAGTGCAACTTTGATATTTTACCGTGTTCTTTGTATCGACTAATGTGTATAGTGCAACTTTGTTATTATATCGAGTTCTTTGTATTGACTGATGTGTATAGTGCAACTTTGTTATTATATCGAGTTCTTTGTATTGACTGATGTGTATAGTGCAACTTTGGTATTACAGCGAGTTCTTTGTATTGACTGATGTGTATAGTGCAACTTTGGTATTATATCGAGTTCTTTGTATTGACTGATGTGTATAGTGCAACTTTGATATTATATCGAGTTCTTTGTATTGACTGATGTGTATAGTGCAACTTTGATATTTTATCGAGTTCTTTGTATTGACTGATGTGTATAGTGCAACTTTGATATTATATCGAGTTCTTTGTATTGACTGATGTGTATAGTGCAACTTTGATATTATATCGAGTTCTTTGTATTGACTGATGTGTATAGTGCAACTTTTATATTATATCGAGTTCTTTGTATTGACTGATTTGTATAGTGCAACTTTGATATTATATCGAGTTTTTTGTATTGACTGATGTGTATAGTGCAACTTTGCCGGTATTATAGCGAGTTCTTTGTATTGACTGATGTGTATAGTGCAACTTTGATATTATATCGTGTTCTTTGAATTGACTGATGTGTATAGTGCAACTTTGATATCATATCGAGTTCTTTGTATTGACTGATGTGTATAGTGCAACTTTGATATTATACCGTGTTCTTTGAATTGACTGATGTGTTTAGTGCAACTTTGATATTATATCGAGTTCTTTGTATTGACTGATGTGTATAGTTCAACTTTGTTATTATAGCGAGTTCTTTGTATTTACTGATGTGTATAGTGCAACTTTGTTATTATACCGTGTTCTTTGTATTGACTGATGTGTATAGTGCAACTTTGATATTATATCGAGTTCTTTGTATTGACTGATGTGTATAGTGCAACTTTGTTATTATATCGAGTTCTTTGTATTGACTGATGTGTATAGTGCAACTTTGCCGGTATTATAGCGAGTTCTTTGTATTGACTGATGTGTATAGTGCAACTTTGATATTATATCGTGTTCTTTGAATTGACTGATGTGTATAGTGCAACTTTGATATTATACCGAGTTCTTTGTATTGACTGATGTGTATAGTGCAACTTTGATATTATACCGTGTTCTTTGAATTGACTGATGTGTTTAGTGCAACTTTGATATTATATCGAGTTCTTTGTATTGACTGATGTGTATAGTTCAACTTTGTTATTATAGCGAGTTCTTTGTATTTACTGATGTGTATAGTGCAACTTTGTTATTATACCGTGTTCTTTGTATTGACTGATGTGTATAGTGCAACTTTGATATTATATCGAGTTCTTTGTATTGACTGATGTGTATAGTGCAACATTGTTTTTATACCGTGTTCTTTGTATTGACTGATTTGTATAGTGCAACTTTGGTATTATATCGATTTCTTTGTATTGACTGATTTGTATAGTGCAACTTTGGTATTATATCGATTTCTTTGTATTGACTGATTTGTATAGTGCAACTTTGGTATTATATCGATTTCTTTGTATTGACTGATATGTTTAGTGTAACTTTGGTATTATACCGAGTCCTTTGTATTGACTGATGTGTATAGTGTAACTTTGATATTATAGCGAGTTCTTTGTATTGACTGATGTGTAAAGTGCAACTTTGGTATTATAGCGAGTTCTTTGTATTGACTGTTGTGTATTACATGTTTTCTGTACAAGTTTTTGTTCTATTTTTAAAATGCATACATTTTTAATGCAGAAAACCATACTTTTGTTGTATTGTTGTATTGCGTCGCATTAGAAATTTCCAAGCTATTCGCGACGAGAGCAAGGTTATTAATTTCTCTGGATTGACCTAAGAACAAGTTCATTCATGTATGGATGTTGCGCGAGTGTGTTTTATGTTTGGCCGTGTACTAGCGCACACTCATGTGGACTTTTTGTAAAATGCTAGCCCACTGAGTCAGTATGCCGCAGACAAGCATACTACTCCACAGTACATTATCCTGACACCGAGTGAATCGGTCGATACAAACGCAAAACAATTATGCGTGGAACTAGAATGTTACTAATGCATAATAAATTTACCCAATGTTAACTTTTTTAATACAACAGGATTGTTGATCAAAACGAGACAGTTTGATGCAAGATCAAACCCTAAACATGTACAAATAGCATGATAAAAAAGACTGGTCATTTTTCATTACGAGTGATTTACGATAACATTTTACTGAATACATATATAATTTAATTTTCACTGCATAAAAATTAATACTCTCTCTCTCTCTTTCTCTCTATCTATCTCTCTCTGTGTGTGTGTGTGTGTGTGTGTGTGTGTGTGTGTGTGTGTGTAATAGATACTTGTATATACATGTAGGTAACAGACAAGAGAAGAGTTCCATTTGTACCCTCCATTATAGCTCATCTGGTTAAAGCTTGGGCAAACTGATATTGCCACGTTATATGATCATGGTTTGAATTGATTGACTCAGTGTATTTTAAAGCTCTCAATTTGCACTGGTACACATGTACAGATTATTCCTAATTATCATAGCATTGGGATGATGAACATTTAATATTGAAAATTTACAAAATTAAACAATATTAGTTCAACCAAATTAACTTTCAAGACAAATAAATTTCTGCAATTTATTCATTAAAAATAAAATCGATTTTACGCATACAAAAACTGATAAATGACAGGTGTACTCTAATCATATGGAGAAAGTAATGAAGATGTATAGTCATATCACATAACTGAGTTTTTTCTCAGCATTTTCACCAAATCGCCATTAGTGAAAAATCCATACAATGAGCTATTTTTCTAAAATAAAATTAAAGCTGAAGAAAAATCTTTATTTTCGTGAGTGATATAGTTCTGAGCTATATAAAACATTTAATATTTAGAATTTATATGGTTATTATTGTCTTATATGAGTTTATGTTTTAAATAAAAACTATATTGTCTAGTTTAATAAAGTTATTCATTTTACACTATCCTATTTATAGAGAGGTTACCGATAAATACTGTCATAAACCATTTTTTTAAATTTAATCATAAAATATATTCAAAAATGGTATATGGCAATATTATCATTCGTGATTTGGTTACTGCGTAATGTATTGTAGGTTTAAAAAGAAGCAATTTTTTTCTGAATTACAATGGAAAGAATCGTTATCAAATTATTAAAACAAGACATTATACTGAAATATTAAAGGGAGATAATATTAATATGACGTTCTGTCTTGTTTAATAGCTACAATTGGCGTCCAAGTTGCACTCTTAATTACCCTGCTTCTCTTATGCATAATATACATGTTTCAAAACGTCAAACAACATTTGGAAGTGGTTTTAAGGAAGTAGTTTTTATTGTAATTAAAATATAGAACATGACACACCCTTTTTGACATCATATTTATATATACTATTTTATGAAACAATTATTTTACAAATTTGGTTAAAACATATTTTATGACCTTCAAAACAGTAAGTAAATTTAATCTGATGAAGGTTAAATCAGTACGTTTTTTTTGTATGATATGTTCATTTTATTCTGCTACATCATTTTTATCTTTAAAAAAACCCTCCCTTACAACAACCCCATTTAAAAGAAAAGGGCATGGCCAAAATTTGATCAGACATATTTACATAAACACGGCTATGTTATCCAATAGATCTATAATCAACAACGAGCAGCGGTCAAACGAAAATAAAAATATATTATGGAAGCAATCAAAGCCGGTAGCTATCGACATAAAAAATCAAGATTAATATCACGTTTTCTTGGATATATTGACAGGACCTAACCAAATACACATGTTTCATGAACATATCTATAAGAAACAGCAACAAGAATAAATACAATGTGAGAATTTAATTAACGATAGAATCAATCAAACACGATTCATGACTATACGTCTTTTTGGTGGGACTAGATTGACAGACTGGTTTAATTAAAATCTTTTTAAAAAGGCAAAGATCGAAATACAACGCAATGTCTAATGCTAATGTAACAATGTAAAATGAGTCGCTACTGAAAATTCATGTTTATCAGCTTTATGTACAACCAGAAAACACCAATAGACAGAGGATGTCAATTTTTAAGTTGTTTTCGTATACAATTGATATTACTCTGGAGATGAGGTTCCAAGATTGAGTTTTATGTAAAAAGTCATTTCATGTCAATATGTTCATGGTTAAATGATTGACGTCTCATCTAATTGAAATTTAACAATATTGATAAATTGAATCACCGTTTTATTAATCTTGGTGTAAGAAAGAAAAATGTTAACTCATAAAAACAAGTTTCCTTCCAGAATCCTTGAGCTGTAGTCAATTATTTGACTGTATTCATTCGGTAATATTCTGTGACATTATATATATGTGTGTGTGTGTGTGTGTGTGTGTGTTCAGTCACTGATAATTTAAAAATGATTGAGCTGGTTTCAGTAATATATTGAACATCGCTTGTAGTTTTATGGTAACATGTTGGTTCTAAGTACTCGTTGATTTTTTACAGGTACCAGTAACGTCAGGCTTCAAACTTTTAGTATGTTAAACAGTATCGTCTACAATTAATACTTAAACTTAGAATAAGGAACTAACTCACGTGTAATGTGTGAATGTTAAATTTTAACAGAAATACTTAAACCATTTTATCTAGTGACGAGATTAAAACCAGCCATCTAGACATCGGTTTACTTGTGCTTTGTTTGTTCTTTCGAGACCTTATATCATTACATATGATTTTCATATGAGCTTATTATAACATACATATACATATTCTAGCTACAACTTGTATAAATCTGCCGCTTCCACTTCTAGACCGAATTACCGTATGTTAGTATGTGTCATATTTAACTTCTCAAAATCTACCATTCTATAAATTACAAATGATTTCAAGTCAAATACCTTCATTAGTTAACTGTAAATGTAATCGCTATTTTGTGAACTATAAATAAATACTACTCAATACTATGTATATGAAAACAGATTTATTAATATATGTGTATGTAACAATTGTAATAATATATGGAAAAATAAACTTACGAAGATAGGTTTAATAGTTCATAGAAAAAGGTAGCAATTTAAGAAGCAAACAATATACTGTACCATAATCCTGATACAGGTTTTTCAATTTTTAAATAGGTAATAATCATTGAAATCTGAATCTGGGCTGTAAGGTGGCTGAATCAGTTGGTTGCAATAAACGAATATCAGCTTGTTAATTAAATTTCTTCACCAGTGCACAGCTGCCTTGTCGTGAAAAGTATATACGCATTGATTTAACATCCTCCTCCTTTTAAACAGAAATTCTCTGCTTCAAATGGTAGGCATAGTAAGCGTAAGTGTCAGAGATTCTAGCAGGTTCATAATGAACAAAGCACCCATATAAACTCCCAAACAGTGGTCATGACTTTACCAGCTGGTGGTTTGAATTACTTTGGTGGAGTGAGTCAGGGTACTTCGACTGCATGGACCTTTTTGGAATTCTTGAATTCATAATTCAACACCAGTCAATAAGCGTATATAGACACTCTCTAGGTTGTATGGAGAGAGGAGAGAAGCTCCCGACGTGATCAAAATCCTCAGAAACCCCTGCACAGGTTTCTCATGATCACTCTTGCTGTAAACCTTGAAACCTAATTATTCAACGACGTCATAAAATACAGTCCTTCACAATATCATCAAACTTAATTTTGCATTCATTCATCACGCGGATTTCCACAAATTGAGCATGTCCTTTGTGTTGGAATCAGCTGTCCTATCCGATCTTGGGCCATAACCTAGCGACCATTTTGCAATTGTTGAGGGAAGATTACTTCCCCATATCAGTCATTCACTGATGTAATTTCCTGGCATAAGATCACTCTATTGTGAGGACCTTTATTACTGCCCCGAACTCAACAATTAAAATTTCATTAATTGCTTGAAATCCTCTAAGAACAATAGCCAAAATGTGGTTTTGACAAGTGATCATATGTGTTTAATGCAGTAATATTCTGATGTCAAATAGGACTTAAAATTTTCTTGGACTTTGGTAAATACAAGTTCCCTGTTCTATGAACTTTCTGTCTTACCCTTATATATGAATATTTCTTCAAAAATCATTTATAATGACAATTCAAATCTATAGCTAGTGGATTAATATGAAACACAGTTTATTATCATTGATGTAGAATTATGAAACAGCAGGAGGTTAATAAAAATGTACACAATACAGTTAAAACTGGTTGTAATGCCCCTAAATAACACTGTCATCTCACTTATCACCATAGGATTTGTCATTATCTGAAATTTACACAATATGGATAACCATAAACAACATAGTTTAGGGTGTGTAGTTACACCTGATTTAACATAATTGATTTAAAATGTGCAACTTGGTGAAAAAAAGTAGAATACAATCACTGAAAAATTATAATACAAATGTACTATATTATAAAACATCACAATAGAATTAAAATCACTTAAATTAATAACGACTTAACGTTCTTCAAATTCAAATTATTTCAATTAACATCCATGTATTATGATATGCTACCAAAATATACAATAATGAATTAACCTTTTTTTTTTGAAAATAAAATTTTACAAAAAGAACATATATTACATAATAAATTTCCCCGATTTAATTGCTGCAAATGAAATCCATGTTCCAGCAGCAATATGAAGTCCCTCCAATTCAAAATAAATTCGATTATTTGCATATTCCTGTTAATAGCAATTTTTTAACTCTCAAGCTATGCATACTGTATTTTTAATTTTTATAATTCAGTTATGAAATATGTGATTAAAAAAACTTCAAGTGCAAAACTGTAAAATTATTTCTTAAAATGTTTATATAAGAAATTTGACAAACAAATTTAAGAGGGTTTACAATGTAATAAAACTAATTCAAAAGCAATTTTCAAAATAACATTATGTCTAATAAAATAATTAAAACCAATACAAAACACAAGAGGCCCAAGATGGCCCTAATTTGCTCACCTGAGTTTAAATGTAACTGGTATGTCTTGATAATACCTGGTTAAGTCATAACATGTTGCCTCAATAGAAGTGGTTTCAGATAACATTATTTTTATTGTTTTGGTTTTTAGCTATATAGGTCACTGTGACCTACTTTTGGTAGCCAAAGCGACCAGAAACACAAATGAGAATGGCAATGGTCTAAAGGTGGTATTGACTAATATGAATGAAATGTGACCAGTAGTGTCTGAGAAGAAGTCTTTTGATGGATGGATGGATGGCAGAGTTCCTATCTATAATAAAAGCTCACATGAGCAATTTTCAGATCCGGATTTAAGACTTTACAGCTTTGACACATTAATTAAAATAGGTAAAAAAAAGAATTGTAAAATTCAACTGCAAATCATTTTTAAAAAATTGTTCAATTAATTTGAATAATGTCACATAACAATGATTTTGTAAAAAAAAAAAAAAAAAAAAAAAAAAAAAAAAAAAAAAAAAATTCAAGGTTTAAGCTAATTCTACATATCAGTATCACATGTATTTCAAAAAAAATAATTCACTAAAAAGTAAAAAATTCATAACATCTCTTCCATACACCATTGTAAGTCATAAAATTCAGAAATTAAAAAAATAATAATAAATTTTAACCCTGGACCCTTGGGTTGCTAGAATTGAAAAAGAAAAAGGTTGAAAAAAGTGACTTGTATTTTACAGAATTTCATGAAAATTGTTAAACATATGTTTCTTCACATAAGAAAATGATTTTTTGGAAAAATAATTAACTTAAATTTAATTAATATTGTAATTTTGGTAAAAAAGTACTATTTACAACAATGTATAAAAAATAAATGCAAAAAACATGTAACCTATTTTTTCACAAAATTGTTGGAATTCACAATCTTGGTTTATAAGAAGCTTTAAAAGCCAATTATCACATCAGATTTTATCTAAGTGAAGTGGTTTTGGAGAAGAAATTTTTTTTTAGGTTTTTAACTATGTAGGTCATTGTGACCCACACTTGGTAGCTACGGCAACCAAAAACACAAATCTGAATGGCAATGTTCTATAGATGCTTTTGACCAATTTGAAACAAAATGTGACCAGAAGTTTCTGAGAAGTCGTTTGAAGCAATTGTTGACGGGGTTCTGAGAAACAAAATGGTACAATATATAAATTAGACCGATATTTTGATGTCCTTTTCAAAACGAAGGTTACAATATAGAAGCTTTTGCAAAAATAATATTTTTGATGATGAGGACTGAGCACTATATACATAATAATTCTAACATGGTTATTTATAAACTTTTGATGACTTTGTCACCTCTTACAAACTTTAGGAAATTCAAAAATATATAATACTGCAATCTTACAAGAAAATAATATATGTATATGTAACAATTTGACTAAATAAATAGATGTAGTACCTATTCTAAAAACACACTACATTTATCAACTTTCAGAGATAAGTACTAATACTGGGATCATCCAAAGAACTGAATCACCAATCACAGGACTCAGTATGTATTTAACTTTCAGAAATATTTAAGTTCTGGAAAAGAAACACCAATAACAAGGAAGAGTAACAAAAGTGACAAGATTTTAAAGAACACAGCACCTAAACTTTAAAAAATAATTACTGGGTTCTTATAAAGAAAAACACATCTGGAATTTGACTAAACAATAGTTACTATTCTAAAAAAAACTCCAAACCATCTCACTTTCAGAAATAAGTGGTGGGTTCTTACCAAAAAAAAAATGCATCTAGTAATTTGACTAAATACATATAATAGTAACTATTCTAAAACACTCCAAATCAGTCAATTTTCAGAAATAAGTACTGGGTTCTATGGGTTCTAGAATGAATCACCAATAACAGAAATGAGTAAGTAGCGACTTCATTCTACAGAACACAACATCTTTTAACTTTTGAAAAATAAGTACTGTATCGTTTAACTTTCAGATATAACTTCTTGTTCTTTACAAGGTAATGAATCACCAATAACAGGAATGAGAAAGTAGTGAGTTTATTTCACAGAACACACACCACTCAACTTTCAAAAATAAGTACATGTACTGGGTTCTTCAAAGGAAAATAATCACCAATAACAGGAATGAGAAAGTAGTAGTAAAAATTTCTTGATATCTGCATCTGATTAATAAAATTCTAGCAGCAAGATGATTATCTAGAACAGAATAAAAAATACTGAACAGTACACCTGCACCAGATTAAAAAAAACTTCTAGTACCATACAGACTACTGACCCATCAGAACCATAAAGAAAGTTTACTAATTATCCAAACCAGGCCCCATTTTCACATCCATTCACTCAATAAAGTCTACGTTCAACTTAAATATTCCCATTTTTCTCTCATCAATATTTTAATAACTTAAAGTTTTATGAGCCAATGCTATGTTTTGTTCAACAAACCTATAGTACATTAAACAATCTAAATAAAACATTAGACATTTAACTGTGTAATGTCTTAAAACCTGCCATTAAAATATTCCCTTACTGAGTTGAGTGTACACTCAATTAAGTAAATGACTGTGAAAACTTTATCACTGGGCAGATTACCTGGAACAGATCAATCAAAACTACAATAATACACTAATTATCTGGCCCCAGTTTCACAATCATTCACTCAACTGAGTGTATACACTCAACTCAAATATTGCCATATTTTGCTCATCAATATTTTGAAAATTTTAAGTTTTATGAAACAATATTTTGTTTTGTGCAACAAAACTACACCGAATAATTAAGATGTAACATTAGATATTCATTTTTTACTGTGTAATGTCTTAAAATTGACATTGAAATATTCCCAATTTGAGTTGAGTGTTCATTCAATTAAGTGAATGATTGTGAAACTGGGGCCAGGACAAGATTTAACAAAATTCTAAAAGCAGGCTGACAATCACGATCAGTCAATCAAATCCCTTAATACCTCGCTGATTTTCTGGACAAGATTTTTAAAAATTCTGTTAGCATGCTGATTATTTAGAACAGATCAATCAGAACTCTAACAGTACACTGATTATCTGAAATGGATTAATGTCAAACCCAATGCTGTTTTCCTCAACAGATATATCAACATGCATGGCATCACCTTCTTCTGTTAACTTTTCAAGTCCATTGCAGCTTAAATAAAATAAAAAACTATATTTAGGCAAATAAAACCTAATGATTTATTTCAGTCACTTGACCTGAGATGCATGATTAAATATCATTGTACTAAATACAATTAGGTATGCAAATACAGAGCTTAAAATTTTTACTCAAGACACAGCTTACTCAATGTATGACTGATTTTTATATAACTACCACTGGTTTACAGTGGGAATTTATTGTTTTTTTCTGATATTCTGTCAATCAGTCAAGTGATTAAACTAACAATGTCAATCAAAAGAGTAAATATTTACATATTCTTATGTCACTATTTTTCGTTTATGTAATACTATTAAATCACAAATGTCATTACAAATTAGAGTAAAACTTCGATCACTCGAACGTCCTTACTTCGAATACCCCAGATAGCTTGAAGTTATCTGTTGTCTCGACCTATTTCCTATAAAATCATATGTAAATAAACCTCGATGCCTCGAAGTTCCTTAACTTGAAGATAGTGAAAATTCAACCTCTTTCGCTCGAATAAATTTTTTCAGACATATGTGACCCAGGTCATTGTAAACATAACACAAGCTGTAGCCATATTACAGATTTCCTCAAAAGTAATAGAGTAGAACGAAACAGTTATTCTAGAGAGTGACCTGAAATGTTGAGTGCTACTCAAGATAATTAATTAACCTTATATGACAGTGTTTGATATACACAGTTCTTTAATCTCTTAATAAGATTACAACACGCTGAAGTGTTTGATAGTTAAGACACCTCAGTCCCCCACGCTTGATGATTGCACACAGGATTCCGAAATTTACGTCAATGAAATAAATAGATAAGTGTGTATTGTTGTTATTTCATGTGATTAAAAAAGACCAGTGAATTTTAAGAAACAATAGCAACATATTTCCAAAAAAATAAAGGTATATCAACTAAAGGATGAAGGAGTTCAAAAATCAAAGGTTACAGGTAATAAGCATAATATATACATGTAAGTATCTCCTCTTGCAAATGTGTCTCTCAGATAAGATATTTAGCCATAAGTCAATGTACCTTGGATAAAGATCCCTATGTTTATCATATACAGAGCAGGTGATAAGGCCCCTCTCATCATTTTACCCTTTCTAGAAGCTTTTAATAATAATCCCCAATTTGCTACCAGGCTTGAAATAATCCTTAACTACCTGTATTTTATTAAAATTCAAAATTGAAATTGCTGCTGGACCTCTTTGACTTGTGTTGCTATGCCACACCCAGCCTCCAAGCAAGTACTGCATGTGTCATGCCCTGGCCAAATGTAGCCTGGTACTCTTCCTAGCTCTTGGTCCCCTCTTCTGGCCTTAACCAATCCTTTGCCGCATTTGACATTAACTTATACATAAAACCAACTGTCTGCACATTGGTCTTATGGCTAAACATAGATGTTAAACTCCACCAACTGACAATCTTCTTGAAAAATACACAACTTTTTCTAGATAATGTGCCTATCTAGTTTAGTATAAATGACGTGTGGTGGATAAACAGAAAAGAAGATGGATTAATAAAATCACAGGTAGGATGATTGGCAGACTAATTTTAAAATAAAAATAGTTTCAAATTACCTGCTGGCTGTTTTGAATGGCAGATTGATTGTTACATTAACTGATGTACCACCACCATAACACTCATAAAAACGTAGAATTAAGGCATTATCTCTGTCTTCATGCTGAAAATAATGATGATTACCATTGATAAAATTAGTCTATTCAAAATCCCATAGTATTAGAATGACATTGCATCTATTCCTGTTAAAGCTGTACTAAAGCTAATGCAAATGTGCTTGTCAGCAGTTTAAAATTAGAATTGCTATGAAAAGATATACTGTAAAACCTTGACATATAGCCTTTTGATCACTTTACCATCTCACTTATTACCACAGTAATATTTATAAATAATGTTCCTTTATATTTTACATACTGCCACCATATTTTGAAGTCTAAAGTCTTGAAGTTCCAATTTATTTATGTTTTACTCCCTTGATTTTTTGCCAAACTCTTTTATGATCATGATAATGCAAAACTGTATAAACAAGTAGTGGTAATGAATTGAAGTTCTAGACTAACTACAAATACTAACCACGTCCAAAGGATTGGATTGAATGAATCAATGGTGTTTACATCCCAGTCAAAAATCTTTTACTTTTATCAAGGTGGTCAGTTCTGGGATGGTGGCGGAAAAAGGAGTACCCTAAAAACCCACTGACCTTAGACAAGTGAACTAACAAACTTTATCACACTATGGTCTACCTGAATAGGATTTGAACATAAGTCAGTGAAAGGTACTATGATTGGTAAGTGAGTGCTTTAGACCACTGGGCCATGGAGGCCAGTATATCTAAAGAAAAGATCATAAACAGTGATATGAAAATTGTGCATACGTCTATCTGTTAAATAATCATTCAAAATAAAATTTACTGTACTAATCAGTTATGTGTCCTACAGATATACCTCATTTTATTTTGATATTAAATTATAGTTTATTTATTAAAAAGGAATATAAAAATGTAAACATTTTACCAGAATTGAACTAAAAATATTTTACTTTTTTCATTATTTTAAATGAAAGTACAAATAACACTTATCTTGATACTGTTTGCTGACAAAATCATGTTTTTAATCTTGGAAAAAAGCCACTTTTTAGCATATATAAGAGCATATGGTGTTATTCATTACACTTTAAAGTCAGAAAAATAACATAATTCCAATTTTATTTATTTAGTCTGCATGGTTTTAAGCTGTTCATAGTGTAATGTTTCCTAGAAAGTATGACATCAATTCGGTCTTCTAATCAGATTAACACAATTACAAAGTCAAACATAAGCAAGATAATGAAATAAATTCCCTGACCTTTTTAACTGTCTCTAAGATAACTTGTGTTGTATCAACCATAAAGTAACTCTGTGTATCCGGTAATGAATTAGTTACTGGTATTTTACTCAAATATAAAGGTGAATTCAGATTGTAGGCTTCTTCAATAAGTCTGGCTTCCTGGAAATTACCTAAAATTCAAAATTCACAACTTTAGTGATGATATGTATATTGAAAAACAGAATTTTATCTATCAATCTATTAAAAAAATACAACAACATGCAAATTATGTTACTGTTTCTTTACCTTTTACTGTACAACAGAACATAAATATATATATAGATTTACGAGCAAATAAAGGAGTTAGAAAATGTTACAGTTCTAGCTACATGACCACATGTTTTTGTTGGTGATTTGGTCTATACTTCAAACCATGAAAGTGATAATGTTCAATGACTAAAATTAATCAAAAATTCAAGTGATACTCTATATAAGTATTTACATTAGCGTGTATTATATTTGGTGCTCCCGAGGGTCTCAAACATTTAGTGTGTGTTAATATTGGCACTGTCACTGTTTCCCCCATAGACAGGTGAGCTAAAACTAAAGTTGGATAAATAAGTGTATTTATGTTGGCAGAAATTGATTTAACACCAAAACCACTAATATTAATACACAGCCAAAATAAATACTTATACTGTATTTAAATAAGAACAGTTCAGAGTGCAAGCACATTTATTCCACTGGAATATTTTAACTAAAGAATTACTCTAAACCAACTTTAATTCATGGTCATTAACTTTGCAATTATTTAATCAAAAACAAATTTGCAAAAAACTATAAACATTTATGATTCAGACTTGAAGTAAAAAACACAAAATATTCAAACAAATTCATGATAATTTTTAGGACTCTTCATCTTCAAGAAATAAAGAAAAGTAATAACAGCACCTGAACAAAAGCTGTTTTATAGAAACTTAATTTGGACAATCATGTTTTTAACCACAAGACCCAAACCATGACACAGAAAACTAACTACCATTTTGGTAGGCTGATTGCTCTGCCATCGAATAAATTTTAATATTTGGATATTGTCGTTAAGACGGCAGAGCATTCTCGGCCTACCATTTTGGTACCCCTTCCTGTCTGTGTATATACCTCCGAGACGGACCAGATCTCTCAGACAAGGCATTTTAAATATGTGTTCTGTAACTCCTGGGATAATATCATCATTAAAACCACATCAAGACAAAATGATCGATGCTTTAGTATGATGTGCCACATATAATGATCACCAACACCATCAATCCATGCTAATCTGCTAGCTACCAGCTACAATTTACCATCACAAACACAGATAATTACACAACACTCAGTAAATGGAAATCATTAAAACAATCAAAAAGGACTTTAATGTTTGGTAAAAACAAATTCAAAAGATTATATGCCTTGATATGAAAAATATATTATTAAAAACTGTTGTGATCTTAACACATATATTTTAGATCAAATAAGTTGATTTTGATTAAAAAATCATAGTTTAATAAGAAATAACTAAACCATCAGTCATATCCTACTCTACAAAGAAATCTGTTAAATGTTACTTATTACAGTAAGCCCTGCTACAATGGCATGCTTTATTAAGTATCTTATAAATAAATAAATTTAATGGTCTACTTTATAGATATTAAAGCAATATTTAATGTCCCTGTATTTTTAAGATCTTAACCCTTGGATTATTTTGATTACTCTATTTGATTTACAAGCTGCAGAACAATGAAACCATATGTGTAAGATTTACCTAAAATTATCAACTTTATTAATCATTTATAAATTCTCTGACTGCACAATACATCAACAAAAACTTCTAAAAAGCCTTTCATAAACCTTGTCACCTTTACTATCCCAGTATAATCCAATAGAACATTCTACAGAAATAAATCTTTTACAAAAATATGAAATACCAATAACATGAACTAAGTTAATAGTGACTATTCTACCACATCCTCCAACTTTCAGAAGTACCAGGTTCTTTAAAAGAATTGAATTATCAGTAACAGGACTGATTGAATAGTGACCATGCACACAGAAGTATAGTCAAGATAATAGTAAATAGTGATTCCTCAGAAGAACACATCACAGCATTCAATTATCAGAAATAAGTTATATGTTCTTACAATTAATTAAAGGACTAATAAGTAGTGGTTTCTCTAAAAGACAAACCAGATTTTTGAAATTTTGGAAATAGGACACATGTTCTTACAAATTTAAAGAATGAGATTTTAAACTTATGGTCATGATAGCCAGTGACATAGTTGTTGAGCAGCTGTGTAGTTGCACTGATGCCTGCTGAATGCACATTATCTACGTGCAAAAGAACATGCTTCCTCAATTTCTGTTATATAAATCGAGTCATTAGGACACTTTTTGTACTAGTAGTATTTAAAAAATCAAAATACTTTTAGATGAGGATATTTTAGGACGAATAATATGATCTATTGAAATAAACTTGGATTGAACAGTTTGTTTGAACAAGAGAGAGTAAAATAAATATTTTCATAGATATGATGACATTGTTAGTGCTATTAATTGTAATAACTTCTTCTATAATACTTAATGCAATTCAAAATATAAAGTTTCTTTCTATTTGTTGGCATAAAGGTTTATGCTTATCTGTACAATCACATACTTAAGCTACCTCAATACATGGCTATGGGCATACACAGTTATGAATTATGTAAAATTTGTTTTAAGTCAATAGTATCCGTACATATGTGAAATATCCATGTGTAAGATTAAAATGAATATATTAACAGAGAAATGATAGGCAATGACAGCTCTTAATTGCTGTTTTTCTATTTTTGTAACTTGTGAATGCCCTGTGATTGACTTGTAAATAAATCAGATATTAGATATGCAACAATATTTTGTATCCCTGAAGTAAAGTACTGTAATATTATAGAAATCATCTTATAATATTTGGCCACCTTTTAATACCAGAATAGCATGACTGCCAATAACACATTACTGTTTTGTTGAATTCTTGGATGATAAATTGATATCAGAGTTATTAAATTATACTATCACATTTAGACTGTAACACTTCTATCTTGCTTAAGACTCAATAAATTGCATCAAATGTTTTATCAGACTTGGCAGATTCAGGACATATTTTATATTCAAAACACTCTCTGAGAAAAATAATAAATTAAAATTATTCTAATTTGACAAGATGACAAAATTAATTTCCCCAGCGTTTACAATATTAACTTTTTTTTTATTGAACATTTTCTAATTTGTCACAAACTAATGTAAAGACATATAAAATGATAGATTCTGATATAAAACAAATATGGTCTTATGTAAGTGTAACAGTTATGTAAAAAAAAGAAATTTAAAAAAAGCTAAAGGAAATTATTAGTTTAAAATTAAAGGAAAATAAAACAAGAAGCTCAGTGGATCTAATGGGCTTAAGTAATAATAATGACTAGTTATAATGCTTTTATAGTTCAAAATTAAATCAACTTTACTGTATTTTGTACATAGTGTACAGGTTTCATAAAACCAAATTAATAAGATAAAAATATGTAGGAAAATACCTTTTATCAAAACATCTTATTCTCCAAGAGCAAAAGAATAATGTATAATATGCAAAAAATGCCAAAAACTTCAACATCAAAGTCAATAATACATTAAATATTTTATGTGCTAGCTCACAAACACAATGCACTACAGAAAGCACAGAAGCAAATCACTCTCTAAGTCACACTGAGCTGAATCAATTTATATTTTATCCACTTCATGCCAGGTAAGGGAGCAAAAGAGTTTTTTTCAAGAATATATCGAAATTTTAAAAATACAATGTAGTCTAGAATCATCAAATTAAAGCTATTTCTTGATTTTATCAAATTTTTAACACAAAAACATGTTAACTTTTTTAAAATGAAATATCACAAAATGGAGAAAGAACCTAAAGAATCAAAATATCACACCTAAGGCTGCCCACATCCATCAATTACTGAGAAGAAAGTTTTTTTTTACATCTTTGAGCCTATAAGATCAAGTGCCCTTACTTAGCAAGATCTTGTAAAAATTTATATACACATGTATTTGAAAAAGCTATTTTGAAAAATTTCAAAAACTGTTACAGTTATTATCTAAATATTACTTAGACATCGCCCTCCAGCCTCTATTAAAAGTAGCCAGCCCACCCACCAACATTTGGTTATCAGTATATTTTAACCATTTTTTTTTTTAATAAACCTGGTTAAAAGCACCCAAGTCATGATTTTTAACTTTAACTATCATCTTATTTTTTAAGTTAAAATTAAGAAAACAATTTTTAAAAATCATATTGTAGCCATGGCAATGTCAAAATCAAATCTGAATTGCACCAGCTCATTTTACTACTGATCAAATTTCACTGAATTAATAGTAGTCTTATTGTTTAAGTTTTAAATTGTTGTAACAAAGCCTAGACGTGCAAAGGCATGAAATAAACATAAACTTGCTATGGGTTTGAAACCAGGGTTGATCATACACAAGATTTTAAAATTTGAGATATTGAACTTGCTCTAAGATTTATCCATAGAGGTCAATAAACTTGTCTCATTGCAAATAGCTTAAAAATTGCTTATGTAATGTATAACAATGTCACATCAAATAAATCAGCCTATCACTTGACCTATTAATTATAGGACAATAAAATACAAAACAATGAAAAATAGAAAATAGAAATTAGTAATTTCCCTTGATTCTAATGAATTTCTTCACTGATCATTTTCTTTTTTGTTTTAAAGCTAGCCATAAAAAAATCCATCAGAAAAGCTCATTATTGTCCTATATGATGAACAACATATCCAAGAGGTAATTACTCACCTGAGATGAATACTAAAATCAGTTGACTTTAATTAGCACTTAAGAACCTGATATGAAGACTTGACTATTGGGGTTTTTTTCAGTTTGAATGCATGACAGAGAGCTTTATCAAAATGGTATTCATCACCATCACACCTTTCAAAGGCATTATCAACTTGTAAACAGTTAGATTAAACTGTTCAACTAACAATGATAAGGGATTCAGAGTATTTGAGGCAGTGAAGGATATCATGTAATACATCATCATTATTTGTAGCTGAGTTAAAAATAAATACAAATAAAGATGTTGGTTGAAGATGGCTGTTTTTCCCTTGTTTCTACATGACAGAATTTTTTATCTTTGTTAATATCTGAATAATCTCTGAATACTTCAAATATTAAATAATCTGTGGGTTAAAGACAAACAAAATTTGAAAATATTAGAATAACAATTTTACATATATAACCAACATAATGTATGTCATTAAAGACCAGAAAATACCCTTAAAACAACACTGCTTGATATTCAATTTCATTGTCATAAAATATGATTATTTAAAGCTGCATTAAGTTTTTAAATTTTCTGATTTTTTTTATTTTCTAAAAATATATATACATGTATATATTTTTATATAGATAACTTCTAATCACGATCTGTAAGATTTAATTTCGAAAATTTCATTCCTAATATCTGTAAATAAAGAGAATCCTCTAGCTGTGGAGCACATGTTTAATGATGATTATTATTAGCTTGGAGCATGGGAACTCAAATGAATCAACCAGAAAATTGGACATAAATTACATTAATTGTCCATCATTAATATCCTAATGTATTCACCATGATGTTATTTTTCCCTTACAAAGTCACAAATGACAACTTTAATGAAATTCTGTGTTTAACTTATCATATTTCACCCTTTTGTAAGTTGCATTTACATAACCTGTTTTTTTTTTATTATGATGTAACCATGTTCTAATATTAGATCCAGAGGTCTACATCTTGCTGGGAAATTACTGCTATTTCTAAATTTATTCAAGCTTTTACTATTGAACCAAATGTAACATTGTTTATTAGGAACAGGAACATCATTAAGTAAATCAGCATGATCATTCTTATTTTTTCCTAGGAAAACTTAATGCAGCTTTATGTAAGTGCTGGAAATATCACACTAATTACCATAGTTGCTATAGAAAATTTTCAGAAATTAATATTTTAATATTTCATAGTTACCTGTATGGGGCATGACTGCATATGTAAAGTGATGGGTTCCCATGTCTGCTTTAGAATCTGGAGCTTTTGGTGATCTCAGTCTGTAATGACAAACATTTTAGAGTTGACATTACATCATAAATACAATAAAATCAATGTTATAATTATAACATCAATAAATTCAAGTATTATTTGACTGTCATGTGACAATTAGGGTAAATTCATTTTGCATATTATAGCTCAATATGACCTCAATACCAATCATTAGGGCAGCTGAATTTCTACTCTCTAAAAATATTTATTTGAAAAATAATACCTATAGCAGTTATTGTGGTTCACATTTTTATCTGATGCATAATGTACATAATATTTTCCAACAAATAACCTTTGAAGCCACTTAAATTAGGCATGTGAGTGTAACACAAAATATTTTTGTTTTGACTGGGTATAGATGGGATTGAATAGAAAATCTTGTTTTTACTCAAAACTCATATAACCTTTATAGCTTAAAATACTTTGATGACCTAGAATTGTTTATTTCTTTTAAATAAAGAAAAGAGAATGGAAAAAGGATTATTTTGATATATATATATATATATATATATATATATATATATATATATATATATATATATATATATATATATATATATATATATATATATATATATATATATATATATATATATACTTCATCACCTGTGCAGATTATGCATTTATTCACACCAAAAACTACCAAAATCTATTCATTTTTTAAATTTTTTTTAGTTCCAAAACTTCTGATGCAACTATATTAGATGATGTCACAGTATAAACATGTATATCAAAATATTTTACTTGGACTGATGATACATTGTATTGATAGCTAAAGTATATATAGTAATATATATATCGTATCATATTGCAAAAAAATACCGGTACTTTCAATCAAATGAGAATTATCAGATAATAAAAATGTATCTTTTAATTGACAGCATGCAAACACAAAATTAATTTGCTTGATTCATCTCCCTCATTGCCCTAAATTGCTGATAATGATATAATGATAAATTACAGAAATTTCAAAATTACAGCATGTCCAAAGAGGGGCAACTCAATTGTACCACACAATTAGCAAACTAAAAGAAACAAGTTTATCAAAGGAATTTTGATAAAATCTGTTCATCAGTGCTTCTTGCAAATGAAGTCATTTGACTTACTACAAACCAAAAATTTATTACATATGACAACCTCTTAGATTTTATGCAGCATTATGTCCACATGTACATCTAAATTTATTTTAAAAAGTCAAGGATTTTAAATTAAGATATATACAGATCACAAATCTAATATGAAAAGCCCTATTATATAGCCTTTTGTTCAGGAATATCAAAATTCTTGATCTCTTCTGGAATGGGATTGAATTTTCTGAAAATTGGGATGTCTGATTTATACCCTTTGTGGCTTAAACAAAACTCTATTGAAACTCTTAACTCAAACTCAAATGTAAGACAATGATGACATATTTATGTCCTATAGAGGGGATATCACAAATAGAATGATAAATAAACAATTATTTTGTTACAAATGTTGTTAGATTAATGTAAAAAGTTAGTGTTATATTGTTGATAAATTCATTTTGTATTATATTGATTACTTCAACTTTATCTGATGAATGAAATATTTGACAAATTAGTCAAAACTTTTAAAAGGGTTATTATAGCTATTTTAGAATTTTGGTACCTATTATAACTATTTAATGTTCTGATCAAAGGGATTTATGAAACATGTACCAAATATTGAAACTAAGCTCAGAATCATTACATTAAAAACACTATATCAAACATTTTTCCTTTCTAGATTCAAACACGATTTGTGCTATCTACACATCATCATCTTAATCAGCGGAGTTTTATTTCATGATGAAAACTACATTTTATCATCTAAACAATAATTTTAATCTATTTAATTGTATTTTATTAAAATAATATTGGTTAACTTAGATTATTTATATAAAGCTCTTATAGCAATATGAACAAGATCCATTAAAATTATCACCAGAAATATGTGTTTTCAAGCAAAAAAAGAACAAAGTTGTGCTATTTTATGACATTGTTTTTGCAAGCATCACATTATTTTATGCTATGAAATTTGTATTAGGAAACATGCATACAACATATGTTTATTCCAGATTAGGGTGGAAACAAGGATTCTCCATCAAAAGGAATTTCCTGTCTGTAAGTGCAAACATTCATTTTCCTGCTGGAAAGCTAATTTCTGTGCCATATATGTTGCATAAAAGAATTTATATTTCAAGTTTCTCTTTTTTCATCATTTATACTTTAACAAGAGGCCCAAGATGGCCCTAATTTGCTCACCTGAGTTTAAATGTAACTGATATGCCTTGATTATACCTGGTAAGTCATAACATGTTGCCTCAATAGAAGTGGTTTCAGAGAACATTATTTTTATTGTTTTGGTTTTTAGCTATGTAGGTCACTGTGACCTACTTTTGGTAGCCATAGCAACCAGAAACACATATGTGAATGGCAATGGTCTATAGATGCTATTGACTAATATGAATGAAATGTGACCAGTAGTGTCTGAGAAGAAGTCTTTTGATGGATGGATTGATAGATGGCAGAGTGCCTATCCATAACAAAAGCTCACATGAGCAATTTTCAGATCTGGATTTAAGACTTTACAGCTTTGACACATTAATTAAAATACGTAAAAAAAAAATTGTAAAAGTCAACTGCAAATTATTTTAGAAAATTTGTTCAATTAGTTTAAATTATGTCACATAACAGAGATTTTGTAAAACAAAAAAAAATATTTCAAGGTTTTAGCTATATCTACATATCAGTATCACATGTATTTCAAAAATAATAATTACAATAAAAAGTAAAAATTCATAAAATCTCTTCCATGCACCATTGTTAGTCATAAAATTCAGAAATAAATAAAAAATAATAATAAAAATAAAAAATTCAAAAAAAGTGGCCTCACTGGGATCTGGAACATCAAACCTTGGGTTGCTAGAATTGAAAATGAAAAAGGTCGAAAAAAGCAACTTGTATTTTACAGAATTTCATGAAAATTGTCAAACATATGTTTCTTCACACAAGAAAATGATGTTTGGAAAAAGAATTCACCTCAATTAATTCATTATTGTAATTTTGGTAAAAAAGTACTATTTACAATGTATAAAAAATAAATGCAAAAACGCGTAACCTAATTTTTCACAAAAATTATTGAAATTCACAAACTTGGACGACGGACGACAGAGGGTCTGCCTCTAGCAGATAGCTCACAGTAGTTTGAACCATGTTTCTAGATGGGACATGAGACAAAAAATGTTACAGCTTAACTTTTACTCAATTCATGCTCTATATGCTGTGAGGATTTTGACGGGCAATATATGCCTCAATCTACTTAGGTCTATTCTAAATGGGCAGTCTTCTGAGGGACTAATCTCCAACATTGCCAATTAGTTATCTCACTTGTAAATTGGTATCTAACATATCATTTCATGTTGGTATACATTTTTACCAAGTTTAATAAAATCCATCCATAGCAGGTTCTTAATAATCGACAATGTGACCCAGACTTTTGACCTACATACCTTAATTTGATTTGCAATTCAAAATTCAGTATTAATTTTATAAACATTTCTTAAGTTTGGTCAAAATAAATTAATAGATGTGATAAATTAATAGATGTGACAATTACAGGCAGACATTAACTTTTATGCAAAATCTAAGAATGACCATGTGACCTTGGTTTATTTGACCCTGTGACCAACATATATTTCTTAAATTGATACATCACACATGGTTTTATGTAGATTTACATTTGTGTGAAGTTTAATCAATATCCATCTATATGATTGAAAGCTATGAAATGTACAGGATATTTTACAGAAAGGCATATGGATGTGGTAATTCATACATACCCTTCACATATACACTTCATTTATGGAAGGTATAAAAAACAATCTTACTAAATGATTGCTTGGTTAAACTTTCTTTTGGAATGGAATCAAAGAATTTTATGCCCATGTCAAGATGTCAAGATTCTTTGTGGTCAGCTTTTGTGAAGTGGAGGAAACCTGAGTACCCAAAGAAAGCAAATTGTTAAGATTATATTTCCTAAGGCAGTCAGTTTAAGAAGGTGGAGGAAACTGGAGAGAAAACCAATGACCTCCAATAAGCAAATTGAAAATCTTTCCACACCAATATCTGCCTGAATGGTATTTGAAACTTGGTGATGAATGAAGTGGTAATCCAAGGGAACAAAAGCAATGAACTTCTCTTTTATGCAACAATTGCAAAACTGGCTGTTTCAATTCCCACTGATATTTTAATAATTCAAAAGAATAATGATTTGTTTAAAGAGAAAAATTGAACTTACAATGACATCCTCATTACACCATCAAGGGTAGAAAATCCGTACTTGCAATCATTAAGTATTGCTACACCATAACCATACTCTGAAATATCTGCCCATTTATGTCCACAAACCTACAACAAACATATATACATGTATAAGATAATTTTTTTACAATAACAAATAATTAATGAGTCAAAATAAATCTATATCACAACATATAACAAGTCATTTAATACACATATAACATTGCCCAAGTTCTACAAATTTGTATGATAAATATTGTTACATGTATCAGCAACAAATCTGTAGATTTAATTATCAATTAAACTGCTTCTCGCTCGAGATAATTCACACCACATAGAAAGCCTAATGAGAAACATATTTTCATTTTTAATACAAAGTAAAAATTACATCTGTGGTCGAAACAAAAGCAATGCAAAAAATATACATGTACATTGTATAATTAAAACTGATAAACACACTTGCTCACAAACTGAAAAGCATAAACCTCATCACTTTTTTCAAAGTATATCAGATCTAGTATTACAGAGAGTATCAGGTCTGTTTTGTGGGATGGCACACTGGTCTTAAACTTGAACACTGCACAAGTAACAGCACATAAAAAAGTAAAAATAACTGGCTACTTACCTCAAACCTTGCCCAGTCCCAAGATGTGTTAAAGTGGTTTGGTCTCTGAAGGTGGCCATACTGAATCTCATATGTAGCATTATTAGTGTGTATTGTAGTTGGAAATTCTACTTTCAACAGTTTTCTGTTTTCATGCCAAGCAACCTATAAAATGCAAGAAAATAATATTAATTTTATTAGGAAGACTTCTTATATAGTTTTTACTGCAAATATTAATAATACATTGTCTTCACATAATACCATTTAATATTACCATTGTCTTAAAAAATCACATTAAAAAATCAAAGTAAGTAAAATAATCAAAATTCCTTTGTAACCAAAATCTTTGTTAACCAAACTCCTTAAGAACAGCTGGAAGAAGTTGAAAATTGTTTCAAAAATGACTTAATCATTGGAACATTATTTTTTTTTTTTTTTGTTTTTTTCAAACTTGAAAATTGATTACCCTTTCTAACAGGAGAGTCTAAAAACACAATTGACTTTTCTAAGGTTTCTCTTGTCAAAGAATCTTGTGAATTCTGTGGAAAAAAGTCTATCAAGTTACCTCAGTAGAGAACTTTAAGTATGGACACTCCGCATCTAAACTTATAATCTGCTTCAAATAACTCCTGTCACTTATCTTAACTGAAAACTAAGTAAAGTAATAAATGTAC
This sequence comes from Tegillarca granosa, assembly GCA_029721355.1. NCBI lineage: Eukaryota > Metazoa > Mollusca > Bivalvia > Arcoida > Arcidae > Tegillarca > Tegillarca granosa. The sequence goes on along the minus strand of CM056596.1, from coordinate 7,797,225 downwards.
AAATACATAATGCACCGCCAAAAAAAAAAAAAACATAATAATCAAACAAAATAACTAAAATTCCGAATGTATCTGTTATAAAGATCATAAACACTTATAATACTGATAAAGAGAGACAACTCTCTTAGTAAAATATTACGACTTTGGATAATAAATTTAATTTTAATGAAAACAAAGAACAGGTTAATTTATTCAATTGTTTAAATTGAAATTTTCTGCTTAAAGAAAATCAGATTTAAATTGAATGTATGTCAATTGTCATTTATTAAAAATGTCATAGAATTGTGACTTGTTATTATCTTGGCGTGATATTGCTGTAGGTCAAACTTTACAACAGACCAATATCAATTTATTGCCAATTAGAGTAACTTAAAGGTGCAAATTAAGAAAATAATGTAAATATTTTGCCTTTGGTACATATTCAGAAGATTTTCAAATATCTATGATTTAAAAATAATTTTGGACTTGCAATTGGGATCAGATTGTATTTTCAATCCAATGAAGAACAACAACAGTGTGTGACCTGTATGTATAACATTTAAAATGTCCATATATCTAATATTACCTCTACCGACACTCTGATAGGTCCTTCATCTTGTATTATTGTGTGCTGTAATACATGGTCTAATGGCTTTCTAAAAACCAATTAAAACTTTAAATATTGCATGTAACATATACACTTCTTCATCGGAAAATGTTCAAAATAATGGAATTTTTTATATGGAATTACTACTACATATGAAATTAAACAAGAAAATATCTTTTATGTATAATTATTCATATCAGCAGAATAATACTTGGATTATATTTAACCATTGAACAGCATAGCTATGGCAGTTATTGGATTATAAATGACATAGCTTTGCCAGGCAAACTGAATAACGCGCATTAGCGCGTTATGATTGGTTTGCCTGGCAAAGCTATGGCATTTATAATCCAATAACTGCCATAGCTATGCTTTTCAATGGTTATATTTACATTATATTAATTATTAATAAATTATTTTGAATTTTTGTCATGTCAATTTGAATTTTCCCGCCTTCAACGAGAAGCGGGGTCAATTATTGGAACAGCATAACAATGTAAACAAAATATAGTACAACATGAAACAAGAGGCCCATGGGCCTTAACGCTCACCTGAGGACATGGCCAACCTGAGGATATATCCAAAATCATTTGCAAAAATACATAAAATATTCTAATATACATTCCTACAAAAAAGTTAATAGTTTTCAAGATAATTAACAATTTGAGTCTTTTTATGCATCTATGACCTTGACCTTTAAACGTAAGACCTTGAATCTTATATCAGAATAATCACCATATCAATTCCTACAATATTCTAATATTCATGCCATACAAAAAGTTCATAGTTTCCAAGATAATAAACAATTTCAGTCTTTTTATGCAACTATGACCTTGACCTTTGAATGTATGACCTTGAGCCACATATCAAAATGATTGTCATATCAATACCTACAAAATTCTAGTATATATACCTTTGCAAAAAGTTAATAGTTTTTAAGATAATTAACATTTTTGGTACTTTTTATGCATCTAAGACCTTGAAATTCAAATGTAAAACCTTGAATCTTATATCAGAATGATCACCATATCAATTCCTACAATAATCTAATATACATGCCAATACAAAAAGTTAATAGTTTCCAAGATAATTAACAATTTCAGTCTTTTTATGACCTTGACCTTTGAATGTATGACCTTGAGCCATATATCAAAATGTTCGTCATGTCAATACCTACAATATTCTTTAATACATGCCTATAGTTTTCAAGCTAACGCACAATTTTAGTCTTTTTTAGCAAAAAAATAACATTTCAGGGGCAACAACTCCTACATGCATTATCATACAGTTACGAAACTTTGTACCTTTTTACATTTTGTCCTGCTTAACATTTTAACAATCTTTTAATATTATATATCTCTTATAATTTGGAAGAAAAAAGCCTAAAACTGCACAAATTACAAACTAGGTCATGACCTTGAACTTTGACCTTGACCCCATTTTGAAGGTTATTTCAAGAAAAAGTCAAAACTGAAAACCCCATGTCAGTATCTATTCATATAGTCAAGTTATAATAATTTGAAGCCATTTTACGAAATTTTCAAAATTAAACGCAAAAACGCGTAACCTAATTTTTTACCAAATTTCACGAAATGAACAATTTATAAGCTTAAGACCCTAGAGAAGCCAAATATCACATCAGATTTTTTCTCCCATCATTGCTTTCGGAGAAGAAGATTTTTTAAGTTTTTTGAACCATGGGTCACCTTGACCTAGTTTTGGGAGCCATGACAACGTCACAAACAAATCTGAATTGCACTGGCCCATATATGCATCTGACCAAGTTTCATTGAAATCTACCTCATAATTTTAGAAAAGAAGTTGAAAATGTAAAAGTTTACAGCCGCGCACGACGACGACGACACTGCTGCCGACGACGACGACAGACAAATTTTGATCAGAAAAGCTCACTTGAGCCTTCGGCTCAGGTGACCTAAAAACACGGAACTCGCAAAAATTATGAAATATTTTATTAACCATCACATTGTTTTGCACATTTTATATAAAACATCAATTTAGTCACTTTCATAGCAATTTTACGAAATTATTTTTAAAAAAAATTTTCTAATGTCTCTAAGATTGACACGAAAATGATGTTTCACTCTCGCTGTCATTTTTGGAAATGTAAAAGTGCAGTGCGAGAAATTGGAATCTACGAAGAAGGAGTGAATTAATTGGATGACGGAAATGTAATCTGCTTTGGAAAGTCATAGTTTCTGTCATTATTATTCGTAGAACTTGTTGAACTGAGCATATGATGCGACCCAGATTGTGACCCATTTAGGCGCGGTACAACAGCTGATTCAGTGTTTAAATTTTTTTGCAGGGTGAGTTAATTCTGACAATGAGTAACTATGACATTTTTTCTGTTGTTTTGAGACAGTTCTGTTGTAAGATTGGGAGAAGCTTCTCATTTATGGTTCGACAAACAAATTTGTGCCAAGCTTCGTACCCCAGGTCATTGAGATGCTGAATGGCCGTCACTCGCAAACAGCAATTAGTGTATGAGTTTCAACTTTTGCAGCATGGCATGTGTGGGATAAAAACGGGCAAATGTGCGTTTTAAAAGTGGTTTGAACATGAACCATATACAACTCTTCAGGACCAGCCATGACTTTTTCTTATATTGCAACTTTGGGATTTTTGTCAGTTTTATCGAAGCATTGGAAAAACTTTAGGATTTTTGTCAGTTTTATCGAAGCACTGGAAACAGCAGTTTAACATTCGCATATATATTCTTTCTTAACATCTGCTATTTTCGTCTGTATGAGATATCTCCCCTCTGAAAATTTTTTGGTTGTATTTCATGTATTTAAGTTACATATTCCCCAGACTCGTCTGTGGTTTTAACTGGTGGTGAAATTTCATAGCTCGGGAAATAAAATTTATAGAACAGATGGTACCATACCCACTTTTTCAGTATTATGGAAGAAATTAGGGTTCTTTTTAGATGATTGAAAATTTTCTGTTGTGTATTTAATTCAATGTATATTTTAAAATTAATTTTTTTTTCTCAGGCTGTGTTGTTGATTTGTTATGAAACTTCTTAAAAAAAGTCCAGACAGTGAAATATTCATTGAAATATTCATACGCATAGTGTAATGATCATGTGATCAATGTCAGTTATTGTAACGTATTTGCCACAGGTCTCAAACATGTTTATTTAGTAAAGTTGCAAAGCAAATGTAAATATTATACAATAGCATCTAAATTGGTGTCTTCTAACATCGAAATCACTCCCTATGTTAGTAAATTTTTATTCTACCTAAATTATAACCTAATGAAACACAGTAACTGCATATAATTCTACCTTGTTTCTAAATGATAGTCCATAATATCCCAGGCATCCCAAAACAGTGGAATATCATCATATAACACAAACTGATTTGCATAGTAATCCTTGTCAATAAGGTTCCTGTAATAAATCACAAATGTCTGTATTAAAGACAGAGCATAAATGTTGTCAAAGACAGAACAAGAATGTTGTACAATACAGAACATAAATGTTGTACAAGACAGGGCATAAATGTTGTCAAGACAGGGCATAAATGTTGTACAAGACAGAACATAAATGTTGTACAAGACAGAAAATAAATGTTGTACAAGACAGAACATAAATGTTGTAAAAGACAGAAAATAAATGTTGTAAAAGACAGAGCATAAATGTTGTACAAGACAGAACATAAATGTTATACAAAACAGAACATAAATGTTGTACAAGACAGAACATAAATGTTGTAAAAGACAGAACATAAATGCTTTACAAGACAGAACATAAATGTTGTAAAAGACAGAACATAAATGTTGTACAAGACAGGGCATAAATGATGTAAAAGACAGAACATAAATGTTGTACAAGACAGAACATGAATGTTGTACAAGACAGAACATAAATGTTGTAAAAGACAGAACATAAATGTTGTACAAGACAGGGCATAAATGATGTAAAAGACAGAACTTAAATGTTGTACACGACAGAACATAAATGTTGTAAAAGACAGAATATAAATGTTGTATCCCAATGCTCCCTTATGAATGAAAACCTACTAAGTTAATGTTTTGATTGACAGGTGTACAAATATCAAAGGACATCACATGATATAGAGTATTTGACAAAAGAAGTAACAATTCGTATACATATATAATCAAATATGGTAAAATGGGTAAATCTTTCATTTAACTATTCCAACATTTTCTAAGTGAAATTACATAAAATCTAATAAAATCTCTAATCACTGATAACAACCTTATTAAATTGTTAAACTAATGTTAAGAATCATGTACATGTATTCTCATGATTTATGTCTTAGAAAGACATTTTTCTATTAATTAGAAGCAACTGGAAAAGTGTGTCTTAGCTAGTAGTCAAAGATCTGAGTCTAAAATTTTGTATTAATTAAGGTAATATCTGAGTTAATAATCATATAAACTTTTTACTAATTTACAAAAAGTGTTCAATATAACAGTGAATTATACACCCTTTGCCATATGTTTGTCCACATGCAGATTCCATTATGTACATATATTATATCAATGTAATACTGAATGTGTATATGAGCAGAAGTTTCATCAAATATAGTTTTCTAAATGCTTGACCTAGACTCCAATGCATTGCACTCTGTACATTTCCAGACTTTGATACACATTCATTTAAGAGTTATGAAGAGTACACAGATACAGGAAAACGTTAAAAGAAACCAAATACTAGTACATTGTACATGTATTAATCAGTTTCCTGCTTCTGATGATCTTGATCTTTGACTTCCTCCAAGCATTGTGTTCAACACATATTCTAAATATGATGAAGATTCATGGCAAATTTCATTAAAACTCTGCAAACTATTAATTAGTTAAGAAATGTAAGAAACCAATCTAACGAATTCAGAGTACTGGTAATAAATTTTAACTATCACCTTTCACTTCCTTGTACAAACAGTCCAATAATTCTACCATAGTGATCTACACATGCCTGCAAGTACTGATTTTCAAAATAAAACAAGTCCTCCTGAAACAATAAATATTTATATTGTTTATTAATTAATAAGTCTCTACATATCCCTTGTAATAGTCATATTTAAGTTGCTGCATTTAAAAAAGTTCCAAGACATTAATATAATATAAATTAGAATGACTAGTCAATGTATTTAATAAGTAAAACATTTAAACTGAAATATTTCTATGCAATTACAAAGTGATTTATTTACTTCATCTTGGCTAAAAAGTAAAGAATCTTAAACTGATCATTATATTTAATTAAGTTTGCTGTAAAAAATATATTGCACATATTTTCTTCTAGAATCTATATAATGGTGATGAAATTTAAATATGTATACATGGAACAAAATTTGGTTGTAATCATTGTAGTAATTTCAAAGAAGATAATGAATAATATAACTTGATATGCATATTTATCTGAAAATACATACCCTTTTCATGATAACAGCTGGATATTTACATTCTAATGGTTGAAGATCCGAGTAGCCATAACTAGGAACATTTACCAAAACTAAAAAATATTTATAAAATAATCGTATCAACAATAATTATAGAAACAACTTATTTATGGTATTTACATTAGTATCATTATGCAAGCTTGTACAGCCAAAAATAGTAATACAGCAGAACTCCAATTGCTCGAGTGATTAAACATTGAGATACAATCTGAAGTTCAGGTTCCCGTGTTTATCGATGGACAAAGAATCCTTAAATTTGTAACACATGTAAATGAATTGAAAAGTCAAATAAAGAAATGCTTGAATTAAAATTTTATTATTCATCATGGAATATTTTTTAAAAATTCATAGAGAATGGAATATCCCAATTAAGGATACAAAATTTATTTCAACTTAAATGTTGACCTGCAATCTGCCGTATGATGTTTTCTGGCTACGAGGACTAGAATATGGTATGTAAATTTAATTTCAACAGGTGATGATCAAAATAAACTTAGTTTATTTTAATTGTACATGTAAGACTACACAAGGCCAATTATAGAGAAAACAATACAAAGCACAGTTATTACAGGTCATTTTAATCACAGGAAATAGCAATAATACACATGTACATATTACTTTACATACTCCAGTGAAATGTAAATTACAGAATCCCTTTGTGTGATAATCAAGCTTGTGAAACTTAGATGTTTTACGGATCAAACACTCCCGTGTGTCGTAATTGGATTAAGAAATTAAAGAACTAAACAGATCCTGCACTGTTTCATTACGTTAATTAATAATCCCAAGTAGCACTCAAAAATTCCAGAAAACTGTCTAGACTAATTGTTTCATTCCACTCTATTACTTTTGATGATATTAGTAATACAACTTCAGCTTGTGTTTTGCATACAATGACCCGGCCAGGCCACGTCTTTCTGACAAAAATGGGTCAAAGACTCAATGGGCCGGGTTGTTATTTAAATTTCTATTGAATGGGTGGAAGGAATTATAAATAATTGCACAAAGCAAGATGCACAAGTTGTTTTTTTTTATACTTCACAGAAAGTCAAAAAATGGGAAATAGGTCGAACAATGACAATATATATGAAAGAGTATTGAAACAAGTATATACATGTATATGTATTAGGAAAATCTCAATCATTTTAACATTTTCTAAAGCTACAGTAAATTGAAAAAATGTGCACAAGAAACTTTACATTGGAATGGACTGGATGAGATGGACAGTACAGGACAGATAGGCAACAGGGTGACAGCACTAGCTTTCCACACTTTCATCCAGTAGCTAATAAACCAATGACTTTTAGAACAAACATTTTTGTAGTTTTCTTTCATATATGTATTATAATCCTTTTTGTTTTTTTTTTTTTTTTTTTTTTTAAAGATTTGAAATTTAAAACCTGTCACAGTAGGATGTAATGGCATAAAGGTTTCACTACATCATTTGAAGTCAGGTGCACATGTCTGATAATCTTTTGATCAGGCCTCTAGAAACGGCACTTTTGTGGCAAAAAATGCCAGTTTGCAAGCAAAAATGCCGGTTGTGAAAACATCCAACCGGCGAAAAATAAATTATTACTGCACTCCAATAATTGAGATGAATATCAATCACGTAACAGAACTATGGGCTTAAACTCCGATAGATCGATAATTATCTTAATCCTTTCATTACCTGTAATTATGTGATCAATATACACACATCGTTAGCCAGGACACATGTTACATGGCTTGAATGGTTTAATGATTGAGTAATATCGGTGTCTTTACCTGGGGAAACTACTTTAAAAACAGCAACGGTTAAAATACCAACACATTCATTCATTCACACATTCGGCACATTCATTTTGATCACCGGCATATTCATTCATTCGATTCATTCACGGACTTCGCAGCGAAACGGACGTGCTAAGTGAATAAAAGAGAATAAAAGAGAATACATCAAGTCAGAATCATTATTTAGTAAGTTAAAACTTTAGTCACTATATTTTAACTAACTATAATAGTACTAAGGTCAAAAAATGGCTTCTATAATTAATCCAAGCCAAACACAACTCAGTCAAGATCTCCCCAGTCAAGAAACTCCCAGGAAAAGAGGCCATGAATCCTCGATTAACCTCTCTGATTCCGAAGCTGAGGGGGAATTCAGGGAGGTTAAGAAAAAGGCAAGGAAACGCAGGGACGCCAATACCAGTCAAGATAAAGGCATCCACCCTGCTCCGCTTATGTTCATAAGCATATTAATCACGTGCAGGGATAAGGCTAAAAATATCTTTTCACTCATGGCCCACTCGTTTATAAACAACGAGATTAACCAGATACTTCAAGGCCAACAATACTGGCTCGAGGCTACATCAGGTAACAGAGGCTTTATAGTTAGGACTATAAACAATCAACTGGCGAATAAACTCATTAGTCAAGATTACCTCCGCAATGTTCCTATCAGAACAAAAGTACTGAAACAACCAAAAAGAGTCTTCGGAGTAGTTAAGGGAATCGAACTAAATGAAACAACCGAATCTGTACTAAAATCCATAAACGAAAACACCAAAAACTTAACCAAACCTACCCAAGCTCTAAGGTTAAACAAAAAGGATAGAACCCCCTCTACTGCAGTAAGGCTAGCATTTGATAACGAAGAATTGCCATCCTTTATTCACGTTTTCGGCTTCAAAAAACCCATTGAGGTGTTCAACTTACCCAAACAATTCTGTTACAACTGCCAAAAACCCGGTCACAAAGCTGATAAATGTACAGGAACCACAACTTGCTCACACTGCGCTGGGAACCATAAGTTCGACTTATGCGACAAACGGGCTCAAAAACCAGTATGCGCCAACTGTTCAGGCTCCCACAGACCCACCAGCCCACAGTGCCCGCGCAACCAAAAAAAACAGACTAGCAACAAAAAACCTGTCTCAGCACCTCAATCAGTCAAGATTAATATCACAAACGCCACAAGTAATAATAATAATAATAATAAGAATCACCAAAGCAAGAATAATAGTAACAACAAACAAAAATCAAAGAACCATAAACAAACAGGTAGCTACTCGCAGGCAGTGCGCGGCCCCAACACCAACACCGCGCCCACTACCTCAACCCCAAAACCTCCAAACAGGAATAAATCAGTCTCACCAAGTCAAGATTTGTTTGATAACTCCAGTCAAGATAACCAAAATACCCAAGTTAAGTCACAAACAAATGAACAAGACCAGAAAATCAAAATCCTCCAGGAAGTTATCTATCAACTCTTATCGGCAGTTGAGGCAAATAATCTAATTAAAAAAAAAAGAGATCTCCAAAATTAAAAAAAATCGCCAACCTCCGTTAATTAAGTAAACCTAACTACCCCTCAGCAATCTACTAACTGGAATGCTGGGGGGCTAGCTCCAAAACTAAGCGAGCTTAAAAATACTGTAGATCAACTAAAACCCGACGTGTTGGTAATCCAAGAATATTCTAATAAACAGAATTATAATAAAATTCACAAAATTTCTGGCTATCAACCTCCTTTAATAAAAGCTCAATATCGTCTAGCCATCTATGTCAAAAACGAAATTCAATATAAAGAAAATGCAAATTATCAAAATTTACCAGTTCAAAATCTAGAACTATACTTCAAAAATAATATCAAATTAAATCTTTATAATATCTATCTAAATCCATCTTTAGACAATCACCAATTCTCTGAAATTCTAAATACAATAAAAATTGAAAAAACAAACTCACTCATCCTTGGCGACTTTAACGCCCACAATCACCTGTGGGGCGATAAAGCGACCTGCCGCAAAGGAATAATTACTGAAGAATGGCATGACGATAATAGCTTATCATTGCTCAACAATGGCGAACCCACGCGTATTGTTAAAAATTCATTTACTGTTATTGATTTGGCTTTTAGCACACCTGATCTAGCTACCAAAATAACATTCGGCACTTATAACAACCAAATGGGTTCAGACCACATACCAATAACTATCAAAATTAATCAAAAATTAGAAAAAATGGAGCAAAATTTTCCTCCTAAATGGATATACAAAAAAGCCGACTGGGCCAAATTCCAAAATATGTGCGAGGCGATCAATCCCGAGACCATTCGGAATCCAGACTTAAATATTTTTTATGATAATTTACAAAGCAAAATAAATGAAATCGCCTGCACTACCATACCCAAAACCAGCGGCAAAACAAGAAATTTCAAAAATAATCCTTGGTGGAACACAGAGTGCGATGAAGCGCGACGTGAAAAAACACGATTTTATAACAAATTTCGGCGCACTAGCAGTGAGTCTGATTTTATTGATTATAAAGCAGCTCACGCTAGACTAAAAAGAATAATCAAAATTACAAAAGAAAACCAAACCACTGGCATGAATTCTGCGATACTTTGAACGATCACTCAGACACGCGTAAAGTTTGGCTAAAAATAAAAGCTATGAAAAATAATCCACAATGCGCACTTCCGGTTATCAGTGGAGCTACTAGTGCAAAAGACAAAGCTAACATTTTAGCGGACTCTTTTTCCAACGCTAGCTCCAACAATAACCTCAATCCAGACTTCGCGATTAATAAAAACAAACTAAATCGGGCAAATCTAAACAATATTAATGAACTCACTTTAAACCAAAATAACCCGATTAATAAAAATTTCACTTTAGCAGAATTCAAGCTAGCGCTGAATAACAAAAAGAAGTCATCGCCAGGAGATGACAAAATCTCATATGAAATAATAAAACATATGCCTCTGTCTACCCACCAGTTAATTCTTGAATTGATCAACACGTCATGGGACACGGGAATTCTACTGGACAAGTGGAAGGTCGCCATTGTGGTACCTATCCCCAAACCGGAAAAACCTCTCTCTCAACCTTCATCTTACAGACCTATTTCGCTAACACCTACAATATGCAAATTAATGGAAACCATGGTTAACGACCGGTTAACCTATTTTTTAGACACCAATAATTTAATATCAAACAACCAAAGTGGTTTTAGAAAAGCCAGGTCTACTTTAGACCACATACTCCGCCTACAAACGGATATTAAAAAAGCACAAGCACAAAATAAAATCTTAGGTGGGATCTTTCTCGACTTAGAAAAAGCATTCAATCTCATGTGGCACGATGGTGTTTTACACCATCTCAAAAATTTCGGCATATCAGGAAAAATTTTTCAATTCAGTAAAAATTTCTTACATAACCGCAAAATTAAAGTCAGAGTATCTGACCAGCTATCTGACGAAAAGAGTCTAGAAAATGGCTGCCCCCAGGGCTCGGTCATTTCCCCGACTCTCTTCAACATAGCGGTCAACAACCTCTCATCATGTATTCAGCACGCCACATCAAAATTATCACAATTCGCCGACGACGGGTGCTTTTGGGATGTCAGTAACAACCTAAACGCACTTGAGTCGCGACTACAAGACATCTTGGATGAGGTCCACAAATGGTCTGTAACATGGGGCTTCAAACTCTCTGAAAAGAAAACTGTAGGAATGATTTTTGGGCGAAACCCCATACATTCCCTACACCTCAATATCAACGGGACACGGGTTAACTTTGTGAAGGAACACAAGTTTCTTGGAGTTGTGCTCGACAACAAACTTACCTGGAAACGACATATTGAGCACGTTGTGCACAAATGCAAAAACGTGCTCAACCTCATGAGGAATGTCTCAGGTACCAATTACGGAGCCAATAAAAAGACACTTATGCTACTTTACAAGACTCTCTTCCGCTCCCAGCTTGACTACGCATGTCAGGCCTACAGTTCAGCGGATAAGACCACCCTCTCCCAACTCGACATACTTCAACACAGGGCCCTCAGAATTGTCCTTGGAGCCATTAAAAGCACACAAATAAGCACCTTATTATCAGAATCTGGCGAACTTCCGCTACAAAAGCGCCGTGAGCTTCTAACGCTGCGTTACTGGGCACGGACCGCTCCCCACGGGGACAACCTCCCGGTCAACGCAACCTTAGACAACTGCCAGGCCTACAAAAAATATTATAGAAAATGGAAACCGGGCACAGAGCCCTACGGATTTAAAACTAGAAAGCAAATCACCAATTTAGGCCTAAATCAATTACAAATAATCAAAAGAAAACCTACTCCAAAACCGCCTTGGCTGTACTTAGACATAAATTTAAACGCAGACCTCCGAAATCAGATATCAAAAAATATCCAACTGCAGCTCACCTGGAACTAGCTTTAGAATTCATTAATACACAGTACAGCCACAGAAATTTAATTTATACGGATGGCTCAAAAGACCCGGTATCTGGGAAAACTAGTTTTAGTGTGTACCTACCCACTATAGACAAAATATATGCAGCTAGAACCTCAGATCACCTGTCTATTTATACCACGGAAATGATAGCCATCAGAGAGGCTTTACTGTTGAGCCGCGAAAACCAAATAGCGGATCCAGTTATCCTCACTGACTCCCTATCATCCATCCAATCTATAAGTACAGGTCGATCCAGTAGGCCAGAAATTTTACATCAAATTCGGTATCTGGCGACCAAACTAAATGCCACAATAGCCTGGATCCCCTCTCATATAGGGATCCGTGGCAACGACGTCGCCGATCAAGCGGCCAAGCAGGTGCTAACCAAACCCGCCCCCAACTTCATTGTAAAACTAGCTTCCACTGAGCTTAATTTGTTTATAAACAAAGCTATCTGGGGAGAATGGGCTCAAACACTTAGCACCTCAGCTAGCCAATGCAGACGCGACCTTGAGATCAAACCCTCTAAGCAAACTGTTCTCTTTCACTCGATCCGAGGCCTGGACCGCACCATCACTAGACTCCGCATGGGTGTAACCATGCTACATGGTTACACCCATAGCCAACATATTAAGAAATGTGGTCCGGCCTGCAGTTACTGCGGACAACCCGAGACAATAGAACACGTTCTGCTGCTAGGCCCTGAATTTCTGGAAGAAAGACGGGAGCTAGCCAACCAAATAGGGCAGCAAAATCTCACATTAAAAGGGCTCCTCAACCCGCCCGCCAGATGCCGAACCCTAATCTACCAACAGTTAGGGAACTACTTATCCCAGATCCAGTACACCAGTAAGGTCTAGCCTCTCAGTGCATTCCTTCTTCTACTAACCACGCTCTAATGTTTATAGTGATTCCCCGTTCTATTAAAACATTTACTTTTATCCTTTCAGCTATTAGCAATTAATTCACACAAACTTAAACTATATTCGGCGCAATACACTATGCCTGCTACGGTCGGGGCCGTGCCACGACTAAAAATTGCGCTTAGTCGGACCATAGCAGGCCAAAATTTAATATATCCAAAACAAAGCCAGAAACGCTGAATTGCTATAAACTACCATAATCTTTCTATCCCCCTCCAGGCGCATTATCTTACCTACTGCAAGCGGGGCCGCGGCCATAGTTATATGCGCATAACTAAGCAACAGTAGGTTCCACTCATAATCTACCTTATTACTAACAAGCAATCTATCATATTTACTTATCCATGGATTCACTGAAACTTCCATGGATAACTAAATATTTAATTAAGGTAACTAGTTAAGGCTCCCGAAAACACACAGACACGCACACAACTGTGAAAATGGCGAGCACAAGGCTGAGCAGATGTATCCCACTCCGAGGTGTATGCAAGCACGAAATAGAGAGAATGAGGCCGGGGGACAGTGACCGTCAAAAGTCGCTGATCTCCCACAAAAACTTCTTACCCCAGTACACAAGCTGAATGAAAGTCCCAACTTTTATATGTCGACCTACGGAATGAAAAGGATGAAAGGAATAAGCGAAAATGAAAAAACCAAAAAACAACAATGTGGCGTCAACTCTGGTAATCTTAAACCATCGCATGCTAGTAGTCTTGTCTTATATGTGTTTGTTATTGTTATTTCATGTATTAATAATCCTGTTTTATTTTCAGATGGCCCGCTATATCCTATCGGCGCTCCTGTTCGCCAACTCATAAACCGTCCTTTACGGTACCCACCCCCCTTTCTACTTCTTACTATACCCGTGCAGTACCGGACAAGATACACTCAAGTATCTATAAGTATCTAAGAATAAAACAAAAAAAAATAAACTGGTGCTGCACGGGGATACAAAATAAAAAAAATAAACTGTACTATACAGTATTTCCGCTCTATTGTTGTTAGCTCTGTAAGTATGTGTCAGAATGTGTCAGAAAGTGCTTGAATGTGTCAGTGTGAAGGGTGGGTCTCGCCTAAGACGTTAAGCCGGAGGCCCCGTGTACCCGACAGCCTGACGGGGCACGATAAAGATCCCCTATGTTTATCGAAAACAGAGTAGGCGTTTACGCCGGCATAGGGCCCCTTCACTTATATCTTCAAAATTAGACATCCATGCTTTTGATCCCCCATTAATAAAGACCCACTTTTGGAACAGGCTTCAAATAACCCCACTCCCTTCTTTTTTATCAAAATTTCAAAATTTTTCTGTTGGCATGTTCTCGCGCCTGGTTAGGGATACCCTATTGTTACCACGGGGTACTTCACTCACAGCTGGGCCCCTCCTCTTCCTGGGCACTCTCCTGCTCTGCTGCTGTCCTGGCACCTTCGTCTATTAGTGAGTATAACCACCAAAAAAACCAAATCATAAAAACTTCTTATTAAGTTAAACAGTCTGCACAATGGCCGCAAGGCCCCATGTAGACTATAAACTCGCTCAATGTGTGTGAAATACCAACATGGAGATAACAATTCACCCTATGCTAAGCCTTTCATTATTTTCTCACATTTGCACATTTGCATTCCATCGATGCTTGGAAAGTAACGAGGTTCGCCGGAAAATGACAAACAAGAGTAGTACAGTTTTCTTTTCTCTTTATAACTACTTAAATAGTTTTATATCATATGATGTTGCTCTGATCATTGCAGGATAGATACCACGAGAAAGAAAATCAACCGGAAATGACGTAAAACCACCATTTAGGTGTCTCTGATCTTTATTATATATACAGTTGATGACTTGAAATGTTCATTATACATTAGGTTATAGATAATTATAATATGATTGTAGGCACAGTCTATGTAGAGAGCGCAGCAAATTGTTTTAAGCACATTTTCCATTTATGATGGTTTATTATATTGTTTATAATTTAAGATTTTATTTTTATTATTTCATTTCACTAATTTAATTAGACTACGTAAATATGTTATTTGCTAATAAAAGACAAAGTCATAATGTTGATATGTTTAGCTTATTGAAATCCCCAATCAAATGAATTTTGACTGAAAATTTCCCGAAGAATTCTCCCACAACAGAACTTCTGCACTGGTAAGATTCAAACCTAGCGTGTTCACGAGAGGAACTGTACATGTAATCTATAAATTGGCATACTCAGCAACTGATAGTTTCATAAATATAAGAAAATCCAAAGAAATAAAATTGAATAAGGTCTGTTATAATGAAAATGGATATATTAGATAGAGAATGTTTATGATTATTGGAAGCATATTCATCATGGTCCTCAGGTCCTTAGCAGTGTCTGATGATAAATTGCTCCTCTTGTGACAGGTCCTTGGGGAAAATTAAACTTAGATGGTTTTCTTCTATCATGGACATTTCTGGTACCTTATTCTCTAGCCATCAGGTAAGTGTTAGCTAGGGTGGCAACTATGGCTGCTTATTGATAGATGGTGCTTCAATCCTGGACTGTTTGTCATCCCAGATTTTATGTATTGTTTGTGACACTGTCAGTGGTTTCATCTTAAGCAAACGACCTGTTCTATGGTTAAAGTCCAAAAGATGTGATTTTATGATATAAAAGATGTCTCATACAGAAGAGGCATACTGTATCACATGTAAAAGCAAGACGATTGTCAGTTAATACAGGAAAAACACATGGTGGTCTGTGTTTTTTTGAAGAACTGAAACAATTGCTGCTCCCTTGTCGAGCATATAAATACAAAATCGGAACAACATTATACATCTAATTCAGTTTAGTTAAAATTGCTTAAAATAGGTAACAGATAAATCACATGCTTAGGTTATAGGTTACAAAAGTTGCACCTATTTGCAATTTAATGATCAATCGTGCCACTGGGTAGTGTTACAATATCATCAAATTACTTTGCGACTGTTTAAATACCTTGTATCTTGTGCAACGAAATAAGCTTACTTTCGAAACCACGTTGTTTTAGAAAATTAGTTTTATGTATCAATGCATAGTTGAACAATAAAGAAATATACCCGGTACTTTGATATCTAAGCACTTTTTTAAAATTTTCCCAAATAGTTGGGGAAAAGATTTTATTCCGTGTTAATTGCAGTAAGTCATATTGCTAACTTGATTTTTTCTAATTAGACTATATATGAAAGTTATATATGTTCACCAATATGTATGAGAATTGAGAACGTGAGGCATACTGCTAAACATAATATTATGCTATATCATATTATGCTTAATTCTATTTTTGCTAATAAATGAGATATTTCGGTACATAATACTTTAGTAGAAACAAAAATTAAATAATAATTATTTCAACAACTCAAATCCCACGAAAAAAATGTTCACTGGATTTATGCCATGTGACCCTATGATGTAATGATGACGTCACATTCCCGCCATAATCAAAACAATCTTACTGGAGCTAGACCTACACGCACTTTCTAGATTGTTTGGAAATACTTTTTGGATCTCTAATAACGATTTGTTCAGGTAAGTCAATCATGAATGGCTATCTCTTTCTAATATAAACACTTTAAATTTTCGGCAATATCTTGGACACAGTAGATTTACAGATCGGAAACAATGATTTATCTCAATACAGTAACAGTGAGTGATAATCTGCTCATTACATCAGACATCTTATATGCCAAATTCAGACATTATTTTTTGTAAAAGTTAGAGCTGATGCAATAGATTATATGTTTTAAGTGTTCATTTGGATTTTTAATTATTTTTGTCATCTCTGAACAGTTTTGAAACACGACCATTAGCAGATTTATCGTCCACTGTTCTGTAGAATTCATGAAGTCAGGTGCACATTTTCAATATATATACAAACATTCTGTGAAGTTACAAGGCTTTTGGTTGAAAACTGTAGGAGGAGTTGAGTTCACAAAGTAGGTACCCCCTTGATCAAAAACTGACTAAAAAGTGACTAAGTTTCAAAGTCTGGAAAAATGGGAAAAAAATCTGGAAATATTTCCATAAAGTCAGGTGCACATCTTCAATATATATACAAACATTCTGTGAAGTTTCAAGGCTTTTGGTTGAAAACTGTAGGAGGAGTTGATTTCACAAAGTAGGTACCCCCAGTTAAAAAACTTGCTAAAAAGTCACTAAGTTTCAAAGTCTGGAAAATTGAGAAAAAAATCTGAAAATATTTCCATAAAGTCAGGTGCACATCTTCAATATATATAGAAACATTCTGTGAAGTTTCAAGGCTTTTGGTTGAAAACTGTAGGAGAAGTTGAGTTCACAAAGTAGGTACCCTATTTTCCCCACCCGCGCGCCCGACATTCACCATACTATAAGCCGAATTTTCACTCCATGCAACCCGGCAAAAAATTGTATTTGAGAGAAAGAAGTTGAATTTTCACTAACTTTATACTTTTGAAAAATATTTAATGTTCGAGTGAGTGGGTATGCTCGAGTTAATGAATTTTGAGTCATCAAGGTTTATTTACATAGGATATTAAAGGAAACAGATCGTGACAGACAGATGACTTCAAGTTATCCATGACATCTGAGCAAATTTTACTGTATATCTATCACTACAATCCATCAAATTATAGATCTAAAGGTAAATGCAGTAAATGCTCTTCAATGTGTCAAAATTAATTACAAGAGATCTCTAGGTCTCATGTATAAAATCAATATCAACAAGTTTGACTCAACAGACCTAACACGGGAATGGCTGTTTACAGAAATTTTGTCTAACAATCAAATATCTAAATATAATTTATCTACACTGTTACTAAAACTATCAATCTATCTTATCTAAATTTTCACCACACAATTAGTATGTTTTTCTCAAAATGCTACCACAACTATCACCATATCTTACCCAAACTGTTATCCCAACTATAACCATGTCTTACCTAGACTGTTACCACAACTATCGATCTGTACTGTTTCTATTTCCTGTTTGGCTTGTTTCTTGACTGGACTTTTACAATCTTCTCCTGGTGGCAAGCTGACCACTTCCTTCCTCTCCCATCCAAGTGTGTTAACAACTGTACATTTGTGGTCATTTTTCTGACCAAGTAACAAACTCATTAATGCTTCATCTACCAGTTTCTGAGCAGATTTCTCTATATCTAAAATATTTAGAATAAGAAAGAAAGGTTTATAAATACACTTTAATAAATTTCAATGTAAATTTTCCAGAAAGATTTTTTGAAGAATTTTTTCAGTAATTTCATTAAATAACATGCAGAACAAATCATAAACTTAATCTGAAACTGATAAAATATACACACATACCCAAAAACAAATTAATGTCTGTGAGCATTTAGAAAAAAGACCTACATGTAGATTAATGGTGCTTTATTTATGAAATTATTAAAGTCAAATGTCCTATTTTTATATCAAAACCCAGTAAAGCAGAAGAAATCTCTTATCCATTTAGGTACAGCTTGCATGTTAATGACCATTTCAGTACTTGTATTTGCTTTTAAACATTCAGAATACACATTGAATCAAGAAAATCTACACGAGTGATTAGCAACATACATAGACATGTGTGTTTTCAAGCATGCATTGTCCATATCAATGTTGTGTAATGTTGTTGAGCACCACATCTGTAAATTTAAGCTATTCACAGGGAAAGCAAGGTTATTTAAATCTATAGATTGATCCAAGAAAAAGTTGTGTATGCATGTGATGCCAGAGTTTGTATTATAACCTGCTGTGTATTAGCGCACATTTAAGGCAACTTTTTGGTAAGGTGCTAGCTCACTAAGTCAGTATGCTATTAACAAGCCTACAATTCCACTATACCATTATCTTAGCACTGAGTGAACTAAATGATACTTTATTCTCCTAATGTGGAGCACCAAATGAAGAAACAATGCTGAGCACCAAATGAGAAAACCAATATCTCAAATGTTCAAGTCCTATGTATAACCCGGCAGGTGTTTGACCATGACCTCCTGCTCTCAAGGAAAATGCCTTACCACTGAGCCACCAAGACAGTCCAGTATCAATATGAACTATATTTGTATATGAATGATAACCATGCATTTCAATAAGATTTGTGAATGTTTTCTACATTTTATATTTATACATTTCTTTTCTTGTTAAGATTATTGGTCTCTTTGGATTTGGAAAATTTTAAGCTACAAAAGATAGGAACTACCATGAAAATGCACAGCTTACTATATATACATGGGCTTTCATTTAATAACAGAAAATAGGATTTATGTGGATGTCCAAAGTTCAAAAGAGACAAAGGGAACAGTGAAAAGAAATTAAGTAATTAATGAAAAATCATTTAAGACGACGATAAAGAAACCTGAAGATAAAATGAAAGTAAAGGGTTTAATGTCAGTTTCAGATATTACAAATGTGTGATTTTTTATCCTTTTATTCCACACTTTTTATTTTAAATTTAATTATAAATTATTTTGATTACTAGAAAATATTTTTATATCTAAACCTGTTATAGCTTATTTGTAAATCAACATGTTAGTTGGCTATTTACCTTTATAGTGTCTATGGCTGTCCTTGTACACCTAAAGAATAAAAATACATGTATAACAACATGAAATCAAAAATAACAACTCCTTTTTAAATTTATTCTAGCAAAATAAAGAAACAACACCTAACATACAAACAAAAATTGAAAGGTTTAGATTATGCATTTATCCATATATTTACTGGGTCAGAGAGGCAGTAGCCTACAGTAAAGACTTTGAAGAACTGGTAACATACATGTATGTCTAGGCAAGTAGAATTCCTGTTTGTATGAGTACTTTTCTTTGTCTTTAATCAGTTATTACAGTGTCAGGTAAATACTTTGGCAAGATAAGTTTTTAGTTTTGAGTGGATTATGCAGCAAATTTCAAAAACAATATAATCTCTTCATTTACTGGACACATACAACCTTACGTTTAGTCATTCATGTCAATAAAAGAATAATTCACATTTTACGGCAAATAATTAATGCAAACTTGATATATTTTGAAACATAAAAGAAAATTTTTTTAGCCCCTTGTAAATGTCACAAACTGACTGAAACTGTTCATAGCTTAAATAATTTAATCAAATAATTAGTAAAAATACATTCTGAAAATACCATCATACGTTTCTGTACTGTATTTTAGCAAACTGTTTTAATTACTAAATACAGTGACTTAATTGTCATTATGTTATAAAAATTTAGTTTATTGAGACATAGTGCTTTATAACAGTCAATTAACTATTTTAATAATTCAATATTCATATTATAAATATGTGTTAATCACAGAATTAGTTCAGAAAGCTTTAAACAACTGGATCAAAGATGGCAAAAAAATGAATAAATAAATAAAATCTACTTACCAGTCCTATTGATGACCCAGGTAAAACATCATGGAATTGATTAAGTAATAACAACTTCCAAATTCTGTCAAGCTCTGTTGATGGATATTTGTATGAATTCTGAATGTTTGCTACACATGATAAAAACTCCACATCATGTAAAAGAAATTCACATTTTCTGTTCATTTTCTTGACCTAAAATATAAACATGTATGCATTCATAAATGACTGTAGCTTATTTAATGGACTGTTAGCAAGGTTTTTAATTTATTATCTGACCCTGTGACCTAGTAGTTTTATAGAGTATGATTCAGAAATTAACTTGATTCAGACTTTGGTCAAGGTTAGACATAAATGATGGATCACAAAACACTGCAATTGATAGGCAAAGACCAAACACAATAAATACATGTATCAACAACTCAAAAACAAACTTGACCTATTAATATACAAGTATTCAAAGAATAGAATGATAATAATACCCTCACTGTTTATGCAAAAAGAGCTGACAAATGTAACAATATCCATGTAGATTGTACAAAGTTATAATATGATATAAAAGAAAATTTTATTTCCTTAGTGTCAAAGTTACCTCCAAGAACATTTTTTATCAAGGCATCTTATACAAGACAGGTACTCTACAGTACATTCATTACATTAGAACAACAAACCTTTGCTTGTGTTGTGTAAGTTCCATTGTGTAGTTCTAAGTATAATTCTCCCCTCCATTTACATAACTTATCACCATCATCCCGCTCTACTACAGAGAAATAGTCATCAGGAGAACTCATCTTAACTCTAAATAAATATGAATAATTTGTTGATTTTTTTTTTTTTTTTTTTTTGTAGTGAACAGTATATTTGTTGTGATAAAAATAAAATCTTCGATAACATTATGTTCCAGTATAAAGTTTTTCAAAATTAAATATGAAATTTAACTTAAAATTCTAGTGATATGAAGAAATGTATCAGAACAAATCAGAATTGTACTAGCCCATATATTCTGCTGCTGAATAAGTTTCATTAAAATCTGTCCAGTTGTTTAAGAGGAGAAGTTGAAATCAAACACAAACATAACTGTCCAAAATATATACACATGCATGCTTTTAAACATGCAAAAACACATCTTTGGTCAGATGAACTAAATGGCTAAATTTCAAAACAAAACTGACAAGGAAAATTTTAAACATGATCAATCTTGAAAGTCTATTTAAATTACAATAGAACTTCGATAACTCAAACTTCGAAATCTCAAATACCACAGATAACTTAAAGTCTTTATTTTGTCCCAACCGGTTTTATATATAAAATATATTAGGACAACTTTGATAACTCAAACTTTTATAATTTGAATACCCCCGATAACTCGAAGTAAAAATTTGGTCTGTAGTAAAAAAATCTATTAAAAATTATCTTCAAAAACTCGAATTTTATTCTAACAATGAGTGACCAATGGCCAGTTAATTAAAACGATCAGAGAAATCACATATGGGTATTTATTAGAGAAGTAAACCGAGTAGTTCTATTTATCTACTGTATTAATGCATATCAATTAACGGATTAATATTCAGTACCATCACGGACAATTAATTTTGATAGGTAGGCTAATCCCTTACTCTTATCTCTAATTACAGAAGCTGAGTAATATGTTGCCATTGATAACAGCAATGCTTTGAAATTTTATTAACTATCTGTTCGTATTTTCTTAAAAACGTAATAAATAAGTATTGCTGATAAACATTACACATATCTGATTTCCAATTCCATTGTTCGTATACATCATGATTTTAAAATAAAAGAACGAGTTTTGTATAGGTATTATTATTATTATTATTATCATATTTTGAAAGTATCTATCAGTATTGTTTTTCTCTATTGCCTATCAATTGAGTTCCGATAACTGTTTACAACATCAAAGATGTCTGTAATGGAAAACATATACCAGTATTAAGGTGACAATATCCTTCAACTTCGATAACTCGAACACCCCAATAACTCAAAGTCACCACCAAAGTCCTGTGCACTTTGAGTTATCGAAGTTCTACTGTAATTTGATTTAATATTTCTGAAATATTACTATATTATAAAAAAATAATTTACTTTGGAAGGCCATCAACATCTTCCAATCTTTTCAGTTTCTGCAACATATCTTCTCTGAAACAGAATTATATTATGTTCACATCAAAACTGTTAAAAGTATGCACTTAATTCATGCAATTACTGTTTCATCCCGATACAAATTAACATTTAAACATTGACTCTTTTGTTTAAGTCATTGAAATAAACTATATGGACAATTTGCAAAATGAGAATTTATTACTTGGGATTTTTAGCTATAAAAAAATTTAAAATTTAGTTCAATATTTTCTTTCAAATCATAAGTGAAAATTTATTTTTTTTAATGATATCACTGATATCTCATACATGATTTAATTTAAAAAAAAAATATTATGCTTGGTAACCCACCAACTTCATATCTATTATAAATGTACATGTATATGACTGCATAATAAATTCATAAGAAATAATTAAATCAGAAATTTTATTTTTTAAGGCATCAATTTGAAACTTAGAATAAATTGAAATATTTAAAAAATGCCATTATCAAATTGAACTACATTTGTATAATGGCATAAAATTTTGATGATTCAGAAATAAATCCAATAACATCATTACTTTATGTTTGATTTTTGTTTTTCATTCATATACAGGACAACACATGTCGTCTCATTAATCCAATTACCTTGTAAGTACAATTTTTTTCTATACAGAGTATGCTTTATAGAAAACAATTAAGATTTACAAAATGAAACTTTTCTAGAGGCTGTAAAACTAAGTATATTCTTTGTAAGCAAGAATATCAAAAAAATACAAACTTTCATATTACATTAATCAAAGATAAACTTATATGATCCTTACGAAGGTCCATGCCCTCCATCTCCATGACCAAACAAATAAACAGTTCTACTGGATCTACCTTTATCACGGTAATTTGACAAGGTGTATAACACCTGAAACAAAGTAAGTCGAAACTAGAATAATACGTAATGGACTAATATACCCTTATACCTCAAATCTCACTGAGCTTTAGATATGGCCTTCATTAGGTATAAAACATCACAAATATAAAGAAGACAAAATAGATAACTAGAATGGATCAAATTCTTATGAAGAAGACACAATTCATAAAGACAAACATCTGTTTAAGATCATGGTACTCCCATGAACCATGGATATCATTATGATTCTGAGATAGAGCCCAGACAAAATTTCTCTCAATTACAATCACTCAGTTACCATATCCTTCATACATGTATAGTTCAAAAACATATATTTTCATTTGCCTTGTGAAATTCCCATAGCTGCAAAAAAAAACAAATGGTGCTTTTGAAAGAACAGACAAGGACTGGTCTGTCAAAACCAACAAAACCATGAAAAAATTCTTGAACAATCAGATCTTAAAAAAATTTCTTCCTACCTTGGCAAAGATGCTACATCCCTATTGTGTAATGGTACAACTTGTCAATTAACTTTGTGTCTCGAAGGATGTACATGTAAATTTCAAGGGATGTAAATTTCAATTGTAATTAGTAAACGCAGCAGAAAAATCACAAGGTAGATTTGGCACCTATCCAAAATTTGTCCCAGAAACGTATGTATGCCACATCCAGTGAAAATTTTCCATTTCACATGCTGTTTTGTTGATCAGAAAACTGAAAAAATCAGCTACAGTACATGCTTATTAATTAATATACTAGGGATACAATACTCTTCAAAACTATAATACATGGTTTAAGTTCTACAAAATTCCTTGATAAACTTAAAATGATCATTTTCTAAACTTTGAGAGATAGTTGCATCTTATCAGATGTTGAGAATAAGTATACTCCTCACTGCTTTGCTGTCTAAACATTTGATTGATACTGAGTATGAAGCTCGGCACATAATGTTCAAGTGAATCTCAACCTAACAATGTTGACATTCCAGAAAAAATCTCTCGGTTAATTACTGTTTATGCAAACATATCTTGGCACTGATTCAAAACACACATGCTTGGCATTGAAAATCATCCCTCTGCTACAGTTTCCTCCATTTCAGATTCACAAATTTTACTTTTTTGACATATAGCCAGCAATCTTTTACTCCAAACTTCTTTGCAAATTCTTCCATAATTTAAATGGGGCCACACCGGTGCACCCTAATTTCGACCGAAATATAGTCCACAATACATTTACATACATTTATTGTTAATATACAATTTTTTATTCATATGTTTATTATTTTATATCCAATATTCTCAAAAATACATTATAATAATGAAAAATTGTGAAAATAACATCAAAATACCTGAAAAAACTATAATTTTTAAAGCCAAAACCCCCTGTTGTTACCCTACATAAAAAATAGTGTGGATTAATATGTGTTGTTCTCGGTCTAAAATTCAGCTGTTGCGTCTACTGGACTCCCCCGATGTACATGTGTTATATAGATTATAATTTTTTACTCATAAAATCAATGAATAATTTTAAAAAAAAAAAATTTAATGAAAATATAACAATTGAACCGTTTAATAAACAGCTGAGCCCTGAGCGCTTAATACGCCCGTCAAATATTTAAACTTCTTTTTTAATGTCTTAAACAACGACATTTAGCCTAAAACATATTTTTTTTGAAACAAAAGTAGCAAATTCATTTCTCAATGTTTATTCACAAACCTTTTGGATTATAAGACAAACATAACACAAAAGTTTCATAAAAAAGTTCAAACCTTCTACACTCAATATCCTTTCAATTGGCCATGTACTTTCAGAGAAGAAGATTTTCAAAGATTTTAGCTAAAAATAGAACTAATTTGCATATTACATAATTATTGCACAAACGAAAAATCGTACAGAAAAACTCGTTATATATGTTTTATCCCCAAAATCTATTTTCTATGTTTCAAATTTCAAGAAAATCGGTAAATAAATAAACCCATTATGGCCATTTTTAGATTTTTGCTATTTATAGTAACGGCAGCCATCTTGGATTTCTGACAGACATGTCGGATAAAATTTTGAATCTATACAACACAAGGACCTTCCACACTCAATATCCTTTCAATTGGCCATGTACTTTGAGAGAAGATTTTCAAAAATTCGGCTAAAAATAGACCTTATTGGATATTACGTAATTATTGCAAAAAGGAAAAAGTGTACAGAAACCTGTTACATATGTTTACCCCCCGACATCTATTTTCTATGTTTCAAATATCAACAAAATCGGTACATAAATAAACCCATAATGGCCATTTTTAGATTTTTGCTATTAATAGTAACAGCAGCCATCTTGGATTTCTGACAGACATGTCGGATAAAATTTTGAATCTATACCACACAAGGACCTTCCACACTCAATATCCTTTCAATTGGCCATGTACTTTCAGAGAAGAAGATTTTCAAAGATTTCAGGTAAAAATAGAACTTATTTGCATATTACGAAATTATTGCCCAAATGAAAAATCATACAAAAAAACCTGTTACATAATTTTTATCTCCCAACATCTATTTTCTATATTTCAAATTTCAACAATATCTGTACATAAATAAACCAATAATGGCTATTTTTAGATTTTTGCTATTTATAGTAATGGCAGCCATCTTGGATTTTCAACAGACATGCCAGATACAATTTTGAATCTATACCACACAAGGACCTTCCACACTCAATATCATTTCAATTGGCCATGTACTTTGAGAGAAGAAGATTTTCAAAGCTAAAAATAGACCTTATTGCATATTATGTAATTATTGCAAAAACGAAAAATTGTACAGAGAAAACCGTTATATATGTTCAATCCCCCGACATCTATTTTCTATGTTTCAAATTTCAACAAAATTGGTACATAAATAAACCTGTAATGGCCATTTATAGGTTTTTGCTATTTATAGTAACAGCAGCCATCTTGGATTTCTGACAGACATGTCGGATATAATTTTATAATTATACCATACAAGGACCTTCCACACTCAATATCCTTTCAATTGGCCATGTACTTTCAGAGAAGAAGATTTTCAAAGATTTCAGGTAAAAATAGAACTAATTTGCATATTACATAATTATTGCACAAATGAAAAATCGTACAGAAAAACCCTTTATATATGTTTTATCCCCAACATCATTTTTCTATGTTTCAAATTTCAACAAAATCGGTACATAAATAAACCAATAATGGCCATTTTTAGATTTTTGCTATTTAAAGTAATGGCAGCCATCTTGGATTTCCGACAGACATGCCAGATAAATTTTTAATCTATACCACACAAGGACCTTCCACACTCAATATCCTTTCAATTGGCCATGTTCTTTCAGAGAAGAAGATTTTCAAAGATTTTGGCTAAAAATAGAACTTATTTGCATATTAAGAAATTATTGCCCAAATGAAAAATCACACAAAAAAACCTGTTACATAATTTTTATCTCCAACATCTATTTTCTATGTTTCAAATTTCAAAAAGGTACATAAATAAACCAATAATGGCCATTTTTAGATTTTTGCTATTTATAGTAATGGCAGCCATCCTGGATTTTCAACAGACATGCCGGATACAATTTTGAATCTATACCACACAAGGACCTTCCACACTCAATATCATTTCAATTGGCCATGTACTTTGAGAGAAGAAGATTTTCAAAGCTAAAAATAGACCTTATTGCATATTATGTAATTATTGCAAAAACGAAAAATTGTACAGAGAAAACCGTTATATATGTTCAATCCCCCGACATCTATTTTCTATGTTTCAAATTTTAACAAAATTGGTACATAAATAAACCTGTAATGGCCATTTATAGGTTTTTGCTATTTATAGTAACAGCAGCCACCTTGGATTTCTGACAGACATGTCGGATATAATTTTATAATTATACCATACAAGGACCTTCCACACTGAATATCCTTTCAATTGGCCATCTACTTTCAGAGAAGAAGATTTTCAAAGATTTCAGGTAAAAATAGAACTAATTTGCATATTACATAATTATTGCACAAATGAAAAATCGTACAGAAAAACCCTTTATATATGTTTTATCCCCAACATCATTTTTCTATGTTTCAAATTTCAACAAAATCGGTACATAAATAAACCAATAATGGCCATTTTTAGATTTTTGCTATTTAAAGTAATGGCAGCCATCTTGGATTTCCAACAGACATGCCGGATAAATTTTTAATCCATACCACACAAGGACCTTCCACACTCAATATCCTTTCAATTGGCCATGTTCTTTCAGAGAAGAAGATTTTCAAAGATTTTGGCTAAAAATAGAACTTATTTGCATATTACGAAATTATTGCCCAAATGAAAAATCACACAAAAAAACCTGTTACATAATTTTTATCTCCCAACATCTATTTTCTATGTTTCAAATTTCAACAAAATCGGTACATAAATAAACCAATAATGGCCATTTTTAGATTTTTGCTATTTATAGTAATGGCAGCCATCTTGGATTCGTGGCTTTGCCAGGTGAGCTAAAAATGCCTAAAATTTGACAATTAAAGGCCAATAACTCTACAATAAGAAAACATGCAAATCTCAAAATAAAAGGGAGCTCTCTGCCATGGATACCAATATAACATAAAAGTTTCATTCAAATTGTTCAAAGCATTTTTGAGTTATTATACAACATGCAAAAAGATGCCTTTAATATGACAATTAAAGTCACATAACTGCAGTGACAAAAAAAAAAGAATCACAAAAATAAAAGGGAGCTCTCTGCCATAGATACCAATATGACGCAGAAGTTTCATTCAAATTGTTAAAAGCATTTTTGAGTTATTGTACAGCATGCAAAAAAAAAAGCCTAAAATTTGACAATTAAAGGCCAATAACTCCGCAACGAAAAACTTATGAATCTCAAAAACGAAAGGGAGCTTTCTGCCTTAGATACAAACATTTCACAAGTTTCATTAAAATTGCTCAAAGCATTCTTGAGTTAGTGTATGACGTGTGGACATATGGACGGACGGACAGACGGACTGCACCATACCATAATACGTCCCGTCATAGATGGGCGTATAAAAATTATGTTCATTGTCATTATGAAGGCAACAACTTTGCAAGCAAACTTATCATAATTCATAATGTGCTAACGCGCGTTATTCCATTTGCTTGCAAAGTTTTGCCTTCATATTGACAATGGACATCATTTTAAAACAATTCAATTGTTAAAACACATCACTATGGAGATAGTTTATGATTCCGAGATGATATTATTTTGAAACACACTCTCCATTACTTTGACCTTCAAGATATACTAGGGTTTAATGCTCAATTGAAAACTTTAGATGTCTACATAAAACAATCTCAAATGAAGTGGATTCTTTAATTCAGACAATTTTTAAATAACCATAAATAAACACTAATCTTACCTGTTTCACATCTCCTGTCATACAATAGTCATCACCTGGAGGAAAGTGGGCTAGTACTTTACTACCATCAATACCTTCCCACCAAAATGTGTGATGCTAAAATATTAATTATCAACAAAGATTAATGAAAATGTCTAATTTAAAATTAATTAAAATGTTAATTATCAACAAAGGTTAATGAAAATGTCTAATTTTGTAAGGAAATTAAATATCACTGACAAACATGTAAGTCAAAGTCAACAGAGACTGATTTGAAAATTATAAATGTTCTTTCACTGATGTACAAGCATCAGTGAAATGTTTACTACTGAATCTGAGCATGCATTAATACTCAAAAAAAAAAAAAAAAAATAAAAAAAATAAAAAAATGGAAACCCATCAGTCATTACATATTGTGAGATTTAGACCCAATTTTTACCCCCCCCCCCCTTAAGTCTGGTGAGTTAATAGATTGGCTGGTGGAATGAAGTTTAAATCACATCAGTATTTTTTTTAGCATTTTGCAACCAGACAATTTTTCTGATTAATCTCAAGGATTAATCTGAACAAAAGACAATGTAGTGTGCAAGTTTTTGTGTAAGGAATTAAAGGTCT